>CAWUFW010001158.1:2752500-3106676 GCA_963921515.1 Calotriton arnoldi
CAGTTGCAACATCAAGGCCCTCTTTGCTTGCTCACCCTCCTTCTCTGATGTGGGCAAACCATGAGAGGACACACTGCTTCCTGCCCTGGACAATGCAGGTGATGCCACTCATTGGGAATGACACTCTTCTGGAATGCGATAGGGCTTCCTCAATTCCCTCTTCAACCTCACCCTCGTTCTTTTCTGAGATGCCCTGTAGCTGATGTACTTCCTCCCAGGCTCCTTCTTGGACTGCTTGCTCAACTTCAGTTCCCTTTCCTTGCCACACTAAGGCTCTCCACGTTAGCCAGATCCACCTCCATGTTCCCAAAAACATAAGGTGCAAAAACTGAGGCCAATAATACAATTATGGGAAACATCACAAAGATCTAATTAAGAGCAAAAGCCAATTCAGAACTCAAAACATAATTTTTTGTTGTCAATTTAAAAAGGCATTTCTTATTTCAACTTAAATCACTGTGTGGTAAAGCAAAACACAAGTCCTGGATCTCACCGCTGAGCACAATATAAGAATTCGGATTATTAACTGGGGTGGGTCACTGCCCTCTTCAAGGAATAAACACAACACTTGTCACGGTAAACCCTCAAAGCCACTAAATTAACCTGATCTGATTTCCTGGTAGCTAGTGCACAGAGCAGACAGGCTTAATTTAGGGTAATGTATAAAGTATTTATGCAGTACCAAAACTGTAGTACAGTCAAAATTTTAAAGAATAAAAATCTCAAACTGAATAAAAAAATAGAATAACATTTAATATAGAAACTGACACCAACATGAAAAAAATGCAATAAGGGGAACCAGTGTATTTTTTAAGTTTTAAGTAGAAATAGCGCCAAATAGCACAAACCGCCACTGTTAGTCAATGGTCGTGGTAGACCAGGTCCTAGGTGCAATAGAAGAGTCTGGTTCAGGCCAGGTTGCCATTGGTTATCTGTATACTACCAGGAAAAGGTCTCTTGCAGCTCGCTGTTTCCCTATAGCCAAACAGGAGGTCAGCTAACTGACTCTGGCAGCTCATGTCTTTGTCCTGGGTACAAGAGGGAGCAGGCCCAGTCCTTTAGGGCTCCTCTCAGGTCACTGACAACAGAACCAGTCCTCTTCTGATGTTCTGCAGGTCCATAAACCATTCTGAAGTGGGTGCCTGGAGGTGCCACATTTATGCCTGGCACTAGCTAGTAGGTGGGAATGACTCCTCGGCACTCCTTTTTGAATTTGATAGAAGTCCTTGGGGCCAATCATACACATTTTGGGCATTTTCAAGATGGCAAAAGTCTTTAATCACACTAAACGTGGGCTCTGAGGGCTGGGTTTGATTGTAGGAGTGTACTATGGTAATCTGACGGTTCGCCCACATCTAACACCAAAATCCAGTTTGGAGCAGCCTGTTAGACCTGGCACCATTGGCGTGGGTCTCCCTTCCATTTTTTGCTGTTGCCTCTTATGTTTTTGCTGGTTTTAGATGCTTTTGGGCACTGTGCCACTGCTGTTCAATGCCACAGTGCAAGTGCTCCCTATGGTAAATTGATGTATGGATTAGTGACTCCATGATTGGCTTGTTTGGCTTACTGTCAGACCCTAGTACAGTGCACTGCGTGTGCCCAGGGCTTGTAAATCAAATGCTGCTGGTGGGCTTGCAGCACTGGTTGTGCCACCCACCGGAGCAGCTTGTAAAGTGTGTCTCAGGCCTGCCATTGCAGAGCCTGTGTGCAGTCTGGTACTGCCATGTTGACTGGGCAAGTGTACCCACTTGCCAGTCCCTAAACCTTCCCTTTTATACATATTAGTCACCCCTAAGATAGGCCCAAGGGCAGGGTGCATTGTAGGTAAAAGGTAGGACATGCCCTAGTGTGTGTGGCATGTCCTAATAGTGAATTACAGCCATTTTCGTTTTCCACTATTGCAAGGCTACCTGTTCCCCATAGGCCAGAATGGGCAGTTAGATTATTACATCTCATAATCCTAACTGACTCAGGGAACCAGGTAGAAATTCGAGTTTAGTATGCCTGAACTCAGAATGATAAAATACATCTTTTAGTGAAGTTGGTTTTAACATTTCTGTGTTTGAAAATACCACTTTTAGAAAGTAGGTATTTTCTTGCCTAACTATCCAAGCCTGCCTCTGCTAGGTTGTGTATTCCTTGTCTGGAGTTGGATTTTGTTATAACTTTTGAAATAGTTGTTTAATTTTGTATCTAGCTGGTCCCGTTCATGAGATATAGGACCTGATTCACAAAGATAACTCACCCTTTTGAGTATATTTCCACTTTGAGTAAATTTACTACTTTTTGTTATTCATAAACTGCACTTTTGTAGTAATTTACACTTTTGTAGTACATCCACACTACACATGGCCAAACACTGGTTTTTTAATAAATTTCTTTATTAGGTTTTCCTCCATATCAACTGACAGTGTACATCAACAATCATACTTCTCTTCCGTCTCAGCCGAGGCGGAGCTCGTTTTAACAATGATACATGTCATCAACTAGACCTAAGGTCGTGTCGGTGGAGGACTCTCCATCGTCAATGTTCTTCTTCGTTTTGTATGAACAACATCAGAACTCAACTGTAATTCAACTCCCCCCTACCCTCCCCACCCCCCTGCAGCCCCCCTTCAATACATCCCCCCCTGCTGGGTCTGGATAACTCGAGGTCTATACATCACATCTTTTATGCTGGGTCCCCTTGTGTCTCTCCCCCGGGACCTGGGGCCGTACCCCCTGCGGGAGGCGTCGGCTCCGAGCTTTCTTGCGTGGATTGCGAGGTCTGTCCCGCTATCTCTTGGATCATCACGCCCCACGTCAGTAGCACTTTGGGTAGTTTGTCATCTCTCCTGGTGTTACGCATATGTACTTCCTCTTCCAGTGCCCATTCCCTCAAATCTGTCCTCCACTTCGCCACCTGTGGCCCCTGTTCAAAAAGGCATGCTTGCAATTAGCAGCTGGATGACCAGCAATTGCCTCAAATTAAACTCTGATAAAACAGAGGTTATGACATTTGGCAAGCTATCTCCTATTTGGTCCTCCTCTTGGTGGCCTGTCTCACTGGGTTCCCCCCCACTCCCAGTTACCAGGGTTAGGAACCTGGGCGTCATATACGATGACAAATTGACTTTTTTGCCTCATGCTAACTCAGTGGTCTCAGCTTCATTCCACAAGTTACGTATGATAAAAAAGATTTTACCATTTCTGCCGTTGACTGCAGGGAAAACTCTGGTTAGTACATTAGTTATGTCTACTATTGATTATTGCAACGGGCTTCTTGTAAATGCCCCAAAAAAAGTCGTTCATAAGCTACAGTCAGTCCAAAACGCAGCCGCCAGGATGCTATCAGGAACCCCTAAATACAAGCCAATTTCTCATGTTATTCGGAAGTATCACTGGCTTTCTGTGAAGAACCGTATAAAGTTCAAGGCCTTGTGTATCGCCTATAAAGCCTTTTGTAAAATAGGACCTCAGTTTCTAATCAGGGAGCTAGCAGCTTACATTCCGGCCCGAGCCCTTCGCTCATCCACTGCTTTTCTGCTTAGGGTCCCTCGCTCTAAAACAGCCTCATGGGGCGATAAACGTTTTATAGTCGCCACTGCAAAACTTTGGAATTCTCTTCCACTAAAGATCAGATCTTCGCAATCTTTGTTAACCTTTAGGAAAATGACAAAGACCTGGCTGTTCAATCAGTAAGTCTCTCCGATATATGGTATCTGCCTGCTGTCCTTAGCGCCGAGACACCCATGGGTAATTGAGCACTTTACAAATCTCATAAATAAATAAATAAATAAATACTGCAGAAACTGCCCCGGTCCCAGCCCAAAGTTAATCACCGCCTCTTGATAAGTAATGAATTTATTGTCCGGGTATAGGTCCGCCAGCATCAGGCATCCCCCATTTTTCCATTTATCCGTGGACATGGTCCGGTCTATTTGAGCAAAGGGCGGCATCAGCCAGAAGTCGGCCTCCGGGGCGAACGGCCAGACCCGAATCAGTCGTCGTACCACCCGGTTCCATATTGCCGCTACGAGTCGCACCAAAGGGGGACTCCGTTCCCGCCGTCCCCCCGCCTGCCAGAGAAGCGCTCCTAACTGTCGGTCCCCATATGTGCCTTTTAACAGTGCCCTCTCCCAGGAGGAATCCGTGTCCAGCCAGGCTATAGCATGTTGCAGTTGCGCTGCAAAATAATAAAGTTCTAAATCTGGGACCTCTAGCCCCCCTTTACCCCACCTACGCTTCAGGATCTCAAGGCTAACTCGACATCTCTTCCCGTTCCACAATAATAGGACCAGGAGTGCATCCAACTCCTTAAACACTCTGTGCGGAAGTTCAACAAAGGAACCTTGCATTGCATAGAGACATCGAGGCAGGACCACCATCTTTATCAAGGCGATCTTCCCCATTAGGGAGAGTTTAAGTGTGTTCCAAAAGGCAATACTACCCCGCAGGCCCCGGATTATCCTCCCCATGTTATGCTGGTAAAAACTGGCCTCAGTCCTTCCGATCCATATCCCCAGGTAGCGGAGTGTGTCCTCTGCCCACGGAAGTTCCATCACCGGGCGTTGGGCTCCCTCCCATTCACTGTCCGGACCAATTGCGTAAAGCTGAGATTTTGTTTTATTGATGGAAAGCCCAGAGGCGGCAGCAAACCGCGTCAGTGCAGCAATCAGGGTTGGTAAGGATTGGGTCGGGCGATTCAGGTATATTAGCGCGTCGTCGGCGTAGAGGGATACGACATGCTCCGAGTCCCCAAACCGTATGCCCTGTCCCTCAAGTACCCCCCGGAGGTGGCAAGCCAATTGCTCCATTGCCAGGGCAAACAGCAAGGGGGAGAGCGGGCACCCCTGCCGCGTCCCCCTCGCTATGGGTATGATGTCCGACACATATCGTCCCGTGCGAACCCTCGCCACCGGACGGGTATAGAGTAATTTCACCCAACTGACAAACCCCTCACCCAGTCCCATTTTCAGAAGCACCTGCCATAGATAGTCCCACCTGATCGAGTCGAACGCTTGTTCGATATCTAGGAACACTAAGGTGCTCTGTTGGGCCCGTCCCTCCAATGATTGCATAACGTGGGCAAGGCGGCGGATATTCCGTAGCGTATTCCTGCCCGGTATAAACCCGGACTGGTCGTCATGAACCAACCGCCGAAGATATGGGAGGAGCCTTGTGGCCAACACCTGGCTGATGATTTTCAGGTCTACATTCAGCATTGAAATCGGCCTATAAGAGCTGGGGAGCAGGGGATCCTTCCCCGGCTTAGGAATCATTACTATCAATGCTTCCCTCATGGAATCAGGAAGCAGTCCGCATTCGTTGGCCTCCTCCGTGATTTCTAGGAGTTTAGGGATCAGGACCCCCCCATATTCCTTATAGAGTTCTGCCGCCATGCCATCCATCCCGGGAGACTTGGCGTTTTTCAGGTGGGCGATCGCCTCCCGTAATTCCCCCCCGGTAAAGGGGGCTCCTAAGGCCTCCTGACTCTCCGAGTCCATGCAAGGCAGTTCCACTCCCGCTAGAAAGGCCTTCACCACCTCGGGGGCCACGGGGGCTCGGGGCTCGGAGTATAGTCTACTTAAATGGGTCCAGAATGTTTTATTGATCTCATGTTGCGTATTTACCATCTGGCCGCGGTCATTTTTAAGAGCCAGAATCGGGTGGGGTTGAGTTTCTGCCCGAATCAGGCGCGCTAATAGCCGACCCGCCTTATCCCCCTCTGTATACCAGCGACGCCTGCTCGCATTTCTGTTGAATTTACCAAGCGAGTCCCATATGTCCCCTATCTTCCGCCGCATGTCCTCCCATTTAGCCGACCCCTCCTTGTTCGTGGGAAGCTCCTTCTCCAGAGCCGCCAAGCGTTCCTCATGCTGGCGTGGGTCGCGCTCCAGCACTTTTTTAACCCCCACCTCAATAGACATACAAACCCCCTTACCACCACTTTCATTGCGTCCCATTCGATCGCCCTGGTGCTGGCAGAGCCCCAGTTCGTCTCGAAATAGGCATCCAGCCCGTTCGATATGGCGTCCTTATAGATCGGGTCCCCAAAAGCTTCGGTGTTGAGCCTCCATAGCGGTACCTTAGACCGCGGCCGGTCCAGCGCATATGTTATTAATAGTGGGGAGTGATCGGACAGGTAGCGGGCCAAATATTGCGTCTCCATGGCCAAACACTGGTACGACAACACCCTCCCACAGAAAATAGTGGAGCTAGGGACTTAAAATAAAACCCTGTCGGAATTAATTGTAAAATAAATTATATTATTTAAAATAGTTAAAAATATAAATAAATATAAGTTAATGTTATAAAAATATAAAAACTATGTATTTATTATCTAATTACATTTAATAAAATACCAATAATACATTTGTACTAAGGGGTCAATGTGGGGAGGAAGCGTGTCGCCTCGGTAACATCGTACATAAGGCGGCCCTGGCTCATCAACACGCAGACAGAGATAGGCCTGGCCGCATGGTGTCATGGCTCCTGCACTCTGAGGTCCCTAGGACTGTCATTGGAGCAATTCAAACTCCCACTGGTAGAATTGTGAATTCACAAGCTGAGATCTGCAAGGTTTTTGCACAATACTATGTGACTTTATACTCCCCCCCCCAGATCCTCCTCTGCAGTGCCTCTGGGCTTACATTGCTGGGGCTGCCCTCCCTCGCCTTAATCCCCTGCAGTTCCAGAAACTTGAGCAACCCCTGCAAATAGAGGAGATCCAGGCAGCTATATGTCAGATTGCTCGTAATAAAGTCCTGGGTACTGACGGATTTCCAGCAGAATACTATGTCACGTTCAGGGCCACCCTAGCACCCTGGCTGCCCGAGGTATATCGTGAAGCATTTGAACAGGGCATATTGCCTGATTCTTTCTGTGAGGCCCTCATTGTGGTGCTACCCAAGGCTGGTAAGGATCCCCTAGAGGTGAGCTCTTATCGTCCCTTATCAATGTTGAACATTGATTACAAGATATTGAGTAAAGTGTTAGCGAATCGATTGCTTCCACTACTACAGGCATTGGTGCCTACTAACCAATGCGGGTTAATACCCCAGAGGGCCACCTCTGGCAATACGTGTAGGCTGTGTCATGTCATGGGGGTGGTCGAGGGTCCGCATGGCTCCCAGTGGCAGTCTCCCTTGAATTGGAAAAAGCTTTTGACACCTTAGGGTGGTCATACCTTCTGCTCGTCTTAGAAGCCCTGGGGATGGGTCCCAAGTTTTTGGAATGGGTTTGGCTGCTCTATGCGGCACCGCAATCCAGGTTGTGGACGGGACGTAAAATCTCTTGTCAGTTTCTTATAGGTAGGGGGACAGGGCAAGGGTGCTCACTATCACTGCAGTGGCTATGAAAGCTGTGGCCATCTTGCTACGAGCAAGGGGTCCAGACAGGGGCATAGCGGTGGGACCTCACTGAAACACAGTCTCATTATATGTGGACGACGTCCTGGTTATTTTACAGAAACCTGCCCGGGACCTCCCTGCTCTCTTTAACTTATTAGATCTGTTAGGAGAAATGACGGGACCTCGAGTAAATTGGGGTACATCGTGTATCTTTCCCCTGTGGGTGGTGAGCCATAAGAAGGAGGAGAGACTGGAATTTGATTGTCTCCCTTGTTGACCTGAGACATTCCGGAACCTGGGGGTCAATGTATATCACACTGACAAAGATTTCCTGGACGGAAATCATGGTAGAACCTCAGCGGCCCTGCAGCATCTGTGGGTTTCTGGGCGTGCCTGCTCCTGTTCCCTTTGGGCTGGGTCTCCATAGTGAAAATGTTAATATTACCACGGCTCCTCTACCTCTTCGCAGCGGTGCCTGTGATCTCCACCAGGGCCTACTTCAGGTACCTGCAGAGCCTCCTGTCTTATCTGGTGTGGGGAGGGGTGCACAAGCAAGTCTCTATTCACACACTACAATGCCCAATTCTGGAGGGTGGTTTGGGGGTACTTGACCTAGAACGCTACTATGTGGCAGCACAATTGCAATGGGCCATGCGGTAGTTAGCAGGTGATGCTATGGGTGAGAGCAGATTGATTGGTGATAAACTGGACGGCCTAGGGATACTGGAATGGCTGTTGTCCCCAGTAGGCCCTTTCTGGGGCATGAGCAGACTGGCACGCATTGCGAAGCTGTGCTGGAATAGATTTATTCAACCAAGTCAGGGCACACCACTGTATGCCCCTCAATTGCCACTGTGGAGCATGCCTGAGATGAGGACCCTGTTAGACGTGCATGATCCCGCACCTTGGCGGGAGGTGGGAATGAACTGCCTCGGTGACTTATACACTGACGGAGACCTGTGCTCCTTTAAGGAGCTGCAGGATAGTTCTTTGTTGGGAGCTGGCCAATTCCTAAAATAAAATGCCCTGATGCTTGAGAAAAGGAACGTCTGGATGGTGGGACAGCAAGCCCCTCCCATTCATAACGGATTAAAATGTATACTGATGCATGGATTGGGTTGCAGGGTTGTTACAGTACTCTATGCAATGCCTGTCTGGGTACGGTGCTGACTCCTAAGCAGTGAAGGATGGCAATTGAACAAGCCAAACAGGTTTCCCATAATGCTCACTTGAAGTTCACCCAGTTTAATTATTTGCATCATACTTACCTCACCCCACTCTGTCTCCACAGAATGTTCCCAGGAGTGACTCCGGTGTGCCCTAGATGTGGTCACCAGGATTCAACTTTTATCCACATGGTGTGCGAATGCCCCACACAAGTCATGGCCCATATTTCAGAGATCATTGATTTGCAATTACCGACTGATCCCCTAGTTTGCCTGTTAGGTGTCATGAAAAGCACAAAGAGCACTAAATATTACTAAAAACTAGCCGATCTAGCCATGGACCTTTTCAAGCGCCTCATAGCTATGTCATGGAAAGCCGTGCAGCCACATTTGATAGATTGTCGGCTCCAGGTAGTACTGAAATGGTCGTCGGCTGAGGCCACTGTTATGGCAAGGGAAGCACATGTGCGGGGTGGGGCTGGGGCTGCCTCCCTCTGGGATACCTATGTACTTAAGCCACAAGATAAGTTGGATGCCTCCACATGATCACTGCTAGATTGAGCTCCATACTCTCCACGAACTGACCAGCAACTTAGTACTTTTAGAGAGTCCAGGAGTGGAACTTGTAATCCCACATACATACATGACATATGTGATGTCCCCTGCACCCCTTTTTTTCCCACAGTTCTGTAGCCAGACGGGCAGGAGAGTGCCGTCTCATGCAAGGACATGTCATGATGCCCCCGCTGTCTCCCCCCTCTTAGCCCCCACTCAACCAATTTCCCTGGTTCGCTACAATTGCCCCCTGCTGCTCAGATTGTTGCTGTTTGTTTTGAATTATACACTTTATTGGCCATTATTGTCGAATAAGCACAAACTGTTGCCACCTTTACATGGAGTGTGGTGTGATATTTTTCCCCTCCCATCCTCAGGAGTTGAAATTCATTTCCGGGTCTTCAGTGCATTATTCCTTACAAATCTTCCTCAGTGATGACTCACTCTTTAATTTAATCAGGCTGTGAGTTTTTCTATAGTGCGAGCTGATGTGACCAATATGCCTGTTACATTATACCACTGACTTGACCATTGATGTACTGCCATGATTTTAAAATGCCAATAAAGAAATATTTTTTTCAAAAATAATGCATTTGTACTATTTTTATATATTTTGAAACATTAATTTATATTTATTTATATTTATAGCTATTTTAAATAATTTTTATTGATTATGACAATATTTCCTAATGAGTTTTATTTTCAATCCCTATCTTAGGGGTCTATTATAATGGCGGGCGGATCGCCACTGCCATACGGGCGGTGGCGATCCGCCCTCCATTATTCAGCGCCCGCCTCCCATTTCCCCCCCGCCATATTAGTATGGCGGGGGACACTGGCGGACGGAAAGACCGTCCGCCGGTTTTCCGCCAGTCAAACAGGTGACCGGGCGGAAAAGGGGCTTGATATGGTGGCGGTGTCTGCAAGACACCGCCATCCATATTAAGATGCAGGCGGTGATGTGCGGTGGCTGCATGTGGGGGCCCGTTGCGGGCCCCCAGGGTGTTCGGGGTGTGGGGGGTACACATGGGGGGTACCTATGGTACCCCCTGCATTTGCATGCACAATGTGGCAGGCACCGCGCGGTGCCTGCCACGTTGTGCATGCAAATGCACAACATGCATTTTTTCCATTGCGGCGGGTGCTTTTAAAAGCACCGCCCGCCGCAATGTTAAAAATGCGGGATGCGCCCGCCAGTGTGGCGGGCGCATCCTAATCTTCCCCATGGGACTGCCGCACATATGGCGGGCGGTCCCTTTTTCCGTTAGGATGGCGGGCGGACTTTGTCCGCCCGCCATCATAATGATGCCCTTAATTATTTTCTATGCAAGTGAGCATTTTTGGCTTTAGAATTGCCGTAAAGGTTGAGCAGTTCTTGATGGTCGGTGACGACTGTGAAATGCTTTCCATATAGGAACACATTAAATTATTCACAAGCCCACACTACAGCGAGGTTTCTTTTTTGGGTTGTGAATAGGCACGTTCTGTCAATGACAAACTTTGGGTAGCATAAGTCACAATGTAGCTTGGGGCATTGTGCTGGGCAAGGATGGCACCCAACCCCACTGGGCTTGCATCAACAACAACCTCCGTCTGTAATTTCGGATCAAAGTATGCCATTTCAGTGGCGTTCTAAATTGCATGCTTGATATTCTTGAAGTTTTGCTCGCATTCACTTGACCCTCCAAATGGGACATTTAGTTTTGTTAAGTCTTTCAATGGGGCTTTTACAGTGGCCAAGTCACGTATATACATGAACAGTAACTGACCATATCAAGGAAAGATCGCAGCATAGTTACTTCTTGTAGGGGAGATGTGAATGACAAGACCTGTACTTTATTTGGATCCAGAGTCATTCCCCCATCAGAAAAGATATGGCCAAAAACTTGTGCTTGGTTTGATGAAACTCATATTTTGCCGCATTTAAAGTGAGACCCACATTGGCAAGTATACGACACACTTGTGTAAGAGCTTTATCATGTTCCTTTTGTGTGGCCCCGAAAAATAGTATTTCATCACTGTAATTGAAAGCATTTGTGAATGGCTGTTTTATGCAACGATTGACATCCTGAAAGAGTTCTGCATCTGATGACACTCTGAAACTTAGCCTTTTGTATCTAAATAAACCAACATGAGTCAGTACTGAGCGGAGGATCGCCACTGATCCAACATCCACTGGTGGCCCAAAACAGCAGGTACTGCTGAATCCATGCATCTTCGCCCTCAGGCTTGCACGTCAGACATCGATTTGGTCCATTGAACATCATGGACCCTCAGCACTAAGGCAGACTGTACCAAGATGGCCGCCGAACTGAAGCTGGATAAGAAGCTCCCGTGGCCGGGACCATTAGCATTTTAATATCCCGCTGATTCCCTGCCATCCACCTACCTTTTAACGAACAGCGCCTCAAGTCTCGTCCTCATTTTTTCTGAGGCTTATTTTTCCTCAAGAGAAGAGCAAGAGGGATATAGGAGGTGCCCCGCCTGATCCCAAAATGGCGGCTGTTTCTCCCACTTACTACTACAATACAGCTATACTCTCCTACTCCTCGGGAGGCAAGTGGTCTCTAGCTCTGGTCTCTAGCTGCCCCATTGCTCAGCAAACACCCTCCTTTGAGCAAAAGATATCATTGGGACCGGCGGAATGTAACACCAATGTCAGAATTCCCTTGCCTGACCCCAAGACGGCTTCCCACTGTAGTCCCTACCACGTTGTGTTACTACTCTGGGACATAAACTGAACTTCGACCTGACCTTAAACCTATCCCCCATCATGATAATCCGTCAGAAAGTAGACCTTGTCGTTCTCTCCTCCGACAGTGGAGACCTAGCTTTCTGGCTGATGCCCGGTGGAGCTACTGGATAGCTAAAGAGGAGATGGGTCGTGGTCTTCCCCTCGGCCGTCACCTACCCAGCCGGTCCTTGGACAGACCTTCCTTAGTCTCTCTGTCACTCCCTTCCCTATCTTGCCACCCCTGCTATCTCCACTCGCCCGTCTCTGGACTCAAGACTTTCGGACCTACCCTGATCCTCTCTTTTATCTGGCGGAGTCCGAACTGTATGACCGATTCCCGGTGGAGCTGCTTCGCTCAGCTATAGGGGAGACTGGCTCTGGCACCACGCTTTGGCCGTCACCTACCCAGCCGGACTTTGGACATATGTCTCTGGTCTCAAGTCTTTTGGACCCACTCTGATCCTCTCTTTTAGCCGGCGGAGTCCGAACTGTATGACCGATGCCCGGTGGAGCTGCTTCGCTCAGCTATAGGGGAGACTGGCTCTGGCACTACGCTATGGCCGTCACCTACCCAGCCGGACTTTGGACATATGTCTCGTCTCTTTCTCCACTGCTTACTCCTTCCTTTGGACTCCCAGCTCTCCCTGGCCTCTTTCTGGATCCTGATTTCTTATTCGATAAATACTCCTGTTTTGAATATGTAATAATTCTGTAATTAATGTGAATATTTGTGTAACTTGCAATAAGCTGTTCCTTATGCAAAGCGCTCTGATACCTTCGGGTCCAGCCAGCGCTATTTAAAACTCAAAATAACTGTAAAGCGCTCTGATATCCTTCGGGATCTGGTTCGCGCTATATAAAACTTTATAAATAAATAAAATAAAAATAAATAAATCAAGGCGGAAAAAGACCTTGCCTCCATTCAGCTGCATAATCATGCCGGCAATGTGCGGACCTGGTTGTCGTTCTCTTTCAATCGCATTGTTCGCTTGGCGCATATCAACGCAGATGCGCACGGAACCTCCACTATCCTTTTTCGGCATTATCACTATGGGTGAAACCCATGGAGTAGGAACAGTGGATCGCTCAATGATGTTGCGCTTTAAAGGAATCTCAAGTTCTTTCTCAACATCCTCTTGTAAATGAAATGCAATTCGATGATGTCGTTGAGCAATAGGACGAATGTCTTCATTGATGTAAAGTTGCAACTTCATAGTCTTAAGTTTTCCTAGTCCACGAAACAAGGATGGAAACTGATTCACTATCTCATGATAGGCATTGACAATGTAGTTTACAGAAATCAGTTCCATGTCAGCAGCAGTACTGAAACTGAGTAAACATGCACTCGATGAAGTGCCTGGCAAGACATAAATTGGTGCTTGTACTTTCGTCTGTTTATGCTTCACAGTTGCTATGAATAAACATTGACTTTGCAATGGCATCGATGCAGCCCACGTATCCACTTTGGTTTTCGATGGAGTTAAACGGGGCACTGGACACTGTTCATTGTACTTTTCCACTGGCATAATGTTTATTGATGTGCCACTGTTCATGATAAAAGGTATGGAGCACCCATTCACTTTCAGTGTTATCTTGGGACAGTGTCCAAATGAATTTCACACTCAATCTTGTTGACCTAGTTTCGACCGGCATTCTTCCTTGCAAGAAGCTAATCCTACATGCTCACATCGTCCAGCAGTCAACATTGACATTGCACACCCATCTTCCTCACTGTCACTTGACAATGACGGTGAGCAACTTTTAGATGAGGAATTTGATGACAATCGACGTCGTTCAGTTTCTACTTGCCCCAACTGGTGTGGTCGCTTGGCCTCGTGGGTGTGCATATAGTGTCACATCTGGAACATTCTGGCATCCATTTTATTTTCTCTACGTGATGCAGTTGAACTTTCCTCCATTTTGTTTTCTCAATGTGATGCATGTGATCTTTCCTTCACTTTGCAAACCATTAGAAAATGGTTCTCTTTCCCCCAGCCTTTGCATATCTGTCCCGTGGCGGGGCATTAATTTAAAACACAATTTTTTGGGAGACATTACTTTATGGCCTCCTATCTTGTATATTGACTTAATTTTCACACCCACCGTGGATACATTTTGGGCCGTTCCGGCCTGCATTTTAGACGCTTGTCTGTCAGTTCTTTCATCCCCTCTGGCAGCCATGAGTTCTCGCTTCAAGCTGAGTGTCTCTTTCAGCATTCGTCATCTAAAGGAATCGGAGCGACAACCATCTATTACTCTCAGATGCATGGCCTCTTCATCATTGAACTCATTGAACTTGAAATGATTGATGAGAGAATCAAGTCTTTCTACAAACTCATCCATTGTTTCGCCAGATCTCTGCATTTCCTGACTGAAAATGTACCTTTCATAGTCGACATTCGGCATTGCATTGAACTTGGTGTTTAAGGCCTCTTTGATTTGACGGTATGTCACTTCATCACCTTGTGGTATTTTCTTTATCACTTCCTTCACTTCTTCACCCGCTAAATTCTTTAGATATTTAATGGTCTGTTTG
Organism: Calotriton arnoldi; assembly: GCA_963921515.1. Lineage (NCBI taxonomy): Eukaryota > Metazoa > Chordata > Amphibia > Caudata > Salamandridae > Calotriton > Calotriton arnoldi. The sequence continues at coordinate 2,766,823 of CAWUFW010001158.1, forward strand.
TCATTTGCTTCTTTCAGCACATCAATGAAATCATTGAAGGTTTCGATCTAGGCAGTCCATCTGTCACCAATATTTTGCTTTTGGCTGTATCAAATGGAAGTTGCACTTTTAGGAATGCAGCAGTATCATAACGTGTGGAACTTTCTGCTGTCGGAAGCAGAGCTCGCTCCGGCAGCGTCTGCTGCCTGCTTGTACCGGTACCATTGTCCAGCAATAGCCGCATGCTACCATTTGGGTCGTCACGCCTGCTCTCTGGTTCTTAAGCGACGTCCTCTTCTTTGACGGTGAGTAGCGGCTTTGTTTTCTGCACGGGTTCTTCAACCTTCTTGACTCTTTACATTGTATCTGGTTTGTACTGCCTTTAGCATTTCTTTGCATTAGAAATGTTGTCACTTTTAGCACTTTCTTTCACTCGGCTAGCACTGCCTTTAGCGCTTCTCCATGGTTGTCACTGCCTTTAGCATTGTTGTACTGTATGAATGACGGCTCTGTGTTAGGTTGTGGCACAGTATCTCTTGCCTTGACTTTACCATCAAATTTCTAGCCGATGACAAACAAACTTTCCGCAAGGCCTTCACTTTCTTCACTGGCTTTGCACTGGCTGGAGTGATGCTTTGATTCCACATATGCCGACTTTGACTGAGGCACACATGGCTTGCACAAGCAGTTTGCTGGACCACGGCAAACTCTCCAGGAGAGCACTCTCAGTTCTTCAAATTGCGGGGTTTAGGTAATCCCCTATCTCATTGCCAGATGTAGCGTCCTCCCCAGCTCAGGTACATGCAAATGTTCACGCCACACAATGGGCTTGTCATTACATGTCTTTATTCCTCAGAGTTTAACCATTAACTGAACATTTTACATCATGAATCCTATCACTCAGGAGCAGGTCCTTGTGGCAGCTCCTCCGGCTGCAGTCTAACAGACCTCCCTGATGCTGCCACTGTGTACCTCTGCTGTGTGCTCCCCTCATCCTTGCTGCCGCTTGCCGCCGCCGCATTTGCAAGTCAGCCTTGTACAGTTACGCATTGGTCAGTGAGCCTGCTTTTTCCTTTCCTGGATAAATAGCCCTATTGAAAGTCAGCTTTTTTACTTAATGTTTAGGTAACCTTTTTATAATATTAACCTTTAGTTTACTGTGGAGTTCAGCCTGATTGTATTCACTGTATGGTTAGATGAGCCTTTTCCTTCCTGTATAGCGAGCTGTATTGATAAATAGCTGTAATTGAAATAGTTGTATTGTTAAATAGCCGTATTTGCTTTTTTTTGTTTTGCTGCACTGGTCCGCCTTTCCTCTCATTTTCCCGCAGTTTTTTAAGCTCCTGCTTCCCGCCACCCAGCGCCCGCCGCTCTCCCAGGACCTTCTTAATGGAGGCCGCAGCGTGACCCCATTGAGCAGGTCCTTGTGCCAGCTTCCCCGCTGCTATCTAGCAGGTCTCCCTGACACTAACACTGAGTGCCACTGCCACTTGTCCCCCTCATCCCCACTGCCACTTGCCGCCGTCGCATTTGCTAGTCAGCCTTGTACAGTTACGCATTCGTCAACAAGCCTTTTTCCTTTCCTGGATAAATAGCCCTATTCTAACAGTTTATGTCGTAGTCAGGCTTTTTGTTCCTGTTTAGTTAGCCTTTTTATAATATCAACCTTTACTTTTCTGTAGCGTTCAGCCTGATTGTCTTCACAGTATGGTTAGGGAGAGCTTTTTCCTTCCTGTGTAGCAAGCAGTATTGATACATAGGTATAATTTAAATACAAAACAGAGATAGAAAATGCAGCCAGGGGATTTGGTGCTGCACAGCCTGAAATAGTCGCTCCACAGTACAACACGACAAGTAGAACAACCGTTGCCCACCTCAATGGCCAGCTGCACATTGACCATATATTAAACACATCTAAATACAAAAAATGAGAGGCAACAGGAACAGTTGAAGATAACCACATTCAGTAAAAAAAGGGGGAAATCGTAAGTCTTGAATTGATGGTGCAGAATTTTTCTTTATTGTATACTTTCAAGAAAGCGCAGCCAACGCATCTCACCTTACTAAGGCTTCATCAGGGCTGCAAATACGAAAAATACAAATGTCTCAAAGATTTAAAAATGTACAAGCCAATAGTAAAAGTGCTACTGCTTTGTGAAAAACATATTAGCTATACATAAATTTACAGATGTAGTGTCCTAATTACACAAGCCAAGAAGACATGAATGGTGAGCAATACTCACTTAATCCTTATCATGGGAAGAGTCAGAATGTTCAGAAAAGTCTTACTACACTGTCTTAATGACATTATTTCTCTTAAACGAGACAGACTACTCAAACCCGTGTGACTGTAAGGTCAAGTGCTTAGAAACACCAGAAAGAATAAGACCCTGAGTACAGAAGAAACAAAGAAAACAGAAAAGAAAAGTAAAAAAATTTAACAACGTGCACACCTACCACCAATTCAGTGGCTTTGAAGTCAGAAATCCTTAACAAGGAATCTTTTATTAGTGAAAATAAGCTAGATATTTCCCAGTGCTATTATTCATGCAGCATGTGCAAGGAAGAAGAGAAAGATCAGATGTATAGTATGGCTTCCTACCCAGAAATTTGAGTCACTGGGAACACGAGAAACCTCCAGGTAAGAAAAGGATGCAACAATGTTCTGTATATTTATTATTAAGATATTTTCTCACACTCAATTCCATGTTGAGTTGGCATAAAGTGAGGAATTTCTTACTGTTCCAAACTTACATGCTATTTAGTATTGATATATGCTGAAAGGTATTTTGTGTCTCATTCAGTAATCGCAGCGTAAGACTCCTGATCAGAGCATGTGTGGCGTACATGCAAGTTATCTAATCATGACAACATCAAATAATTCTTAAGAGCACAAATTCTTCAGCATGAAAAAGAGAAGCAGGCCATAGGCCAATTTATTATTAAACTGATGATCGAAAAGGATAGATGTAAAACAATAATATCACCCAGAAATCTTATTCCGTCAAGTACCTTTGAGTAGGTCAACTTTAAGGTATGGTGCTCTACATGCACCTTAGTTCAAGCTTTAGTCACAATTAGACCTACTACAAAAAGTGACCAGAGATCTAATATCTATTTGTTAAACCTTTAAAATGTCAAAGGTATAATCAGAAAGCATCCACATTTGAGACAAGGATAGGGCTATAGCCAGCTTCACGAGCCGATCATATTGCTATTGCGTTGAGGGAAAATCGTTATCCCATCTGAACCCATCGTAAAGGGAAAGGAAAACTCTATTACTTAGGAGGCAGTGTCAATTACTTGTTTCTTTGCAGCAATATTCACATGAGGAACAGCTTGAGGCACCTCAGACTTCTTGCAATTCTGTATAGCTGTGCTCATGCAAGAAGTAAATGAAAAGAGGGGGGGGTTTCATTGGGTCACAACGTCCCAGTCCAAATACAGATAGAAATATGTGTATCATATTTATATCATATACAAAGATTTAGACCAGGTGTAGTCATACGGTACGCTATTCTTTATGTTCAGAAAAGACCACAAACAAGTGTCCCAATAGTATCCAGTACATCATGTAAGTTAGCACATAAGATTCACCCCCACAAAAGGAGTTGGGTGTCGAATAACTAAGTTTTAGACGTTAAGTCCATAACACACCAAACCTCATAACAGTACCGAATTCCCAAAAGATCACATTTCTGATATTGAGCTGGTAGCATACCGAACACTCGTAACAATACCATACACTCATGTCGATTTGAGTAAAGGCACCGCAACAATAAGCCGAATTCCCCCAAAAACGAATTCTTTGATATTAAGTCTGTAGCATACCTAAGACTCGTAACAGTACCATGCATTCATGGCAATTGGAGTATTGTTAAATAGCCTTATTTGCTTTTTCTGTACCAGCCCGCCCTGCCATTTTTTGAAGCTCCCGCTTCCCGCTTCCCACCACCCAGTACCCCACCCCCCCTCCCAGGACCCACTTAATGGAGGCCGCAGGGTGGCCGTGCGACTGGTGCACCAAAGGCAAGCCCATCTGCGCCCATCCACACCTGGACCGAGCCCAGCACCAGGAACCCTGGTTCTTCCACCCAGCACAGCTACACCGTCACAGACCTCGATCCCTGGATCTCTGGTGCATCGACAACAATTGTTGCCGCACATCTCCATGCCCCACCAGAGGGCTGTTTTCCTGCCAAAACTGCTGCTTCACCTGCAACACCGAAGCAACCAACAACACTGGAGACACCACTAACACGACTGTGTCCACCACACCGACCGAGACTGCCACATCACAACTCCAGTGCATCCTACTCAACACACGATTGTTCAGCAAACATGCCACGGAGAGCTGAGAAACGATCTCATTCCTCACTCCAGAAGTCATCTTCATCACAGAGACCTGGCTAAACCCCGCCTTTGCGCCAGACATCGACATTGCCATCGCCACCCCCGATGTAAGATAGTACACTGGGACCGAACCAACAAACATGGAGGTGGAATTGCCATCATCCACAAGAACACCATCTGCTGCATGACCTCCTCAGATGACTCGACCCCAATAATGGAGCATCTCAACTTCCAACTTCACACAGATGGAAAAAGTACCATCAGAGGCACCCTCGCCTACACACCACCAGGACCATGCCCCAGCTTCTGTAAAGCCATCCCTGACCTCATCGCCCAGATTGCCATCACCTCCAAGCACTACATCTTCCAAGGGGATCTCAACTTCCACCTCAACGACCCCAGCGACAACAACACAACTGAGCTCCTGGAAAGCATGAGCAACATCGGCCTCAAGCAACTTGTCACTGACCCCACCCAGATCACAGGACACACCCACAACCCCATTTTCACAATCAGCGACAGAGTCAAGTACAACCAGGTCTCACAGCTCACCTGGACCAACCACTACAGCATCCACTTCATCATCTCGGGATCCACCAACACTGGCACCATGCCACCCAGCTCCACACGCAGAAACTGGAGAAAGATATCAGAAGACCAGTGGAACAGCGCTCTCAACTCCCACCTCCCAGACAGAACATCCAACCCAGAACAGGCTGCGAAGAACTTATCCCAGTGGATCACAGATTGCGCTGACATAATCGCCTCTGCCAAGTGAGCCAAATCCATATGACCTGCCAGAAGAGCCAGCTGGTTAACCGTAGAGCTGAAATTCACCAAGCGCAAATTCCGGCAACTAGAAAGGAAGTGGTGCACCAGCAAAGAGACAGGAGACCATTTCACCTTCAAGGCAGCACTCAACCAGTACCACCGCCTCTTGAAAGAAACAAAGAAGAACACCCTAGCAGACCACATAGAAGCCAGCACAAACTGCAGCAAGGAGCTCACCATCATGAAGGAGTTTTTCTACCCCACAGCTGCCGAGAAGGACATCGCCCGCTCCCAAGAACTGTATGACACACTGTCGGACTTCTTCCATGACAAAATCTCAGTCATCAACAAAAACTTCAAACCCCAACCCTTAGCCACTGACAGCATCAGCCTCCTCCCACCCATAAACACAAACCCAGAACACCGGCTCACTCACTGGGACCCTCAACTTCAAGCCACAATCTCCAACATGAACCCTGTCCCCATTACATCTTCAACCTCAGAAGCAGGATGATTGGCGACAAGCTCAAGAAAGTCCTGAACACCTCCATCACCTCGACCTCCTTCCCTGAGGACTGGAAACATACTGAAGTGAGGTCCCTCCTGAAGAAACAATCCGTGACCCAGCAGAACAAAAGAACTACTGGCCCATCTCCCTCCTCCCTTTCCAGTGAAGGTCCTCAAGAATGTAATCAACCAGCAACTCGCCAAACACCTGGAACACAACAACCTCCTAGACCCCTCTCAATCCGGATTCCGAGTCAGCCACAGCACTGAGACAGTCCTGATCAAAACCACAGCCAAAATCAGGGCCCTCCTGGACCACGGCGAAACAGCAGCCCTCATTCTCCTGGACCTCTCAGCCACCTTCGACACCCTCTTCCATTACATCCTGATCAACAGACTACACCACATCAGAATCCAGGGAGACCCCCTCAAATGAATTGCCTCATACCTCACCGGTAAAGCCCAAGGAATCTGTCTCCCACTGTTCACATCAGAACCCAAGAAGGTCATCTGCGGCGTCCCCGAGGATTGTCCCTCAGCCCTACCCTCTTCAATACATACATGACCTCCTGGCCAACACCGTCAGATCGCATGGACTCAACATCATCTTCTACGCCAATGACACCCAGCTCATCCTTTGGCTGCTGGAAGACCCCTCCAACACAAAGGCCAACTTCCTCAGATGGAGGATGAAAGTCGCTAACTAGATGAAGGACAACTGTCTCAAGCTCAACTCGAACTAGACAGACGTCCTCATGTTTGGGAACAACACCTCGCCATAGAACAATGCATGGTGGCCTGATTAACTCGGCCCATCCCCTGCCACTAAAGATCAAGCCTACAACTTCGGGATCATCTTGGACATTAAGCTATCTATGAAGAAACAGGTAAACGCAGTCTCATTCTCCTCCTTCCACACCCTACGCATGCTCTCCAAGATAATCAGGTGGCTCCCAGTCAACACCAGAAGGAATGTCATGCAGGCCCTCATCACCAGCAGGTTGGACTATGGGAACACACTCTACAGAGGAATCACTGCACGCCTCCTGAAGAGACTACAGACAATACAAAACTCAACGGCAAGACTCATCCTCGACCTCCCCAGATGGACCCACATCACACCACACCTCAAGAAGCTACACTGGCTCCAGACCCACAAGAGATGCCAGTTCAAGATGCTCACCCACGCATACAAAGCCCTGCACAACAAAGGACCAGCATACATCAACAAACGCATGACCTTCCACCAGCCGACCAGACACCTACTAGCCACCTCCCATTTCCTCGCAGACACCCCCCCGGATCTGCCGAAGCAACAGCAGAGGACGTTCCTTCTCACACCTGGAAGCCAAAGCATGGAACAACCTCCCCCTGCACCTCAGGACCGTCTCACCGCTCCAGGAATTTAAAAAAGGACGGAAGACCTCCGTGTTCAAATGATCAGAACACCACGAAGCAGCTAGCAACTCCAGTGCCTTGAGACCCTCACGGGTGATTTTCCACGCTCTATAAATCCTGATTGATTGATTGACCCACACCCACGCACTTATGATGCTGTTCTACGGAGTCCGTCAGAAACCAAAAGGGTCCCGTCATCGCTAACTCACAAGACACTACAAATACTATAATCACATAAGTTTATTGTGTGTATCATAACATGACATTAGAATCTTTCCAGTTTTGTCTTATTAATAAAGCTCAACTGCCAAATAAAACAATCAGTCAGCCTTTGACAAAGCCCAAAGTCAAATGTTCACAAACGATATAGTTCAAAGTTTGTTTTCTCAGCACAATTTGATTTTTATATTTCTTTGTATTCTCAATGCTCCCACTGCTTCCAAACAAAGCAGTTGTTCTTTTCAACAGAAATCTTGAATCCATGTAGCAAGATTCCAACTAAGGAAACATTGTATCATAAATGCCTAGCAAGGGCATGGTGAGACACCAGGAGCAATATACCCAATATCTGAAGATGGCTGCTGCGGTCTCCAAACAGTGTGAGGGGCTTATTTACAATCCCCTTGCGCCACTTTTGCGTTATTTTTAACATGGGAAAAGTGACGCAAAAGTGGCGCAAGGGGCTTGTAAATCTGCCCCACAGTTTGCCATTGGGACACCGCCACGTAGTGTGGTTGTCACACACGTGAAGCCTCAAATCAGACAGCTCCAATGCTCTGTGGAGAATGCCTAGCTTTCTTTCTCTATATTGTACTTGGTGGGAGCTGGTTTTAAGACTATCATTCAAGAGAACATTTCAATAAACTGACCATGACTTTGCTAAACTAGGGATATTACTTTATTTTTCTGGGAAATATATGTGCATAGTGGGCAAACAGGAATGGCTCCACTTTCTTGAAAAGTTCCAGAAAAACCTCAGTCTATAAGTGAGCCTCCATCATCACTGTGTTCATTAATATCACAACATATTATTTAAAATGAAGAATGGAGTGAATATTGTCTAGTGCTAATAACATGATATCAGTAGTTTTATCATTTGATAATATATCTTAAGAAGAATATATGATTTTTGAGTAAAATCCCACTGCTGCTAATATCATGCATTGCCTTTGCATATCTGATTGAACAACAGGCTTGAGTTCATAGGACATGTTTGGCACATGATCAAAGATGATAACCTTTGAATTCAATCAACACTGAGTGAATACATTTATGAATGAATGTATGTCAATCATTTGTCCCAAGGCAATTACTCTGATTCTGTGAGTAGCTCGTGTTGATGGGAACAATATTAAGGATCACAATGCTAATCCCCAAGCATCCACACTAAGAAAGACACATGACCATGAGTTCTAGAATGGACCCCGGAAGCCAGTGCTCTCTATTGGGGAGTATGGGCAATGGGTCAAGAGAGAGAGAAAAGGAGGATAATTCAGCCTGATGTGATGGTTGCATCTCAGATAGGTATGTCTTATCAGGTCAAAGTGCACCCAGCACACACACCTCCAGAAAGATACATTAGGCTTATGTAAAAGGCAGGCAAGAGGTACTAATAAGAGTAAACTATTATGACCTCTCATTCAAAATACTCCAATCTGGGTTTTACCAGGTCTCGTCAGAGGAATGCAGGTAACATACCAAAGGAGTACTGCTTAACCCTGTCTTAATGAGGAGAATATGGAGAGCGGAAGAGATTGCAGTTCGATATTTAAGACATTGAAGTGATAGCACACCAGTATTCATGGATGACATAACAGAAGGACAAGAAAGGAGGATGCTCGTAAGTTCATACCGTAGTTCAGAGTACCCAATGAATCCAATAGGTCAAGAAGTGAGAAGCACACAACAAAAAGTGCAGAAAGAGAGAAAACTGAGAAGTAATGGGGAAAGGCAACAAAGGTGCAGGAAAGGGAAAAACGTGAGTTGAACTATAACAGAGGAACCATACAACTAAGCAGTTGTGAGGTAACTGGCAACCTTCATTGCCGCTGCTTAAATTCCCCTGGAAGTTCCCACCTTCCATTGGGGCCTTGTTTTGGGTGGTGTTGTTGATAATTTGAGCTGGATGTCTCACTTATACCCTCTGTGCCCCAGCCACACTGATCACCCGCTTCAGAGTTCTGTCTTTTCTTGAGGCCTTATGATTCCTCAGAAATCAATGTGTCATCTGAGTTTCTCAAAGATCTATTCCTGACAAATTATCTAAAACAGTTACTGCATGATTGTTGTGAAAATTTGCAGTAAAGTGCCTAAGCCAACCATGGGTACATGGGTAGTTTTAACACATATAATGTTACAGTATGTGTTTTTACACACATGTAACGTTAGTACATGTGGAAAATGCACACAATAATCAGTTGTATCAGAAAAAGTGCAACAGTTACAAGCTGCATAGCACACACATGGAATTACTCTGGAAAGCCTCCCTCGCCTAAAAGATTAAGTACATTATAGCAATCACAGAAAAATACCCTGAATATCATTTCCCAATGTGAAAAGTCACGAACTCCTTGCCACAAGCATTAAAACAAATATTAAACGTCTATCTGATCAGCATGTTTGTACCTATTATATTCCAATGCTTAAACAACAAGATAGATTGTATTACTGTGATGTCTTTATTGTTATTGTTTTGTGGGCTTTAACACTCATGCCACGGAGGGGCTTCACTATTTGATTCATTTGTTTGTGCTGCCTCTGATGACTCATTTGTTGTTTCCCTTTGCCAGCAGGTGCCAGTTCTGGAATATGCTCAAATGACCTGCTTACCTTGATGACTCATGTGTTTGTGCTGACTCTGATGGCTTCATTGTTTTTTAACTTTGGCAGCAGGTGCAAGTTCTAGAACATACTTGAGGGCACCGCCATCTGAGACGGTTTGTCTATTTAAAGAGATTGTGTCCTTTCAACTGTGCTTGCTATTCATGTTTGGTTTTGAAAGGTAGGGAGGTAGCGCCGTGAGGCTAAAGCTACTTAGCATTTTGTTTTTACTGGCATTTCACTTTTAACTGTTTTTAAATTGTTATTCTTGTACTGTATTGCGACTCACTTGCTCTTTGCACCTTGTCCCATTCTCCTTCCCCCTCTGTCCCTGGTCCGTCACGGCTTGTTAGTGCCGGTTGAAGGGAGGGATGCGACTCCTCCCCTGAATTCCCTCACTTCCTGCCGGCTCAGACGTGTATTTAGGGCAGATGGGGGCTCGGCCGCGCAGTGGTAGGGAGCTAGCGCCGTGAGGCTAAAGCTACTTAGCATTTTGTTTTTACTGGCATTTCCCTTTTAACTGTTTTTAAATTGTTATTCTTGTACTGTATTGCGACTCACTTGCTCTTTGCACCTTGTCCCATTCTCCTTCCCCGCTGTTCCCGGTCCCTCACGGCTTTGTTAGTGCCGGTTGAACAGAGGGACGCGACTCCTCCCCTGAATTCCCTCACTTCCTGCCGGCTGAGACGTGTATTTAGGGCAGATGGGGGCTCGGCCGCGCAGTGGTAGGGAGCTAGCGCCGTGAGGCTAAAGCTACTTAGCATTTTGTTTTTACTGGCATTTCACTTTTAACTGTTTTTAAATTGTTATTCTTGTACTGTATTGCGACTCACTTGCTCTTTGCACCTTGTCCCATTCTCCTTCCCCGCTGTCCCTGGTCCGTCACGGCTTGTTAGTGCCGGTTGAACGGAGGGACGCGACTCCTCCCCTTAATTCCCTCACTTCCTGCCAGCTGAGACGTGTATTTAGGGCAGATGGGGGCTCGGCCGCGCAGCGGAGGCACGCAGCGGGCGCGCCAAAGGCAAGCCCGTCTGCGCCCGTCCGCGGCCGTACGGCTCCAGGGGCCAGCCACTATGCCCATTTTGTGAGTTACTCGGCTATGGAGCTGAAAGAGCTGCATGGAAACTATGAAATCACTGACAACACCGTTCTCAGCCTAAATGAGTCGGGCATTTTTAAGCAGAGACTCATTTACCCTGAAATTCAGAACAATTCTGCTCCTTTTACTCTCATAACATCGCATGCCCCCGAAACTTCCCAGTGCAAGGACATAAAGGGTCTTTTAGTTTATTACCTGAATACTCGGTCCATGGTGAAACATCAACTCGAAATTTTCCAGCTCCTACAGTCTGAAAAGCCAGATATACTTCTTCTTACAGAAACATGGCTTACTGAAAAGTCTGCCCCTGACATCTGAGCGGCTGTACCAGACAAATATTACATCTTGCAAACTAACCGTCCCCCAGGGAAAGTTGGAGGCGGGGTTGCAGCTATCATCCATAAGGATTACCAGGTAAGTCATTAGGGGTTACTGGTCTTCCCTTTGCTGACAGTTTAGTTCTCAAATTTGAATCCTCTCAGTCATCCTTCACTTGCGCCCTTTTTTACAGACCTCCTTATCACATGCCTACTTTTCCTCAGGCACTAGGTGAAATGATTTCTCATCTAGCCATCAATCATGCCAGACTTCTCATTATTGGTGACTTTAATTATTGGCCCAACGACGAACAGGAGAGTGCCAGCTCAATAGAACTGGCAGATCTTCTTTCCGGAATGAATTGCACCCAACATGTGCGCGAAGCTACCCACAAAAAAGGGCACATGTTGGACCAAGTCTGGACAGCTAACCTGAAGATCTCGACCCCCCTGATCTCCCCTTGCACTTGGTCGGATCATCATTTTATCACATTCTTTCTCTCTGATGTTCGTCCTACTAAAGCCCAATTACCAAAGAACTGCACGTCCAGAAACTGGAGAAGTGCTAAAATTGATCACCTCTGCTCACTTCTAACCGCTATGGCCCGTCTGCACTGGAGCCGTTTCAAACTCAGGCAGAGAGCATTAAGACGTGGCTTGAATCCGCATGTGACTGCGTCGCCCCTCTTAAGACAATTAAGATTTTGAGACCCCACGACGCGCAGCGATGGTTTTCTGATAATCTAAAAATTAAGAAGCTGGCATTGAGACAAGCAGAACGCAGATGGAGACACCATTATCTTGCAGAAGAAAAGACTATATATTCTACTTTGCTGAAAGAATATAAAAATGCCATTCTTCAACCGAACCAGATAGAGTCACGTTGAAATCGGCCCCCTCACAATCCTTTTGTGATTCCCTCAACTTATATTTTATGGAGAAAATCGTGGCCATCAAGGACAGTATTCCTACCTCCATTTCTTTCACAGATGTTTCCAACATTTGTAAGAACCCATCTCAGTTGGTTCTGATTCCCCCCATTTCCCAGGAGACTTTTCTGGGTCTACTTAAAAAGGTTGGCTCTGGCTCCCCTACTGATTGCTGTCCTCCTCACGTTCTTCAGGAAGTTTTTACCATATGCCCGGACCCCACACTTTCTCTCCTTAACAACTCACTTAAGTTTGGCATTGTCCCGACCTTTTTAAAAGTGTGGAAATCATCCCTATTTTAAAGAAACCTGGCGCGGATCCATCTATTCTTAGTAACTATCGCCCTATCTCCTTGCTGCCCTACCTGGGTAAGGTCCTAGAGGCCCATGTGTCGAACCAACTTAGTTCCTTTGTCGAACAGTCCCATGTTCTGGACTCCCATCAGGCTGGGTTTCGACCCGCCCATTCTACAGAATCAGTCATCTTGACAGTTTTGGATGAACTTAGAGGGGGGGCGGATAGGGACCTCACCCAGGCCCTGGTACTCCTGGATCTGTCAGCAGCATTCGACACGGTCGATCATAACATCCTGATCGACCGTGTCAGTAATGCCGGGATCCAGGGTCTGGCTCTGAAGTGGCTCTCCTCCTTCCTCAGTAACCCGCTTCAAGCGGTACGTCTTGCCAACTTCTCCTCTACCAAGATGGAATTGACCTGCGGGGTTCCCCAGGGCTCCTCCCTTTCTCCGCTCCTTTTTAATCTGTATCTACTTCCTTTAATCTCCTCTTTGCGAGAAAGGAAAGTTGGAACATATAATTATGCTGATGATCTTCAATTGGTTTTCAACATCAATCTCTCACCATCCTCTGTGTCTCACTTTCAAGATACCATGATCTTCATAAGTGAATGGATGAACGAAAATCAACTGAAGCTCAACCCCGATAAAACTGAGCTTATCCTCACTGGCGGGCTTGCTAACCCATGGAACTCCAACTTTTGGCCTTCTCTCCTGGGCAGCCCTCATTTACCGGTCAGTTCAGCCAAACGTCTGGGCATAGTGATAAGCAACGATCTGTCCATGAAGGCTCAGATCGGCTCGGTGGTCTCTGCTGGTTTTTTTCAACTGCGGAGAATAAAGAAGATTAGCAGATTTTTGTCCAGGGTAGCCCTGACTCTAGTTATCCTGGCATTGGTCATCTCCCGATTGGACTATGCCAACTCACTTTATGTAGGCATCCCGGCTTACCAACTAAGACGCCTTCAGCTGGTCCAGAATCAAGCTGCCAGACTGATTTTTCACCAACCTAAATGGCATCACGTTAAGCCACTGATGAAAAGCCTTCATTGGCTCCCAGTGGTCAAGCATTGTGTATTTAAGCTGGGATGTACTATTTTCAAAGCTCTTCACGGCAACAGTCCAGCCTTCATCTCCTCTAAGATTCTACGCTATGCCCCCTCTCGTAACTTGCGATCCTCCCTTCTGAATCTGTTGGTCACTCCCACTTTTAAACGCAAGAAACATGGAGGTTCCAGATTTATGGTTTTAGCCCCTCAGTTCTGGAACTCGCTCCCCGTGGAGATGAGGTCCATTACCTCCTTCACACTATTCAGGAAACAGCTGAAGACCTGGTTGTTCTCCCAGGCGTATGATAACTAGGCTAATTTCCCACCGCTGCTACCTTACTCACTACCCCTGCGCCAAGAAACTGTCCGGTGAACGTGCGCTTAACAAATGTTTTTAACATAACATAACATAACAAAGGAGCTGCCTCTTCGAGGAGCCAAATACCCAAGACATTTTCTCGATTTCAGAGAGCTGTTCCAGTCCTCTTACAGCTCAAGGCTGCACATGTTTCCTGACACTGCCCTCCCCAACGGCATGCTTTCAATCCCTGCTCCCCTTCTTCAGATGTTCGGATAAGGTCCCGCCTTCTGGCGCTCAAGCAGAAATTAATTCTGAAAAATTGGGAGAACGCATCACTCCGGTAAGGTAGGAAGTGGGAGCCACATTTAGGTCTGCATTAGTGATTGGAGAAGGGAGATCAACCAACAATAGCATGAAAGACATATTGGAACTAACTCCTAGTTCCCCCTCAGTAGAGATTTGTCTTTGGAAATATAAGCTTGTTTTGGGAACTCACAATGAACCTTGAAAAGTACTGTTACAGCTTTTGATTCAGGAATATCAAAAACTTTGTGTTGTTTAACATAGGAACTGTAATTCTGGACTTTGCTCTATTAGTGAAAACAACCAGAGTTTTCTTGTGTGAAATGTGAAAACAATTCTTCGTGAAAGTAGAACTAAGATTGTTGACTAACCTTTTTTTCAGCTCTCTTTCAATGCAGGACTCACCCTAACTTCCCTTCTCCCTGTTTGGCCACATTGATACTCTGGTGAAATATATAACTCAGAGTCGGAGCTGCCAGAAGAAGGGTATCTTGAGAGCATTGCTTTTGAGGAACTGGGGCTGACAGGAAATGGCAAAAAATGTCAATTCAGTACAAAGTAACACAATTGTACAAATGGCAAAAATGTTTTACAAATTTGCAAACGTCCACCATTCAACAACAGTCTCATTATTACTACAATCAGTAACACCAGAACACAATCAATCCAGTGCTTAATTTCAGCCGGTGGTTGCCAGTGTGGGTCACCAACACTCATTGTTAGGGACCAGCACTTATATTTATGCATCAGATGTTTCCTGAGACAAGAGAGGGAAAAACACAAAAATCAGAAAGACAGAGGAAGACAAAGACAGATAGACTGCCACAAAGGGAGAAAGCAGGAACCTGCCAGAGTAAGATAGGGGCAGGGAGTGCATTAAAAGTGAATTAAAAGACATGAATTGGTTTTAAGACAACCAGCCTTGGTATTTGGCATGCCAACATTTAATTGAACTGGCTGTAGGCTTTAGAGCAGATTTTGGGCAACAGCACTCATTCTTTTACAAATTACAAATTAAGCACTGAATCTACCCACCAATGGTTCTAACTAAGTACGCAGTCCCATAAATCCAGTGCTCACAAATTGTCTCAAACACTCGTACACAGATATTGCAGTGCATTTGTTTTACTGTGTCAGATACCAATACTCATACAACAATGACATGCTTCTGGAGGAAGAGTACCAGGCTTTGTGCTTCCTAAGGGCTACACCATTCTCTAGATGGAGAAGGCCCAAGAATCACAGGACAAGGGCCTCCATGTTCTTAGTGAGGCTTTAGGCCTTCTCGCCTACTGCATCAAACTTTACTGAGCATTGTCTGGACTCTGAGATGACTTCCTATCCTCTTGAGCTCCAATAGGAAGTGGCTCTCAAATGGTTTCCTATTCGTCCAGGGGCTAGTCACAGCCCAGCTTCGCCTGCTAACTAGTATATTTATTATCCATGCAACCATCAACTCAGCTAGGTGTGGAAGATCATTCTGTGTATATCTATTATCTTTTTCCCTTTTTCCTCACTAAGTCTGCTAGGACCTTTTGTCCCATACTGCCTGTGGTCGTCCAGGGAGGATAGGTGAGAGGTTAGCAGTAGAGTTTGGTGATCTTTACGCTGTCTAAGAATTCTGGCAACGATGCATACTTGTGCTTTACCCGTTCCTGGGTTCAACCAATCAATACATGAACCTGAGGAACAGCTGCATACTTTACACCACAGAAGCATATTATGCATTCAGGACTTGGCCACTAGGCAATCTTAGTTTAACCCCCTATCTCATCCCCTCCCCCCGGGAAATGTCCTTTATTAATGTTAACAATGATTGGGGGTAATGTCATGCAATTTAACATTATCAAAGGCAAAGCAAGATGAACAGCCTGTAATCTTATCTTTAAATTGGCAGTGCCACTTATCACAAATGAGGAAATGTCTTCATAAATGTAATTAAATGTACACAATATCAAGGATTGAATACGGAAATTCTTTTTACCTGGGCATGCATAAATACATCCTAAATCGCCTTCAGGCAGTACAAAATACAGTCACCGTACCTATTTTACACATTCCAAATGCTACATCGATCAAAAGAACATTTTGACACTCCACAATTGCTCCCTGTGAGCAAATGAATCCTCTTCACAGCATTATGTATCACCCACTGGTTAATATCCAACAATAAATCCTCCTACCTGGCCAATAAGCTGGTTAAACATGCTACACCTAGAAATCTTCAATCATCTAACCTTTATCTGCTGGCTATTCCCAAAATCTCTTGTTCATGCTTTGTTGGAAGAAAGTTGTTAATACTGATCCCCAAATGGAAGAACACCATGCCTCTCTGTAAAACATTGGGGTATTAGTTGAGGGGTTGAGTACCCAGTTCATAAGCACAATCCTTGTCAGGGTAAACCACTAAAGTTACTAAATAAACCTTTGTTAGATTTGGGGGTCTCTAGTTGGCATAGGTAGGTACCTGTGACAAATAGGGACCCTTGCATCTAGTCAGGGTAAGGGGCTACACTCCTAAAATAACCCCTGCTCACCCCCTTGGTAGCTTGGCACGAGCAGGCAGGCTTATCTCAGAGGCAGTGTGTAAAGCATTTGTGAACACATACAGTAATACAGTGACAACACTACAGATGGACACCACACAGGTTGTATTTATAAAAATAAGTATTTTTATATAGACTTAACACAAGACCAAACGACAAAAATCCACAATACTGTACTCAAAAATAGACTTTAGAATGTTATAAAATAGTTCAGTTCTCTCAAGTTGTAGATGCGACACTTTACTCTCAATGTACCTTGAATGCGTAACGCAAAGAAAACAAAAGGGTCGCAGGGAAGGTGATGCGTCGGTTCCTTACACTCAGGGGAGTGGATGCGTCGGTTCCTTACTGCTGCGCAGGGAGTTGATGCTCGCTTCCTTACTGTGTGGGTGTGGTGATGCGTCGGTTTCTTACTGCTCTCCGGTGCGATGCGACAAGGTGGCACCTCGATGCGATACTCTTCTCCGGTGCGATGCGACAAAATGGCGTCTTGGTTGCGTTGCGACAACGTTGGTGCGATGCGTGCACGCCCGACGGCCGTGCGGTGACTCGATGATCTTTGGAGCCGCGACAGGCCCTGCGTCGCGCTTCTCCGGTGATGCGACAATGTCCTCTGTGGCAGCGTCCCGCTTCTCCGGTGATGCGCCGCGCTTCGGCGATGCGATGATGACAGCGGCAGCGGCGTCTCGCTTCCTCTGCGATGCGATGACAGCGGCTGCGGCGGCAAGACGCTTCTCGTCGTTGCGTCGCGCTTCCAGCTTCCAGCGACACGCAGTCTCTCAGAAGGCCCAGCACAACAGCAGGTACTTCAATTCCCAGCAAGGGAATTCAGGGGGGAGCTGTTTGGTGAAGTCTTGTGTCCCTGAGACTTCAGGCAGGAGGCAAGCTCTAGTTCAAACCCTTGGAGATTCTTCTTCAAGTTGATAGTGATGGAGCAGGGTAAACGAAAAATTTTGAACCTCCTAATATTTATGTTGAATAATTAACACACAAGTTTGTTTCAGTAAATAACCAACCATGTATGTGTCATGATAAGGGTCATAGGTAACACGCTATATCCGTGCAAACTAATTTACTTACAATTGTTAACGTGGATAACATAAGCCTAATAACTTGCGTACTAACTAGAATAATAAATGCATGATTTGTGCTTGGAAATAAACTGTGAAGTGGCAAAGTAAAGCGGTTGGTAAGTAAGAAATGGCTTTATATGTCGCTTTTGCTAGGTAATACTTAATTGGGGTACGTAGAATGACGGGAGGGAAACGAAAAGGCTTATATTCTTTATTATTAACTATGTTCTGTTTATCTTTATAATAGTTCGCTTAGGCCTGTTGTGCCGCGATGTAAAAATGGCTGCCATGGCAAACAAGCTAGAGTACGCACGCGCGAAGTGAGTTCCGAAAGCGAGAAAGGCTGTGAACGAAAGGATCATGTGACCGTCCCAAAGCCTAGGATGGAAGCTTGGTCAAGGCTGCGATGACCTTATTATACAAATGTGTGCCAAAGAAGGACATTACGAAAAGCGTGAGAAGTTGCAGTGAATATGTGAATAAACAATGAACTGTTCAACTTAAAGTATCAGAAAAGGATACAGATTGAGTCCAATATGCGGATGGGTAATGTCATGAACCCGTGAGAAACGACAGAAGTATGAACTTTCCACAAAGAACCGGTTGGAGCAAGGATATTCATAATGAGATGTATACTGACCCAAATGGACCAATTAGAGAGAATCTTGCCCCCAAAGATGTAACATTTTCACTTAGTAAGCTAGTATTAGGGTATAAGAGGACCTACTCTTAGGGAGGGGGATCGCTACTGCTTTTTATATTTTTGATTGAGCACGAGACGCTGCTGCTGGAGAACTTTTTGCTTTTAATAGATTTTCCATTTTTATGCTATTAGACCTTTTTATTCTTACAATACTAAAGGGGAAAAGAACGGGATTGTGGCGGGAAACACCCTATAGGTGATCCGTCGAGAAGGCCTGTTTTACAGGACAGATAGACAGTTTTTCCGGAGTTCTATGCTGTGATCTGAATTCATTGCTGTGACGAACTTTAATTTTCCATCTAATAGGTATGCATTGCAATTTCAATTTATTCTTATAATGATGCTAAATGTAATAATCTGAATAATAAATTTGAAACTTATTCATGCTTCTAAAAATTAGATAAACTTTATTATCTTTAAAACAATGAGTCTGTGGTTTCTTTAGCTCAATGATAAATATAAATGTTTAAAGGTTTATAGTGATTGAGCTGGTCTTAATCACCATCAACTGATTCCTACTAGTTGGTCCATCGACCAATGAGCGGAATACCTAAAAGTTTTAAAAGTATTATGTTGTTTTAAAAAGGTATCCCGTCTCCTTCGAGCAAATCATTTACTGTTTTCTCCTAAGTAGAACGGATTAAATCCAGGGAATATATGAGAGAGTGAATGTTTATGTGGTGTCATGGGCCCCACCGTCATATAGATATAAGTTGTGGAGAAAGGGATGTTTGTACCTGGACTTCCAAGGCGTATAGGAGAATATATTTTATTGATAGCGCTGGATCAGATTTCTTGGTAGCAGAGTTATGGTTACTATAGATTAGTTTGGTGATTATTGATTATTGATTATTGGTTATTTTTTATGTATAACACTTCATGTTGTACGGTATCACGTTATATGTAAGTCAAAGGTTTTGAAGCTTCCGGGAAGTAGGAAGTGGACACGTGTGGCAAGAGAAGTCACATGGAATAGTGCATTGTCTGAGTTCATATTGGTGATAACACAGGTTGTGTTATGATAGGGACATTTTCCGTATAAAAGGTGTGTGAGTGAAATAGCAACCGGTTTTCTTGTGAAACTCTGGCCTTAATTCTCAGGAGCAGTGTAGTCTCCACATGTGTTTTATCCCCAGAGAAACGGGTTTACCCCTTGCTTGAAAGAAGGGTAAGGTAGAGGGAAGTGCTACACTTATCGAACAAAACTGTATTCTTGCGAGCTAGAATAAAACTGTCACTTTTGTTAGCGAAATCAGACAATGGAAATGTGTTTTTAATGTTGTAACTAACAAAGAACTGTTGGAAAATAAATTGCCGATAAATTTTGTAAAGGAGGGGTCAGGAGCAGAACTGACGTAGACAAAAGCCGCGCTGGGATTGGACAGTGCACTAGTTATACAGAAGACGCTCTGATTGGAGCGTTGGTGTGAGTCGCGCTGTGATTGGTTGGATAAGCAGTGACGTAAAAGCTCAGGATTGGAGCGTTGGTGTGAGTCGCGCTGGGATAGGTCCGAATAACGCATAGAGAACAGTGTTGAATTGCGGATTTTTGAGAAAGGAAAGAGATTGTGAATTATGGCTTATTATGAGTATGGAAGAGAGAAAACGTTGTGGATGGCGAAAATTAAGAACTTTTTTAAGAAAGACAAAAAGGTAGTGACTAGAGAGGGACAAGTAATTCCTCCGCCGAAATCACCAGCTTCGCATATGATGCTGAAGTACGGATATCATACCTGCATATGGTTAGAAAATTGGACTAAATATACTCAAAATGATGGAGCATTAGCATTTCCTGAGAATGGTTCATTTAGCGTAGCTGTACTTCGGAATTTGAGGGAGAAGATGACGATGCTTGAGCCTAGACCTAGACCAACACAGTTTGAAGCTTTAAGTGAATGGGAAGATGAGATGTATGAACGAGAAAGATTCAGAGGATTAAGAAATCATGAGTTTGTACCCGGAAGGTTATGGGGAGTGAATCATGAGGACAGAATAAAGCGTTGGAGATATGCTAATATGACAGGAGGTTTGTTTCCAGCTTTTACAGTTGAGGAGGAAGCAAAGAGAAAGTGTACAGAGAAAAAGAAACATTTGGTTACTGAAAAGTATGGGTATGGTGGTAGTGAGACGGAAGATGAATTGCTGGAAGATATTTTAAACAGAAACCCACCTCCATACCAACAGAATTCTGCGGTGGTGACACCTAATGCACCGCCAATGGAAACTGGGAGGAATAAAAATCCCGAACGAGGATATGAGATAAATAGGTCACAAGATCAATTGAAAACCCCACAAAATGAGAAGATTGAAAGTGACAATACAACTGAATTAGCAAAAACTACAAGAGAATTGACTGAAAAGATAAGAGAATTAACAATGAATATGGAAGCCTGTAACTGTACCAGTAACGATAGGTCCAGTAATACCAGTTTTTGAGAATCAGAAAATAGAAGAGCATTCTTTGGTCATTCCTATGAATTCAAACTTGCAAAGAAGGAAAGAAGGGATGGAATTAGACAATGAAGGTGCAAGAAATTTGGTCAGTTCATATAGACCAAGCCCACCTACTAATTTGACGGTAAATGAGAATGAGTTTAGGAGGATACCTATGGGAACTGAGTCTGCATCAGAGACACCAGAAAGAAGTAAAAATTGGATAGAATTAAATAGTACACCTGTAGGTCCGACTCCGGATGAATTGAATGAATGGATGAAAACCCTGAAAACGAAAGAGACAGAATCAAAACCATTAGATGTAATTAGGTTAAAAATAGACATGGAGGAATTGATCTTAGGGACAATTGGCACAGAAAAACTGAAAACTTATCAGGATGACGAGATAATGTTCTTATGTAAGAGCATTACATGGAGAGCTAGAAATTTGCATGACAAATTAGAAGAAACAGCAAATGAACTAGGAGTAGAATTTGTAAAGGTGAGAAGTTTGCAGAAACCATATAGAGTAGATTTTTGCGAGAAAGATATAGAAAATTTGAACACATCAGGACGGTTGACCCAAATAAAAGAATTAATTGTTTTGCTGAGAAAATGGGGTGATGTGGATAGATGGAGAAGCAGGTGGACTAAAAGGAATGAGAAAGTGACAGATAAAGCGTCTTTGGCATTTGCGGTGACAGACAAGGAATCAATTGTAAGGGAGTACCCGATGAGAGAAACTCCAGGAGGTAGTTATGTGCATGTCCCATGGTCTAGACAAGATATACTGTCATTTACAAATGACTTCCCAAAATTAAGAGAAAAGCCAGTAGAATGGTACAGACAAGTGGAGAGGTTTGTTAAGGTTTCGAAGGTGTTATGGATAGATTTGGATGGATTATTTGACATAGTAGTACCAGCTGATTTGTGGACAGAATGTAAGATTACTATTGATTGGCCAACTGTAGAATATCCAAGAGACGCTAAAACAGGAGCGCCAGGACCAGAAGTGATGAGGAAATATGACCAAGTTATTACCTTTTTGAAAAATAAAATCCCACCCAAAGAAACGGATTGGGTAAAGATTGACAGAACCACACAGGAGAGTAAGGAATCTGTACACGCGTACTATGAGAGGTTACTGTTAGTTTTTAAACAGTATAGTGGCTATGAGACACTAAATGAGAAAGATATGAGTCATTTCGTATATAGATTTGTTTATGGGTTGAAACCAGAGATAAGTGAAATGATTAAGCAACATATGATTTGTTGGCAGAATAGCACGGTAGATGAGGTTTTGAGATATGCTAAATACTGTAGTGATGACATTGAGAGTAGACAGCGTAAATTGAAAGAAAAAGCAATGTGGGCACAAGTGAAAGTTGCAGAGAAGCAAGAAGCTCAATTGAATAATCAAGTTAATGAGGCAGGACAGACTAGATCTAGACCAAATATAGGTAAAGGAAAAGGTCAAATGAGCATAGAAGAGGCAAAGAAAAAGTGGCCATGCCACAACTGCGGAAAGTTAGGACATTGGAGAAACGAGTGTAAATTCCCTCCAAAAACTAATGCGGAAAATCAATCATTAAATCCACAGGTGCAGAGTGAGGTAGTTACCCAACAAAGTCAGGTGCCTCAACCACCACTTCCCAAGAGTGTTAATCCACAGAAATACAGTGCAGAAACAGGATTCTACGGAGGAGAGCAGGTAACACAATTGCCGCGCGCAGCTGCCATTTCTCAATACTGGTTACGACAGGATGGGAATGAGTCGGATGAAAGTTTATGAAGGTGCCTAGGAGAGGAGGAAGAGTGCGTGCTTGGCGCAACTCTAGAGGTAGATCAAACAGGTCCATTTGTGGATGGAGAAGTGAATGGTGCAAATGTAACATTCCTTGTGGACACTGGAGCTACCCGTTCTACTGTTAGATCAGTGGAAATTCCAAACCTTCCTCTCTCAGGTGAACATATCCAAGTCGTAGGTGTATCGAATCAGCAAATTAAGGCGCCTCTTACCAAATTAGTGGAGGTAAAGATTGGACCATTCAGTGAAATGCACCGATTTGTGGTGTGTGATTGCAGTCCTGTGAACCTATTAGGACGCGATCTGCTTTGCAAGATGAACTGCACCATCTATTGTACTCCAGATGGAATTGCATTTCAAACCCCAGATGAAGATGTATTATATAAAATGACAATGGTAAATTTAGAATCAGAAGTGAATGATTTATTTCCCGTGTTTGACGTAGAGAAAATCCCAATTGAATTAAAAGAAACAGTGAAACAGGAAGTGTGGGATTTTACGGGAGAAGATATAGGGTTAATGAAAGGAGTAGACCCTGTTAAAATCTCTGTTAAAGAAGGAACGAGTTACCCAAATACGCCACAGTATAAATTGACACCAGAAATAATTGAAGGAATAACACCAGTAATAAATAAAATGATTGAACAAGGGATTCTGAGAGAAATAATGAGCAGCCCATGTAATTCACCTATAATGGGACTGAAAAAGCCGAATGGAACATATAGAATTGTACAGGATTTGAGAAAGGTAAACAAAATTGTTGTACCTTGCTGCCCAATAGTACCAAACCCTGCTGTAATTCTATACCAGATTCCACGCGAAGCAGAATGGTACACAGTTATTGATTTATGCCATGCATTTTTCTCTATTCCATTACATCCAGATAGCCAGCCATTATTTGCGTTCAGGTTCGGAGAGCGTATTTTGGCATGGTGCCGAATTCCTCAGGGGTATACAGAAAGCCCCTCAATTTTTAATCAGATTCTAAAGAAATCATTGGAAGATTTAAAAATGCCAGAGAAATCCGTGATGGTTCAGTACATTGATGACCTATTGGTGGCATCAAAAACAAAGGAAGCATGTGTTACTGACACAATTGCTTTGCTGAATCATTTAGCAAAAGGAGGACATAAAGTGTCCCCATCAAAATTGCAGTTTTGTCAGCAAGAGGTCCAATATTTAGGACATAAGATTGAAAAGGGAGTGCGAAAGGTAACGACTGAAAGAATAAAAATAATTCAAGGAATGAGAGCTCCAATGACACAGAGAGAAGTAAGAATGTTCCTAGGAATGGTTGGATATTGTCGACAATGGATAAGTGGATTTTCATTAATTGCAAAACCATTACAGAGATTGACAAAGAAAGATGTTAAAGATCCTTTTGAAATGAATGATGAGGAAATGAAAGCATTCAGAGAACTAAAAACAAAACTGTGTGAAGCCCCGGCATTAGGAATGCCTGACTATGAAAAAGACTTTGAGTTGTATTGTAGTGAAAGAGATGGGTGTGCGTTTTCAGTCCTAGTGCAGAGACACGGAAACATGAAAAGACCCATTGCATATTTTTCAGCTGTCTTAGACCCAGTAGCGAAAGCGTTGCCTGGATGTTTGAAAGCAGTTGCTGCTACTTGTGTAAGTCTGGAGCAGAGTGAAGGCATTGTGATGGGATATCCACTGAGAGTATATGTCCCTCATTCTGTGGAAATTCTTTTGACAAGAACCAAAACCCAATATATGACACATAGTCGGCTGACTAGGTATGAAAAAGTAATTTTGAGTGCAGACAATGTCACCATTGACAGATGCATAAATGTGAATCCTTCAACATCATTGCCAGATGAAGAGAGTGTGATTGAAATGGATGAAGTTGATCATGATTGTCTGAATGTACTCGAATATTGTACAAAACCGAGACCCGATATACGGGATGAGCCTTTAAAGGAATCAGATTATATTCTGTTCGTGGATGGCTCTTGTTTGAGAACGAATGATGGAGTTTTGAGTGCAGCATATGCAGTTTGCACAGTAGCTGCTGTAATGGAAGCATCTTGTTTGAGAGGGATACGTTCTGCCCAAGTAGCGGAGTTGATTGCTCTAATTCAAGCATGCAAATTGGGAAAGAATGTCCGAATCACAGTAATCACGGATAGCCAATATGGCTTTGGAGTGGTTCACGATTTTGGGCAGATCTGGTCCCAGAGAGGTTTCTTGACGTCTGCAGGAACCCCAATAAGAAATGGTGAATTTGTGAAAAAGTTGCTTGAGGCGATACAGCTGCCTAAACAGATTGCGGTAGTGAAGTGCAATGCACATAAAAATGGGGAAGACTACATAACTGTTGGCAATAAGTTTGCTGATGAAATCGCACAGTACTGTGCCAAAAATGTCGTCTCACTAAACAGAAACAGAGAAAGAGAGCATATTTCATGTCCTTTGCTTTTTACTAACCCTGTCGAGACATGGGATGAGGTGAGACAATTACAGGAAGCAGCAGATGATGAGGAGAAAGATAGCTGGATAAAAGCAGGATGCAGAAAACGGGAGGAAAATGATGTTTGGGTTTACAGAGATGAAAGACCAGTTATGCCTGATAGCATGATTTCTGACATGGCACGGATGTACCATGGACAAGCACATATTGGGAGAGATGCAATGATCAGACTTTTTAGACAAACATGGTATAATCCAAAATTCAGAGCCATAGCTGAGAGTCTTTGTCAAAGATGTCTTATTTGTCAACAGCTAAATCCAGGAAGAAAAACAGTAGTGAGTCTAGGAACAATAGGACGAGAAGGAGGTCCTTTCACGAGAATGCAAATGGATTTTATAGAAATGCCCCCAAGCAATAGACTAAGATACGTTCTTGTAGTCGTCTGTTTGTTTTCCCGTTGGGTGGAAGCATACCCGACCAGAAGGAATGATGGAATTACAGTAGCTAAACTTATGCTGCGAGAATTCATTCCAAGGTATGGTTTTCCAGTAACGATTGAAACAGATAGAGGAACACATTTTCAAAACGAATTGATTCAACTGATTTGTGAAGCACTTAGTATTAAACAGAAACTGCACTGTGCATACAGACCAGAGGCTTCTGGAATAGTAGAGCAAGTGAATGGAACAATTAAGAACAGGCTAGGGAAAATGTGTCAAGCCACAGGACTCAAATGGCCAGATGCCTTGCCATTGGTCTTAATGACTATCAGAAGTATACCGGAAAGAAAGACAGGACTCAGTCCCCACGAAATAATTATGGGACGAGCAATGAGACAAGCACATGTACCTGTCAACAAACTACTGACTATAACTGATGATCTCGTGTTGGATTATTGCAAAGGATTGGCTGATGTGGTACGTTCTGTGTTTCATCAGGTTGGACCGGATGCGACCACTCTTGAAAGAAAACCAGCACATGACTTGAATCCAGGAGATTGGGTCCGCATAAAAGTCCACCGAAGAAGAAACTGCTTGGTTCCTCGCTGGGACCAACCACGACAAGTGATCCTGGTGACAACAACTGCAGTCAAATGCGCAGGAGTAAAACACTGGGTACATGCCAGTCACACCATCAGAGTTCCAGAACCTGAAGATCGACCTGTAAGTCGACATCTGGAAGTATTGGATACCAGTTCAGCATCTGATGCAGAGGAAGAGACGAACAGGGTTCCAGAAATTGAAGATCGACCTGTAAGTCGACATCTGGAAGACCCAGTCACAAGTGCAACGACAGGAGGAGTGGAGGAAATAGCAGAAGTTCCAGAATCTGAAGATCGACATGTGAGTCGACATCTGGAAATATCAGACACCAGTTCAGCATCTGATACAGAGCATTCGGATTGTGAGGAAAATCTGAAAAGAAATTGGAAATTTGATAGCATTAAAGAAGAAACTGAGCAAAAAGAAAGTAACAGTGAGCAACCAAGTACAAGTTATGGTGAAGATCCTTCAGAAATTATATTAATAGATGAAGAAGGGATAGTTTCAAATAGAAAGGTAGAAGAATCGGAAGACCCCCGAGGAGCAATAGGGACAGATCGACGAACAAAAGAACAGGGAAATTCAGAAACAGATAGAGAGATTGACACAAATTCGGAAGAACCTCGAGGAGGGACAGAAGTAGGTGATCAAAGGAAAACATCAGAAAAACCAAAAACAGATGAAGGAAGTGAAATTCTAAAATTTAAGATAAGAGACAATAAAGAAAGGACTGAAACAGAGTCAGAAGAAAGTGGAGAAGAAAGAAACCAGAAACTAGAGTCAAGAAAGAGAACTTGGAGAACAGAAAGAGAGGAAAAAGAAAGTGAACCAAAAAGGCCAAGAAAGGGAGACAATTGGCCCCACGAAGTTAGAAGATTGAGATACAAGATCATAAGGTTAGATGGAAAAAGTGCAGAACAAGTAAATGAGATAACAAGTCAAAAAGAACAAGAAAAACAAGGTGGAAAACGCTTGCAGAAAACAAAAAGAGTAAAGAAAGCCAATCTGAAGTATAAATCGCCTGAATGGTTATACATTGCGTTGACTGATATCAAGGAAGAAGAGATCACTCACGAGAACCCGGAACAAAGCTACAACCTAATGGGTGAAGGTGAAGTGCAACAAATTTGAAGAAATTTGAACAAATTTCTACCGGTATTGGACAAAACACTGGATTTGACAAAGGAAGAGTTCTGAAAAGAACTAAAAGAAAGTACCGAAACAAGACAAAGTGAGAGTGTAGGGTGGCTAAGAGGTCATTTCTGAGGTGTGGTGACACATTTTTCTGTACATATTATAAAATAGGGAATAGAACAAAATGGTAGATACTAAAAATAGAACATGTAGATGTGAATTCTTAAGTAGATGGTGTAAGATGTGCTTCTTTTGTACAGGATTATTAATGACCGTATGGGTTATTTTAGCAATCACCATTCCAATTAGATTAGCTGTAGAAGAAACGTCTATATTAAAGAATGACACAGAGAAAGAAAAAGGAGCTAACATGCAAGAAACAGCTATATTAAAAAGTAGTGCAGAATTACATAAAGACAAATCAATAACAGATTTTTCCAAAAACGTTTTTACTAAATTATTATATGAATATGTAGAAACAATGGATGTAAGAGATTGTTATGTTTGTATGCAATTACCTGCGTCTGTTGCAGAAGGTGTGACCTATCATCACCTTCCTTTGACGTATGGAATAACATGTAGTGTTTTAGCAAGTCTATTTTATAAGACAGGAAGATTAGAATATTATTACACTGATATAAATAAGATTTTTGCAAAGATTCCTATAGTTTCTGAACTAAACAAGGTGAAAGAAGCAAGAATATTTGGTGAATTTTTCATAGAAAATAAAAATCTAACATTAGATGATATAGTTAAAAACAACCTTACCTGTGAGTTAAGGAATGAAGAAAAGGTATTTTTAGAAATGGTCGAGGATAGAAGAGTGAAATTTCAAAGAAAAGTGATAGAAGAGACAAAAACACCTCTTTGGGCGTTTGAGGAAGGAAATAATGAAAAGAAAAAGACAAATGCAGCTATGACTCTGGATTGGCCCCAACAGGGAAGGTTGTGCATTAGAAGAAATAGAACAAGATATGACAATTATTTCGTGGGTTCCAGTGATTGCCATGACGATTATAACATTTTAGGAGGATGGGGATTCAAAGGGGAAAAGATCCAATATTTCCTGGGATCTATTATATTTGTGGTAACAGAGCTTATTACAGGTTGCCGGACCATTGGTATGGATCATGTTACTTAGGCCTGGTCTTTCCAAAGATTTTTCATGTGGATAGAGCAGAAAAGGGAACACACGAAATGATAAAGACATTTACACGTAGGAAAAGGGAAAGTTTTTCCAGAAATAGTAGGTGATATTTTTGGAGCATTGATACCAGCAGTGGGAATATCTTTGAATGCATTTAAAATTCGGAAGTTATCCACAGTAGTAGATCGTTTATCTACAGATACTGCTGGAGGGTTCTTGATGGTAAATACCGAAATGGTTGCCATGAGAGCTATGGTGATGCAAAATCGACTTGCCCTTGATATTCTTTTGGCAAAAGAGGGTGGAGTCTGTGGAATGCTGAAAGTCCAACATTGTTGCACTTACATTCCAGATAAAAGTGAAAATATACAGAAGTATATAAAGAATATTACAAATTTGCACAAAGAACTTGTTCCACTGGAGGTTGAAAATGCATTGGGAAAACTTGGTAAGAGTTTTTCCTCAGTAATAAATTGGTTTGCTAGAATGAGTAGATTAATAATAGGGAAAATCATAATAGTAGCGACCATAATTATAATAATAGTTCTAGTACTGAAGCTAATTATTGTATGTATAAAGAGAAGGAAAAGACAGAATAAAATAGAAAAAGAAAATAAGATAAAGAAGAAAGAGAAAGAGAAATGGGTGAAATAGAGCTAGAAGAAATAAAAGAAAACATGTATAAGAAAACGAAGAGACAAGATGAAAGGGATACAGTTGTGTAAACTAACAAAAACAAACTGGACAAAGAAATATGCTATCTGAAAGAATTGTGTAACATGGGTTTTTGTGGTGATATTAAAAATCACCAAAGGGGGAGTTGATGGAGCAGGGTAAACGAAAAATTTTAACCTCCTAATATTTATGTTGAATAATTAACACACAAGTTCGTTTCAGTAAATAACCAACCATGTATGTGTCATGATAAGGGTCATAGGTAACACGCTATATCCGTGCAAACTAATTTACTTACAATTGTTAACGTGGATAACATAAGCCTAATAACTTGCGTACTAACTAGAATAATAAATGCATGATTTGTGCTTGGAAATAAACTGTGAAGTGGCAAAGCAAAGCGGTTGGTAAGTAAGAAATGGCTTTATATGTCGCTTTTGCTAGGTAATACTTAATTGGGGTACGTAGAATGACGGGAGGGAAACGAAAAGGCTTATATTCTTTATTATTAACTATGTTCTGTTTATCTTTATAATAGTTCGCTTAGGCCTGTTGTGCCGCGATGTAAAAATGGCTGCCATGGCAAACAAGCTAGAGTACGCACGCGCGAAGTGAGTTCCGAAAGCGAGAAAGGCTGTGAAAGATAAGGATCATGTGACCGTCCCAAAGCCTAGGATGGAAGCTTGGTCAAGGCTGCGATGACCTTATTATACAAATGTGTGCCAAAGAAGGACATTACGAAAAGCGTGAGAAGTTGCAGTGAATATGTGAATAAACAATGAACTGTTCAACTTAAAGTATCAGAAAAGGATACAGATTGAGTCCAATATGCGGATGGGTAATGTCATGAACCCGTGAGAAACGACAGAAGTATGAACTTTCCACAAAGAACCGGTTGGAGCAAGGATATTCATAATGAGATGTATACTGACCCAAATGGACCAATTAGAGAGAATCTTGCCCCCAAAGATGTAACATTTTCACTTAGTAAGCTAGTATTAGGGTATAAGAGGACCTACTCTTAGGGAGGGGGATCGCTACTGCTTTTTATATTTTTGATTGAGCACGAGACGCTGCTGCTGGAGAACTTTTTGCTTTTAATAGATTTTCCATTTTTATACTATTAGACCTTTTTATTCTTACAATACTAAAGGGGAAAAGAACGGGATTGTGGCGGGAAACACCCTATAGGTGATCCGTCGAGAAGGCCTGTTTTACAGGACAGATAGACAGTTTTTCGGGAGTTCTATGCTGTGATCTGAATTCATTGCTGTGACGAACTTTAATTTTCCATCTAATAGGTATGCATTGCAATTTCAATTTATTCTATAATGATGCTAAATGTAATAATCTGAATAATAAATTTGAAACTTATTCATGCTTCTAAAAATTATATAAACTTTATTATCTTTAAAACAATGAGTCTGTGGTTTCTTTAGCTCAATGATAAATATAAATGTTTAAAGGTTTATAGTGATTGAGCTGGTCTTAATCACCATCAACTGATTCCTACTAGTTGGTCCATCGACCAATGAGCGGAATACCTAAAAGTTTGAAAAGTATTATGTTGTTTTAAAAAGGTATCCCGTCTCCTTCCAGCGAATCATTTACTGTTTTCTCCTAAGTAGGACGGATTAAATCCAGGGAATATATGAGAGAGTGAATGTTTATGCGGTGTTATGGGCCCCACCGTCATATAGATATAAGTTGTGGAGAAAGGGATGTTTGTACCTGGATGTCCAAGGCGTATAGGAGAAGATATTTTATTGATAGCGCTGGATCAATAGAAAGCACACTCAGTCCTTTTCTCCTTTCTTTTGGCAATGAAGCAACCACTGCAGGCCAACCCCCAAACACACAGCACAGGGGTAGTCTCCTCCTTCAGCTTCCTGGTTCTTCTCCTCAGCAAAGGTTCGTCTTGATTCCCAGAAGTGATTTAAAGTTCTTGGGTCTGGGTCCCAATATTTATACTACTTTTGTCTTTGTTCTCTGAAGGCAGAGAGGCCTTTGCCTAGTCCAAACCAGTTCTGGTCAGTCCTGGAGCACTTTGTTGACAAGACTCCTTCTTTCCTTTCACAGTGTAGGCCAGGGACATCAGACACACCACAGGAGGTGGAGCCAGCATTGTGGAGGAAAGGCACAGCCCTATTCAGGTCCCAGGTGCAACTCCTCCCTCCTATCTGCATGCAGATCTCTCTATTCAGCCCTGTCCTGACTCACCCTGTCTCCTGGAAGCCCCCAGCCCCTGTCACTTAAACTCCAGACAAGGAATACACAACCTAGCAGAGGCAGGCTTGGATAGTTAGGCAAGAAAATACCCACTTTCTAAAAGTGGTATTTTCAAACACAGAATGTTAAAACCAACTTCACTAAAAGATGTATTTTATCATTCTGAGTTCAGGCATACTAAACTCGAATTTCTACCTGGTTCCCTGAGTCAGTTAGGATTATAAAATGTAATAATCTAACTGCCCAGTCTGGCCTATGGGGAACAGGTAGCCTTGCAATAGTGAAAAACGAAAATGGCTGTAATTCACTATTAGGACATGCCAAACACACCAGGGCATGTCCTACCTTTTACCTACAATGCACCCTGCCCTTGGGCCTACCTTAGGGGTGACTAATATGTATAAAAGGAAGGTTTAGGGACTGGCAAGTGGGTACACTTGCCCAGTCAATATGGCAGTACCAGACTGCACACAGGCTCTGCAATGGCAGGCCTGAGACACACTTTACAAGCTGCTCCAGTGGGTGGCACAATCAGTGCTGCAAGCCCACCAGCTATCAAAAACAGCAAAATGACCAGGTAGTTTTTTCTTTTATAATTCAACAGCACTTTAAACCAATAATTGAAAAGTGCGTTTGGTTTTATTTTACCAAAATTCAATCATTTTTTATCGATATAATGTATTAAAAAAACATGTGATGAACATAGACACACATTATGCATTATAACAACATTAACTCCACATAAAACTGTACATATCTCATTGCAATACAAAAAAAGTGACATTGATTATTTACAACAAAAAACACCAAGTTTTTCTAACAAGCACTCTCCTAAAAATAGGGAAGGCTCCAGTCCATATGTATTTCAGAAAAACCCAGGCGGACCTCTACCAGTTCTAACGGTCCTGCCTGGATTGGGCTGGAAAGGCAATGCTAAGCGAGGGGTCGTGTAGTTGTAGGGAATGATACCATTTAAACAAATCCCAAAGACACCCCAAAGTTAATTTGCCTCAACCCAAATGCCAACGCGTTTCAAACCCTGTGTTGTTCAAGGGTTCTCCTCAGGGCGGGACTGAAAGGAAGAATTCAACTGAAAGAAATATAGAAAAAGTGGTGTCACTACTAACGGAAAAGGAAAACCCCTAGTTTTCAATGACCTCACTATATCATTTCAAGAGTGAAGCAAAATACCTGTTTTGTAGACGTATGCCAAAATCACCGATGTGGTGGATTATTTATTGCAGCTGAAGGGGAAAAGGACGTACAGATAAGCAACTAGCATCAACCCGGAAGTGAGTCCCAAACAAGTATGGTCTCAACTTCTTCAGTGCCCAGACCACAGCAAATGCCTCACGCTCAATTGCACTCCACCTCTGTTCCCGTGGAAGTAACCTCCTACTGATAAAGGCTACAGGTTGGTCTAGGCCCTCCTCATTAATCTGTGATAGAACAGCCCCCACACCATGCTCTGAAGCGTCTGTTTGCACAATGAACTCTTTTGAGAAGTTGGGTGGCAGGAGCACGGGCGCCGTGCACATGGCAGTCTTCAGGGCATCAAAGCTCTCTGACAGGTGTCAGTCCAAATCACTCTCTTGGGCTGCTTCCTGGAAGTCAGCTCTGTCAAGGGTGCAACAATGCTGCCATACCCCTTGACAAACCTCCTGTAATACCCGGTGAGTCCTAAAAAGGCTCTCACCTCTGTCTGGGTCTTGGGGGGTTCCCAAGTCAGGATGGTCTCAATCTTGGGCTGTAGGGGCGCCACCTGGCCGCTCCCAATCTGGTGTCCCAAGTACACCACGGAACCCTGCCCGATCTGGCACTTACTCGCCTTGATCTTGAGGCCTGCTCTCCGCAGCGCCATCAACACCTCCCAGAAGTTGCGCAGATGTTCTTCCCAACTGGTGCTGAACACTGCAATGTCATCCAGGTAGGCGGCACTGAACTCTTCCAGTCCAGCCAACACCTGGTTCACCAACCTCTGAAAGGTGGCAGGGGCATTCTTCATCCCAAAGGGCATAACCCGGAATTGGTAGTGCCCATCTGGTGTGGAGAATGCTGACCTCTCTCTTGCCCCATCAGTCAAGGCGATCTGCCAGTACCCAGACGTTAAGTCAAACGTGCTGAGGTACCGGGCAGCCCCTAACCGAACAATGAGCTCATCAGCTCTGGGGATGGGGTGCGCGTCAGTCCTGGTGACTGAATTGAGCCCTCGGTAGTCCACACAGAACCGCAGTTCTGGTGAGACACCCGGTGCGGCAGCCTTTGGGACCAAGACCACTGGGCTGGCCCAAGGACTGTTAGAGGACTCAATCACCCCCAACGCAAGCATCTTGGAGACCTCCTCCTTGATGCAAGCTCTCACCCTGTCAGTCACCCTGTAAGTTTTGTGCTTGACAGGAGGACTGTCCCCAGTGTCTACATCATGGACGCACCAATCAGTGACACTGGGAATCAGGGAGAACAGGTCAGAAAACTGTCCCAGCAGCTGGTGACAGTCATTCTGCTGCTCAGGGGTCAGGGTGGAAGAGAGGTTCACTCCATCCACTGACCCATCTTGCTCTGTTGCAGACAGGAGGTCAGGAAGAGGCTCAGTCTCCTCTTCCATTCCAGCATCTGTTGCTAGGAGCATGCCCACTTCGGACCTCTCTAAGTGGGGCTTCAGGCGGTTGACATGCAGGACCCGCAAGGGGTTCCTGGGAGACCGCAATTCCACCAGGTAGGTAACCGGACTCTTGCGCTCCACCACCTCAAATGGTCCAGTCCACTTATCCTGGAGCGCACAGGGCTCCACTGGGGGCCATGACCCACACTTTCTGACCAGGCTGAAGCTCAACCAGAGTGGCATTCTGGTCGTACCACCGCTTCATCTCCTCCTGGCTGGCTTCCAGATTCGCCTCAGTGAGTTTTCTGAATCGCCTAGTTTGGTTCCTGAAGGCCAGCATGTAGCTATATACATCCTGGGGAGGTTTCCTGGGAGATTGCTCCCAGCCTTCCTTGACCAAACTCAAAGGTCCTCTCCCATAGAGAAGCTCAAAGGGACTGAACCCTAGAGATTTCTGTGGCACCTCACGGTATGCAAAGAGAAGGCATGGTAAGAGGACGTCCCACTTACGCCTCATGGGTTCCTCAAGACCCATAATCATGCCTTTGAGGGTCCGGTTGAATCTCTCAACCAGCCCATTACCTTGGGGATGGTAAGGAGTAGTGAACTTGTAGGTTACACCACACTCCTGCCACAGGGACTTCATATACTTAGAAATGAAGTTGGTACCTCGGTCTGACACCACCTCTCTGGGAAACCCCACGCGGGAGAAAATCCCCATCAGTGCATGTCCCAACACGGGGGCCGTCACTGTCCTGAGAGGGATGGCTTCCGGGTACCGGGTGGCACGGTCCACCAAGACCAGGATGAACCTGTTGCCCATGGCTGTCTTGGGATCCAGAGGCCCCACAATGTCAATGCCCACCCTTTCAAAGGGGGTGCTGACCACAGGGAATGGCTGGAGAGGAGCCTTGTGCTTCCTCCCACTCTTTCCACTTGCCTGGCAAGTCTGACAGGTACTGCAATGAGTGTCTGAACTCTTGCGCATTTGGGGACAATAAAAATGGGTGACAAGCCTTTCAAAGGTCTTGTCCTGCCCCAAATGTCCTGCTAAAGGCACATCATGAGCCAGCCCCAGTAGGAAGGCTCTGAAGCGCTGGGGTACCACCAGCACACGGGCTGACCCAGGCTCAGCAACCTTAGGCTCACTATACAGGAGACCATTCTCCCAGTAGATCCAATGTGATCCAGACTGATCACCTGCTGCCTGGTTTGCAGCCTGCTGCCGCAAACCCACAAGAGAAGGGCACTTGTTCTGTTCCTCACAGAACTCTTCCCTGGAGGGACCTCCTTCCTGCTGCCAATGGGTCAGCTCAGGCAGGTCTCCCAGTTCAGCAATCTCTTCCCCGGTAGGCTCCAGGGCATCCCCTCAGGGTCCGCCTCCCCTGGGCCGTGGGAATCTCAGGGGCCAGTTTCCCATGCCCCCTACCTCTTCTCTTTAAGGCAGGCACCTGGGCCATTTTCTCAGGCTCCAGGTCCTCTTGAACACCCTTACTGGCTGCCATAGACCGAGTGGTCACGCAGGCCCACTCAGGCAAACCCAACATCTCTAAATGAGCTCTCCGCTCCACCTTAGCCCAAGGGGAGCTCTCCAAATCGTTACCTAACAGACATTCAACAGGCATGGCTGGCCTCACAGCTACTTGAAGAGTCCCTGAGACCCCCCACTCAAAGGGAACCTGTGCCACCTTGCAGTGGCTCTCTGTGTTGTCAGCGGCAACAACTGGGTAAAATGCATTGGGGACTACCTGCTCTTCAGACACCAACCGACAACTGACAGCTGTCACACTGGCTCCGGTGTCTCTAAGAGCTTCCACCCTCTTGCCATTGATGGTCACCCACTGCCTGTATTTTTAGTGTTATCAGGCAGCTGGGTCCTGGGGACCACCTCACAGTCTCCTAAAGAGACAAGGGACATCTCTGCGGGACCCCACCCACCTTGGGCACCCATCTCCTCCCCCAGGGCTACACTAGCCAACTGCCGGGGTGGTGCACCAGTGGGTGCTGTCTTCCCATACAAGGGACATCTAGCATCATAAGAACAGTGGCCTACTAGACCACACTTAAAACAGGTCTTGGGCCCCTTGTGAACAGGCTTATCTGTCGGGGCCACTGCCTTCTTCTCAGGGGGAGGCTGGGAACCCTTCCCTTGGTTCCCTTGGGGATTACTTTGGGCCCTTTTTGGAACTCCCTCTGTTTACCCTTGTCTTCCCCACTCTTCTGCTGGGGATCCTGCCCACCTTTGGCGAAGTCTCCCACATGACCCTTCTGGACCCGGGTGCTCACCCAGCGGTCCGCCTCCTCAGCAAGCTTCCTAGGGTTAGTCAGCTTGCTATCAATAAGATGCTGGCGTAGCTCTGGAAAACAGTTATTTGACAAGTACTTCCATGCAAGCAAATCATAGAGCGCCTCAAAATTATCCACTTTGCTACCCTTCACCCAACCATCCAATGCTCTGCAAAAGAAAGACACATATTCCACCCAAGTGGTAGACTCCAGTTTTCTGCAATTTCTAAACCCTTGTCTATATAGCTCTGGGGTCAAACCAAATCTGGACATTAGGGCTTCCTTCATGTGGGTATAGGACATCTGCTCCTCTGTAGGTAAATCCAACAAAGTGTCCCTCCCATCACTAACAAAGCGGCCCCACAACCCCGCTCCCCAATCCTTCTCAGGGACCCGGTGGGCCAACATTGCAGCTTCATAAGCCCTAAACCACTGACCAATATCCTCATTCTTGTGGAAATCTTTAACTACATCTTTGGGAATGTAGGCTCTTGCTTCTACATGCACTGGTGGTGTGCTGCCACCAGAGGGAGGAACCTCTAACTTCTTGGCCTTGAGTTCCAATTCCCTCAATCCTCTCTCATGCTCAAAATGCATTCTCTTTTCCTCTAAGGCTAACTTCTTCATTTCTAACTCCATCCCAAGCTCTATTTTCTTGCTCTCTATGTCTTTCTGACCATCCATTTTGAGCCTAGCTAGCTCCAATTTATGCATCCTCTCCCTTGCTCTGTCCTCCAGCTCTCCTGGGGACAACCCTTTGGAAGAAACACTGCTGCCCGCCCCTGAAGGTACTTTCCCTCCAGTTGGGCCCACTGGCCCCTCAAGTTGCTCATTTAAATCCTCTGCCTCCATTACTGGCTCCTCAGGATGCTCACTGGCATTCCTAAAGGACTCGCTTCCTTTCCCACCATCCTGAGATTGGTAGTATAGTTTTCATCTCGGAATTCTCCAGATCACCATCTTATTGAAAGTTCTTTATATGTATGTTTTTCTAAGGGAGTACTTGTTGTGATTCAGGTGTTATAAAACGGGAGGTTGTACCCCCTTTAAGGTGTTCTCTCTGCCCCCTGTGACTTCGGTCACCCTGGTGCTTGAAATTCCTAGATTCTACCCAGGCCCTCAGCACCTTCTGGTATCCTCTTTCCTGGTGAGGCCTTTCACAGAGATTTTAAATTTCTTGCACAAAGCTTTGAGATAAGGCACAGTGTAGGTATCAATTCTCTCCTCTTCCAAAACAATGTCTACAGATACTATGGATGCTGACTTGCTCATGGTAGCAAAAAGACTGGCAGTTCTCAAGAATCAAAAATAGAAAAGAAGTTCCAAGGAAAAATTCTCAAAAAGTATGTGGTTGCGTTATGGTCTGCACTCACTAGTAGTGTACACCAATCACTGTATATGAATCACAAATGCAAGTCCAAATCCTCACCGCTGACCACCAATGTTAGATTTGGGGGTCTCTAGTTGGCATAGGTAGGTACCTGTGACAAATAGGGACCCTTGCGTCTAGTCAGGGTAAGGGGCTACACTCCTAAAATAACCCCTGCTCACCCCCTTGGTAGCTTGGCACGAGCAGGCAGGCTTATCTCAGAGGCAGTGTGTAAAGCATTTGTGAACACATACAGTAATACAGTGACAACACTACAGATGGACACCACACAGGTTGTATTTATAAAAATAAGTATTTTTATATAGACTTAACACAAGACCAAACGACAAAAATCCACAATACTGTACTCAAAAATAGACTTTAGAATGTTATAAAATAGTTCAGTTCTCTCAAGTTGTAGATGCGACACTTTACTCTCAATGTACCTTGAATGCGTAACGCAAAGAAAACAAAACGGTCACAGGGAAGGTGATGCGTCGGTGCCTTACACTCAGGGGAGTGGATGCGTCGGTTCCTTACTGCTGCACAGGGGAGTTGATGCTCACTTCCTTACTGTGTGGGGAGGTGATGCGTCGGTTTCTTACTGCTCTCCGGTGCGATGCGACAAGGTGGCACCTCGATGCGATACTCTTCTCCGGTGCGATGCGACAAAATGGCGTCTTGGTTGCGATGCGACAACGTTGGTGCGGTGCGTGCACGCCCGACGGCTGTGCGGCAACTCGATGATCTTTGGAGCCGCGACAGGCCGTGCGACGCGCTTCTCCGGTGATGCGATGATGTCCTCTGTGGCAGCGTCCCGCTTCTCCGGCGGTGCGCCGCACTTCGGCGATGCGATGATGACAGCGGCAGCAACGTCTCGCTTCCTCTGCGATGACAGCGGCTGCGGCGCCGACACGCTTCTCGTCGTTGCATCGCGCTTCCAGCTCCCAGCGACACGCAGTCTCTCAGAAGGCCCAGCACAACAGCAGGCACTTCAATTCCCAGCAAGGGAATTCAGGGGGGAGCTGGTTGGTGAAGTCTTGTGTCCCTGAGACTTCAGGCAGGAGGCAAGCTCTAGTTCAAGCCCTTGGAGATTCTTCTTCAAGTTGATAGAAAGCACACTCAGTCCTTTTCTCCTTTCTTTTGGCAATGAAGCAACCACTGCAGGCCAACCCCCAAACACACAGCACAGGGGTAGTCTCCTCCTTCAGCTTCCTGGTTCTTCTCCTCAGCAAAGGTTCGTCTTGATTCCCAGAAGTGATCTAAAGTTCTTGGGTCTGG
The DNA here is from genome assembly GCA_963921515.1 of Calotriton arnoldi. NCBI lineage: Eukaryota > Metazoa > Chordata > Amphibia > Caudata > Salamandridae > Calotriton > Calotriton arnoldi. The sequence goes on from CAWUFW010001158.1 coordinate 2,805,703, forward strand.
GTCCCAATATTTATACTACTTTTCTCTTTGTTCTCTGAAGGCAGAGAGGCCTTTGCCTAGTCCAAACCAGTTCTGGTCAGTCCTGGAGCACTTTGTTGACAAGACTCCTTCTTTCCTTTCACAGTGTAGGCCAGGGACATCAGACACACCACAGGGGGTGGAGCCAGCATTGTGGAGGAAAGGCACAGCCCTATTCAGGTCCCAGGTGCAACTCCTCCCTCCTATCTGCATGCAGATCTCTCTATTCAGCCCTGTGCTGACTCACCCTGTCTCCTGGAAGCCCCCAGCCCCTGTCACTCAAACTCCAGACAAGGAATACACAACCTAGCAGAGGCAGGCTTGGATAGTTAGGCAAGAAAATACCCACTTTCTAAAAGTGGTATTTTCAAACACAGAATGTTAAAACCAACTTCACTAAAAGATGTATTTTATCATTCTGAGTTCAGGCATACTAAACTCGAATTTCTACCTGGTTCCCTGAGTCAGTTAGGATTATAAGATGTAATAATCTAACTGCCCAGTCTGGCCTATGGGGAACAGGTAGCCTTGCAATAGTGAAAAACGAAAATGGCTGTAATTCACTATTAGGACATGCCACGCACACCAGGGCATGTCCTACCTTTTACCTACAATGCACCCTGCCCTTGGGCCTACCTTAGGGGTGACTAATATGTATAAAAGCGAAGGTTTAGGGACTGGCAAGTGGGTACACTTGCCCAGTCAATATGGCAGTACCAGACTGCACACAGGCTCTGCAATGGCAGGCCTGAGACACACTTTACAAGCTGCTCCGGTGGGTGGCACAATCAGTGCTGCAAGCCCACCAGCAGCATTTGATTTACAAGCCCTGGGCACACGCTGTGCACTGTACTAGGGTCTGACAGTAAGCCAAACAAGCCAATCATGGAGTCACTAATCCATACATCTATTTACCATAGGGAGTACTTGCACTGTGGCACTGAACAGCAGTGGCACAGTGCCAAAAGCATCTAAAACCAGCAAAAACATAAGAGGCAACAGCAAAAAATGGAAGGGAGACCCACGCCAATGGTGCCAGGTCTAACAACCTTAGATTTGCCCCCTGGTAGCTATGGCACAGAGCAGACACGCTCAACTTAGAGGCAATGGGTGAAGATTGTATGCCGTGCCAAAACATAATAAAGTCAAAACACACCACAAGGAAAATCACAAACCAATTTAGAAAAACAAAGTAAATTGTAATAAATAAAATGTCACCAAAAAGGAAAAAATCCAATGAGGTAAGTCAGAGCTATCAATTTTTAAAATGTAAGTATAAAAATAGCACCAAAAAGCGTCAAGCGCCGGCTTCGTCATCTGGTTGTACTTAACTGGTACCTCGGAGCAAGTTAAGGCCAGACGCGATGGAGCATGGGTTGGATACAGAAACCAGGTTCAACCCGGTTGTAAATATTACCTTCTGACGTAACCTCTGAAATGTAAGTCAAAAATCCTCAGAGGGGCAAGGCAGCAGGCAGTGGATAAAGAGGACTCCACGTCGTTGAACAGCCGCTGATGAGGTCTCTGTGAAGCCACTGACTTTTGGTGGGAAAGCTCAGAGTGGGAAAAATTTGAATTTCAAACCCCCCTGGTTAGGCACATATTATTGGCATTTTCATCAGTGAAGATTTTTACCTTTGGACTTAGTCACTTTTTCGGAGCTCAGATTCTTCCAGTGCTGCAAGGGCGCAGGCTGTAGCTGAAGAGGGCTCCACAAGGCCAGATACCTTCTCCATGAGGTCCCGCTGAATCAGATTTGCTGCAGGGGAAAAGCTCAGAGCAGGAGCAACCTGAATCTTTGGCCCAGAGGAAACGCACCATTGCTGGATTGGCTTTGCAGGTTGCTCCTGGTCCTTCTGAGGTCTTTGGAGCCAAAACGTTTGTAAGACCCAGGGTTAACGAAAAGTTGGGAGGAGTATACTTTGACACCAGCAGAGGGTTCATGTACTTGGGAACAGCACTTAAGGGTCAAGACTCACTCCAACTGAAGCCAATAGCAAGGTCCAGGGTCTGTCCGGTTGGAACTGGCCAGCTGGGCAGTTGCATAAAAGGCCTCGTGTAGCTTATTGCTTTCCTATAGCTTGAACAGGAGGTCAGACTTATAACCAGTGAAGTCTACTTCTTTGTCCTGGATTCAAGAGTAAGAGCATGTCCAGTCTTCAAGGTTCTTCTCTGGTCACATACTGTAGGCCCAGACCTCTTCTGTTCCTCCACAGGTCCAGAAAGTGTTCTCAGGAGGGTACTGTGGGTTCCAAATATATGCCTGGCACCAGCCTGTGGGTGGGGGTGACTCCTGTCCGTTCCCTAACTAATATGGTAAAAATTCCCAGAGGCAGCCTTACCCACTTTTGCAGCACTTCCTGTGCACCCTACTGCTAGCAATCCCATAGTGCCTCTTGGTCACAGGTTCAAATCCTGGTGGGTCCACACAGCCTTTCATCCTTCTGAAGTTGATAAAATAAGTACCATTGAGTTGGGTAACAATAAACATCTGTTATTCAGCGCCAAGATACCCTTCTGGGTGATCATGTGCTTTACAAATACACGTTATGTTATGTTCTACGTAAATCCAGCATGACAGAGTCTTCCTTCCCCTATGCAGAGCCACCCTAGAGGTGTGGCCAGGGAAATGAGCAACCCCTCCACCTTGGTCACTATAAACCAGTTCTGAGGGCAGCTCCTTTCCCGCTGAGAATGGTGCCTGCCTGACTGAGGGAACGAAGGAGCACCCTGTCTAGGTGTCAGCTAGCATTTGCCTGTGCCAAAGTAGGCCTTATTGAAAGTAATCAGGTTCCTGGGCACAGCCTAGATGGTCATCCTGTCAGAGGAGAGGAACACCGCCCCACCTCCACTGCCTTTCTCCGAGCTCTGAGAGCACACCTCATCAAGGGAGCTGTGCAGCTCCAGAGTGACAGTTAAAAGCTCATGCAAGTGAGCCTCTAGACATTTTAGGCAGGGAAAAGGAAATTTTCTGAAAGTACCTTTTCCAAAATATTTATTACAAACCCGACTTCACCGGTAAATTGGCTTGTAACAAATATTCCAAAAAGGCAGTGAATGAAAAATGTAGCTGTTTCTTAGCCGGAGATAACATCATTATGTTTAATATTGTATACCATTGCTTAATGTGGTTAACATTAAACGTGTATATGTCCTACATTCAAATACCAACTGTACCAACTCAACTGTAATGCTCCCTCTCTGGCTTGGCCATGTTTTAGTGCAGGGTTGCAACCCTGTATCCGTGTGAATCACAAAATAAATAATAAATAAATAAACTAATACATGAGCATGTATCCACATTGTCAGCATAGCTGCTTCATTTATTGTTCTGTTCATTTCCTGTAGATGAACTTGGACATTATCTGATGGTTCTTGACACATCTGTGGGAACCAGCCACTGCTATAGAGGATGCATACAATAGGGCATTCAATAGAATATACAACATAACAGGCCATGCATTTGGGCAATTGCAGGGCCAGTGTCCTCAATTCTGATTAGTAATTTGTTTCATGATACACAAAATTCTGTGAGATGATGTGTGCCAATTGCCGAGGAGGGTGATCCACAGATATTAAGTGGCGATGATGAATAGCAGCCATGGGACAAGTTGCACAGTGACAGGACAGTGGTGCTGCTTTCACCAGACAATTCAGAGCAGACCTGGACATCAATAGTGCACTCTGTAAATAAAACCGAGCACATGATGGTGTAGAGTCATGTAGCTAGAAAATTAAAATATCCCTTACTTGAACCATACTTCTATTCACTACCAGCACAATAAGCAAGCAAAACTGATCCTCATTACGAGAGTTCTCATCACCATTCCAGCCATCTATCCATCCATGCATCATTTCACCCTTTTATCTGTTTATCTATTCATCTGGCCACCCTTTTCAATTTCCATCTACCCTTTCAACCATCCAGCTATCTGCCCTTTCACATATAAAACCAACCTTTCACAAATGAACCCATCAATATACCCATGTATCTGCAAATTCATCATTTCACTTGTCTCCATTTGTGCATTTTTCCATCCTCTCACCCTTCAGGGCCCAACTGGGAAATGTACAAATCAGTCCAGCTTTCTTCCTCTTCTCTAACTTCTCTCTCTCCTCACATTTCTTTATCCTCTCTATTTCCTTTCTTACAACTGGCACAAACTGTGTCTGCTGTAATTAACTCAGGTGAGCTGGGGAAAGTGACAGAGGCACCAGCGGCAACCCTGGGTTTTCGAAAATGGCTTCCAAAGGTTCCAGCCCACTGGGGAAGTGGGCGATGGAATAAATGGGTAGTCCAGGCCTGTCACACTTTCACTAATTGATCCTCTGATTCATCCATCCATCCTTTCACCTATCTTTTCTCCCTTCCATCCATTCATTCTTTCACCCTTACATCCTATCCTTTCACCTTTCCTTCCTTATTTTGTTTCATATTTTCTTCATTCGTTTCATCTCCTGTTAATTATTCTTTTTATCTACATATCGTTTGAGTCTCATCCTTACTTTTTCTTTCTTCCTTTCTAACAAATGCTCACCTTTTATATTTCCCTCTCTCTGTTTTCCCTATTTTCATGATTGCATCATTTCTCTTTCTGGATTTCCTTTGCTGTGGATGCCAACTGACCTATCGTGCTTATCACTTCCCTGCTGGATTACTGCAATTCACTGCATTAATAAATCTAGACCCCATAGGCTTCAGATCGCTCAAAATGCGGCCGCTTGTTTGATTTTTAGATGTCTCTAAATGATTGTGGTTAGGCATGGCACTCAGACCCTGCATTGGTTGTCGGTCAGGAAGTGTGTGATTTTCAAAGCCCTCTCCTTGGTTCACTCTGCCCTGCATCTGCAGGGACTGCTTGCACTCAGACAGCTGCGGCCCATGCAGGTAAGAGCGAAGGGGTGGTGGGGCCGGGTTGAGGGGAATTCGACAGACGACCATGAGGGAAAATTAAATAAATAATACATTTTCCCTCATCGTCGTCTGTCAAAATCCTCCCCACCCGGCCCCACCGCTCTTACCTGCATGGTCGCAGCTGCCCTTAGAATGGCCTTTCAGTGGTTTACTCCCAACAGAATGTTGAGGTCGTCCTTGCTCAGGAAGGTGAACACACCAAGATTTCAGAAAAAGCAAGATGGGGTGGGTGGACCTATTCGGTAGCTGCAGCTAAGCTGTGGAATACGTTACCCCCTTGTATTGCCAGTATCACCTTCCATGCTGATTTTTGCAAAAAAACTGAAAACCTGCCATTTTTTCCTCCCATATTGATTGTGTTAGTTTTTATTTTTCTCCCAGTGCAACTTCTTCTTTTATGGCTAGAGCTGTGACACTCTTGGGGATAATGCGCTGTACAAATTACAAAAATGCAAAATACCTTGCAAACACCTTCGCCTGTAGACAAAAGATGTCCATCTAATTAACATGGGACTAATTAACGTTTTAGTAGGGCCCAGTTCACAAGCACCTCAGGTCCCGTGGCAGGGCTTAAGTGGAGCCTTCCCCACGCTGCTGGATGAGGACATATAGCCCCCCTGCCCCCACCCCTCCTCCCCATCAAGACTAGGAGGTATATGTACAAGAACTGCCACTAACTAACGCTAGTTAGCAGCAGTTTTCTTAACGCGGCCTTTCACCAAAAACTATCGCCCTGTTAGCGATGTATTTACAATATGTCGCTACATGGCGATAGTTTCAGGTAGCCACGGTGAAAACTGCCGCTAACAATAGCGTGAAGGCGATACAAATTCTGACATTAGCGGGCAAAAACTGACGAAAGGCCCATTAGCGGCAAAAAAACTTACATTAGTCAGCCAAACGTGACTGTTTTTGCCTCTAGAGGCAAAAATAGCCTATAAGTCCAACTCCAATGAAAAATAGGAAACAAAACCAATGGAATGCAGAATGGAGCAGCCAGGGCCAAGTGCAGCACAGATCAAACCCCCTCCAAGCCCCCCAACAGCCAGGATGACCAGCCAGAGTCCCAGGGGAAGAAGAGATTCAGGGCTACAATCATGAAAAGAGGCGCATCACTGGGCAAAACCAGTGATGCATTACTTATCATTGCGCACTCCTTGCAACATCATGGCAGCCAAAACCTTGAAAGCGCGGACAGTCCCCGGGGCCTGGAGGCCTCACTGGGCCTGCGTCTGGGACCCGGAATGGGATGCGGAGGTGCTGTGGAGTTGCTGGTCCATGGTGGTAGACATTGAGGCGTGGGCGATCGTCCTTATCTGGTGGTGAAGTCTGCCAGGTCGCATGGAGACACGTTGCTGACCTGTGTGAGAAGACCGCCTGGTGCCCCTTGGAGCTCTGAATGGTAGAGGCACTCCTGCACACCAATGTAGGGAGGTCTGCATCGCATACCACGCGCCACCACTACACCGTGGTGCACGGAGGAGATTACCAATGGTGGCCTGCGCCTCTCTGCATCACAGGCCGGAGGATGTTGCGATGGCCGTACGCTGTGGAGGGTGAGGCCCCTGAGCTGCGAGGAACTTGTGTGGTGGGAGCACTGCAAATTCACACTTAACGGGGCCCTGTTGCATCACCTGCATCGGGAGGTTCCCCAGCAGACTTGGCGGCGACTGCTGTACCCAGGCTTGTGAAATCCCACCTGGCTGAGGCTCCTACTGGCTGAGTCACAGATTTGGAGAGAGTGCAGCGGATTGCGCCACATTGCCAGGTGAGCAGAAGGTGGTACGCATAGCGGAGGAGGCCGAGGGGTCGAGTCGGGCCCAGGCCTAGCACCTGTGGGTGACGCACCCCCAGTGGTGGCTCATACGCTATGGCGGAAGAGCGTTGCCCCACTGCTTTCAAGCAGTGCAAGAAGAGGAAGCATAACATGATGATAACTTTCTGATGTACTCATGCTATGTTTCCTTTGCGGGCGGTTGGGTGGGGCTGCGCTACTCACGGTGCAGGGCAGGGGCGGAGTGGTATGCCAACTCAAGTGCGCAATGACTGTTTGGTCGGCCCCCTCAGGCCACCCAGAGAAGTCATGCGCACATCCCTATTCGCAATGCAGGCTGCATTACAGCCTGCATGGAGAACATGCCCACCCCTCCAGCCCTTGGCTGAACGCCTTGTCAAGAACAATCACAACACCGCATTGCAGTGTTGTGATTGGCTTAGGGGAGGGAGCCTGGCTGCCTGCTTCCTGTTCCTGGAAGCAGACTCAGGAGAGCAGGAGCACAGAAGAGGCGGGACCTGGCCTTGAGGTAAGAATTTGTTAAAAATATATTTACAACCCCGCTACCCCCCCACGTCCCCGCCCCTCCAGTGTCCTTTCCCACATTTCCCGCCTCCCAGCTGTCCAGTCCCTCCACAGCACTACATAATGGCGGCCGCTGTGCGGCCATGCGCAGCAGGCGTACCACTGGTGCGCCAAAGGCAAGCCCGTCTCAGTCCGTCATCCCCTGGACCGCGCCCAGCACCAAGGACCCTCCCTCTCGGACACTCCACCGCTACGACTCCAGCACCCTCCTCACCATCAACCCTGGACGCCACACCAACTGCCATCTAGCAACACTGTAGAATTCTCTTGCACCCTGCGCCTGTCAAAACTGTAAACTCACCTTCTGCCACATCAGCACACCAGCGCCTCCTGCCGCCCAGCCAACCAACAGCACAGCCGACCGGCTCAACTGCTTCCTCCTCAACGTGCGGTCCCTCAACAAACATGCAACCGAAATCTGGGACCTCTTTGACGCCACCTCTTCAGACATCGCCTTCTTCACGGAAACCTGGACCAACCTCTGCTCTGGACCGGACATCGCCGTCACCATCCACGACGGCTACAAATTCACCCGCATGGACCACCCCGAGCGGCCAGGAGGAGGCATTGCCATTGTCTGAAAAAGCACACTCCGACTGACCACGCACTCTAATGACCAGACGGTGACCATGGAACACCTCCACTTCCAGATCCGGACCAACCCCAACAACACCCTCCGCGGCACCCTCATCTACAGGCCCCCTGGGTCACGAACCCCCATTCACCGAAGCTATTGTAGACCTCCTCACACCCCAGGCTCTCCCATCCACCGACTACATCCTACTCGGAGACCTCAAGTTCCACCTGGAGAACCCCAGTGACCAGAACACCCCCTCTCCTGGGGAACCTCGCCAACATCGGACTCAAGCAGCTAGTCATCGCACCAACCCATATTGCCGGACACACACTCAAGCCCATCTTCTCCACCAGCTGGAACTTTAACTACAGCCACACCACAGGACTCTCCTGTACCAACCATTATTGTTTACATCATGCCTTCACCACGCCCACTGTACACCATCGCCATCATTGCCTGTCCCCGTCGCAGCTGGATCAAGGCCACCGAAGAACTTCTCATCAACTCCCTCAGCACCACCACTCCGCCAACGCTTACAGATGCCAGCATCTCAGCGCACAACCTCCACCGATGGATCTCCAACTGCGCCAACACCCTGGCACCCCTCAAGAAAAGATCAGTCAAACAACACTCCAAGAAGGCCAACTGGTTCACTGCCGCCCTCCACTAGTCCTGCCCCACCTGCAGACATCTCGGGAAGAGATGGAGCCACAACATCAATCAACTCCGCGACACAGTCACCCTGGCACCATGGTGCAACGGTGCCTGCGTTGGCGCATGGCAGCCATTGTGCGCCAACGTAGGGGAAAAAGACAGGGGGGCTTATTCATGAGGCCCTTCTGACAGTTTCACCCCGCCGGTGAGTTATTATCTTTACGTACTTGCAGCGTGATTCTTGCACCACTTTGCGCCGTATTTGCAAAGTGACGCATCTAGGCATATGCGTGACCTTGTGAAGCCCTGCGCCAAATTATACCTGCATCAGGTATGATGTATGCAGGGTGGGCATTCCCACACAACAAAGCCTTATAGGAGTGGCGCAGTGAAATCCATCAGATTTCACTGCAACAATTGTAGGACACCACTGCGTCAGTACCTTATGCCTGCCTCATGGCAAGCATAAGGGTGACGCAGTGCCACAGGGATAGGCTGGCCACGTGCATTGCTGGAGTTGCGTCATGCTTGTGACACAACTACAGCAATGCGTAATACTAGTACTGACAGATACGTCAGGATTCCAGATGCATCTGTCATTAATTGCGACATAGGGCGCCGTACAGAGAATACAGCGCATCCATGGTGTCGCAAGAAGTGCGTAGTGAAAAGTGTTGCAACGCTGTTTTGTCTCAGCGATGCAACACTTTTCATGAATGAGGCCCAAGAATGCGCCCTATCTTATTGATGGTGCGCATTCCTGCCCTGTAGTTTTGTTGCAGGGCAGCGCAGCAACATTCCTTGCAGCGCTATCCAGCAATAAAACCTTCTGAAATGAGCTCCCAAGTGTTTGCACCATTTTTAAGACCAGTTATTTTCTGGTCTTAAAAAACTGCCTCTAACTGGAGTTAGAGGCAGTTGTTTTGCTTTTGCACCATACAAGGAATTCCTTGTAAATATCGCAAAGTGGGGTTAGCGGCGGCTTTTGCACGGGAATGCCTACCTTGCATCTCATTTTCGTTAAGTGCCGCTAACAGAAGTGGTGATCCTAAAAATTCACGTTTACGCCCAAAAACTGCCGCTAACTGCAGTTAGCGGCAACTTGCAAATACGGCAATTAAAAAAAAGCCGCCGTAACGTCAAAAAATTGACGCTACGGCGGCGTTAACTCCTTGTACATATGTCCCTAGGTGTTCTGGCATCCTACATTCCAACCTAAAAAAACTGAAGAAAACAAATCAGACGAAAACTTTTCATAAAAGTACACCCAAAGGAAAATAAAAAATCACATTTTACAAACATTGGCAAGAGTACCCCAGTTCCAATCAGACCTCGAGATGAAAATGCAAATGAAAACAATAAGTGGGAAAATGCTTCTACTGTTCCTGCAAAAAGAAAAAAAGTATTGGTACTAGCAATTAATGTTTAAAGAAATGCAGCAGTGAAACTGCTCACTGTGCAGTTTAAGGTTTTGCAACTAAATGCGTTACAGTGCTCTCATGTTGGTAACACATCCAATGGGACGAAGAGGAACCCGTGCTCCAAGTTATGGGACCAATAATAGTAATGCAGGTCAAAGACATTTTCTACCCGTTTTGGGAATAGGGAAAATATAGGATGTAATTAAAGAGGAAAAGCAACATTTGTCATCTAACAAGTGGGCAAGGCGATCTAACTTCCCAGGAGTAGATGTGTGCACCCTTAAAGAGGCTATCCCCTTATAGACAATAGGTCCATAAATCTAAACAGCATCAAACAAAGACGCTATATGATATTCTTTTTGTTGACGATTGGGTAAATAGAACAGTTTTTTTAAACTTTTCACTGGACGTCGTCATTTAAAATCAGGTCTCTAAGGCTTATATGAGGAATTAAAGTTAGTTTGGAATCCATACCAGAGGGATCCGGCAAAGGTCAAAGTACGTTTTACTATTTCCAACTATTTTCGAAGGACATGATCATGTGTTAAAAGTGTTAGTGTGTTGCGTTGCTTTTAAACTATAGCACTAACCGAGCTGTTTTTATTCTATTTCTGTATTCTTAATAGAGCGAGGTCGATCAAAAAAGATGTTAATTCACTTAGTTTGAGGCCTGCTTTATATTTTCCCTAATTATCAGAGAAACTTTAGTCAACATTAAAATTAATTAAAAATTAAAGGGAAATTAACCAGTGGAGTGAGCTAACATATCTCTTTTCACTAATTTTGACAGCATAAATGGTCCTGGTGGAGTTTTTTGCTTCTAATTATTCAGTGAAAACCTTTTTTGTGCCTTGGTAGTTTCATCAGGTGGGAAAAACACCATCATTAACAGTCTCTCTGGTAGGGCTGTGTTACAAAATGCGCTTCTACGCACTGCATACAAAATACAAAAAACGCTCTGTTTGTGGAGAGAAGAACTAACCCCCTCTGGATTCATTATTCCATGAATCTAAAAACATTTAAATCGCCTTTGTTACTGGGTTTTCTGCAGAAATGTCATAATCACTGTGGAATTCCCTGACAAACGAGCCCCCTTCAAGCTGTTCTATACATAAACACAATTTAGGCCTCGGCCAAATAACAATAATGCAACACATCTTTGTTTTTATTTAAGATTGCCATATGTCAAATCTGACAGCTTTGTTAATAAAAGTTCAAGGCCTTCGGAGATCACAGTAAAGATTCGAAAATGGGTTTACAATGGAGCAAAAGCGGCAAAGTAAACAACTGAAAGGGGACTGCACACTCTGCCCCACTCCCCGTGGACATCAGCTTTTCAAAAACCTCTGAAAAAGGGGAAACATGTCAATTATAATTATAAGTGCTGAAAAGGTCTTTTTTGGTAAACTTGAATTCTTTTGTGTCTGAAAATGGTAATCCTGCCCCAGACGCCGCAGATGCATGGGTAATGATAGTTTTCATTGCCATAAAGGGGAACATATAACTAATGCATATTGCATATCAAAAGGTACGATTGCTCATACTTATGACAGCAAGGCCAAGTCTATATTGTCTGCCTTAAAATGTGTTTAAATGGATCATTGGACTTATTTAGAAGCCAGTGTCTATGAAGGAGAAACCATTGATTAAATATGCATGTGTAATGAAAATGATCCGGGGATCCCAGATGCAACAATCTAAACATATGTTTTTGCATTTTTTTCCCTTTACATTGTGTTTGCAATAGTCTTTGCCAAGAGGGGCTTGAGAAAAAATACACTTGAATTGGATCGGATATTTCACTGTATTATAATAAACTAGATCACGATTATCAATTCATTTTGACCACTTTTTAAATTAACTGAGTACTTCCCTTAAAGAGACATCACCCATGCCCACTTGTACACATATTCTAGTTATAGCAACAATTTGAAAACCTTTGTAGTGCTGACTCTAAACTATCCGGCTGAGATATTTGCACATCGAGAAACCGGTAATTGTTTTTAACGTTCTCGATCTGCATTCACTCAATCTATATATATTTCTCCATACAATGCGCTTTATCAATGCAAAACCGTTTAGATATGTGTTTGCACAACAGGTACATGAGGTGCTTTATGTTTTGTAAATCACATTTGCAGAGCATTTTGTTGTGTTGCTATCACAAGCAAACATAAATCCTGGTAGCATTGTGCGAATTTCACCCAAAAACATACTTGTGACATATCAAGATAACAAACCGAAGCAGATTAAAGTCAGTTTTGAAGGTGCATCATGTTGGCGAAATACATTGAAAGCAAATTTTTAAAAAAAGAATTGGGAAAGCCAGTTGTTCTGACTGTAAATGTTGTGACAATAAAAAGAAAAGAAGAAAGCATGCTGCCACCTACATGTGGCCACCATAAACTTGCAATAACATTTTAAATAAAAAAACAAATTCCCTGATGTGGCTGTTTTACTAGTCATGTTTCTAAAAAAAACAAGCCTTCAGTTGTGCAATTCATTTTTCTGTTATCTTTTGTACAGACGATAAGAAGAAATCGCCGCCCAATCAATCACTGAAATTGCAGGCACCGACATTGTCACAATATCACTTAAACACTTTCTTAACAGCAACGTAAAAAAAAAAGACAGTAAATAAATCACTCTTTATCTGAGCAACCGAGGTGCAAGCAAACTAAAAAGCTATTTTTAAAAGATAATACAAAAAAATATATATAAAATAAAGCTCACTTTGGAAGAACTTTGTCATTGAAGAAAAAAGTATTATAATAAAGCAGATGGAACAATGTGCACAAGCTTTTGTGCAATCACTCAAAGTGAAAGGAGCCAAAGGGGAAAGTAGACTGACCCATTGCCCCATGGTGTTTGCTGTAGTGAGGGGATGGAAAATGTGAATGACAGTTCAGCAGACCAATGAGTGAAATTACTATATATATATATATATATATATATCCAACAATTCTGGTTGCAAATTACGTAGATCGAAAGAACCAGTGCTGTGGCCACAAATCTGCTTCAGCGTTTTTATTTAAGGCAATGCTAACACCCAACGCGTTTCGGAGTTTAACACCACTCCTTTCTCACGGGTAAGGTGTTTCCTCAAAAATTGCCTTAAATAAAAACGCTGAAGCAGATTTGTGGCCACAGCACTGGTTCTTTCGATCTACGTAATATTCAACCAGAATTGTTGGATTTAGAGGGGTTGGCTACCCCGCCGTGTGCCCGCCGTAGAAAGTGGCTCGGGCTACGCCATTTGCATTTGTGGATATATATATATGAACACACCATCCACTCCCACAGAGTAAACCATAGAAGAAGGCACGGACACGAGGCTGTCAGGGTACGGCATCAATTTATTCATTCAGGACCCCCTCAACCCATGAGGTAAGAGAGACGCGTTTCGGCTTTAGAAGCCTTTGTATATATACACTGGCTTCGCTGCTTCGGCGGTGTTTCGTTTTTTCAAGGGATTGGAAGGTCTGGGCCCGCCATGGACTTTGGGGAGAAAACAAGGTGGTTGTGAGCTCATTGAACCACGCTGGGCGGCGTGCATTGTCATTGCTGCCCCCGCCGGACATGACCCCCGATTTCTGAGGTGGAAGCGGTTTGGGGACTCGAGGAAGCGCTTCGTTCTTTTAAGCAGGAATTGGTTTCAATCACGAACTGTTCTGTTTTTCCCGCATAACCACTGGGCGTTATTTTTCCCCATGCAGCACTTACCTGGATTCATCACGGTGTATTCTGGGTGTTGCAGTCCACACGAACTATGTGAACTGTCAACAGGTGAGCAGTTAACTACAGGGGGCGGAGCGGGCCCCAGGTCAATAAGAGGGCGTCAGAACTGATGTTTGCGGTGATGGAAGCCTCCTGGACACTTGGGCGCTGATGAAGGCTGACATATTGCCGAAATGCATTCGCCACAAAAAGAATAAAGTTCGCTTCCAAGATGTTCCCCTGTGTGGTCTCTGCTCTCTCGCAAGAAGGAGTTTTGGTATATATATATATATATATATATATATATATATATATATATATATATATATATATATATATATATATCCACGACCAGCTCCAGCATGCTAATTCACACAGCCAGATACCAACACTGCAATTCCAGTTTCAAGTAAGGTTGTTTATTAAAGTGCTGTAACGCGTTTCGGCAGGGTCTCCTGTCTTGTTCATATATACTCGCTCCAAAAATTACGGGGGCACTCACGGGGTAGCTTTAGTTATGCATTTATTGATGCAAACGCGTTTCAGCCATAAGCCTTCCTCAGTGCTTAAATGCAAATATATAGCGCCCACCATTGGATTCATTGAAGTAGTAAGCACATCCTCCTCATTGGTGAGTTCAAAGTGATGGCAAATAATGAAGGACTAAGATCATATTCCTTTTATTCAGGCCGCCATGTTGAAAAGGTAAAGCTTGATACTAGTTCTAATGTTCTCTGCTGACTTCAATGCCACAATGAAGCAATCATCTTCAATAGGTAAGGTCAAGTCAATATCCTTACTTTCACAGCTTGCCACATAGAATGAAAGTCCCTTCCTTCACTTCCGCCCTACATGGGCTGCCACGGTGATAATGTGCACTGCACACCCCTCGTCTTGCCGCTGGATAGTCTGCCAAGGTAAGTACGTAGGCAACAGTCGAATTACTGCTTGCCATGAGTTTGAATAACCCACGACCATTCGATCGACGGAAAATCTTTCAACGGCGGTTCTGGCAGCATGGTCATTTAATTAAAGCTCAAATCCCACCTGCAGCTGCCGAACTCTTGGGGCGGGTGCCTCCGTGTTATATACATATATATACATATATATATATATATATATGTTTTAAACGTCCTCCATTTTACCAAAGGCCCCCGACCCTGCAGGGCGTGCTCTGTAATATATATATATATCCTTTGCACTTTTCACCAGCCGCAGCACCTACCCACATTATGGGTGCTGTTTCCAGTGAGGGTGAACACACGTAACAAATATCCAAGAATGCAACTGGATCCTGGTTGCTAAAGATTGAAGCGCACTCACAGGGGCTCTTTAGTTTTCTTTATTGCCACAAACTAAGCACTGACAGATGCGTTTCGGCATGTCGCCTTTCTCAATGTCAGCACGGCCGAACACGAAGCAGCATTTAAATAAGGAAACAATTCATTGGTTGACCGTGATAGAAAACAGTAAAAATGGACTATATCACACTTCACCAACAATTATTTTGTGGCGGCCATTTTATACTGGTATCTTGTTCCTTTACATATGCACGTATTTACAGGTGTCAAAGGTTAAATCAAGCATGTGCACTTCTATCAAGATAAATTAAGAATTAATCATCATTCTATTTTTCCAATGATCTGGGAATTGGCATTTCTTAACATTTTGTTCCATACTTTTGACAAATAACGACCTGAATGGACATGTTGAGTGTTTTCGATCCTCTATGAGTACAGTTACATATGCAAATGTTCGCAGCCATTAACCCCTATTCAATGTATACACACATGACCCTGCTCAGTCATTAGTTTGCATGTCACTGGATTAAATTCTCAACTCCTTTGAGGACATAATATTCAATCATTTATTACCACCCTTTAACAGTATCAATAATTGGAACAGATCCCTGTCTCAATTGTTGTAAATATATACCAATGTTGCAATCATATAGCACATCTAATCTTAGGATGGTTTACATTCTAGCCATGAATGGGCAATGTCTATACCTGTATGCAAAAGTCTCAAACATGTTGGTCACTTTCTTCTCAGCCCACATGCACCCACAGTTCCTCTTAATTTTTAAGTCCCACCGGGCCTTTCTCTGTAGTTCTACTATATGTCTAGATTCAAGAATACTAAGTTTCTTGATTCTATCACCTCTTCTCTAATATTTCTGCACCTGATCCAGACAAAAGAATTTTAGCAGGTCCCGGTTGCTGTTCTGCTCAATTTCGAAATGCTGGGCTACAGGATATGTTTGATCCCTGTTGGTGATACTCCCGTTGGTGATAGCCCGCATATGTTTGAGCACTCTCTTTTTGGCGGGGTGCACAGTATTTCCTACATAGCGTTTCCCACAGGGACAAATTAAAAAATAGATGGTAAACTCAGTGTTACAATTAAGTAACTTCAAGATTTTTCTCTGTTTGTCCATATAAATATATACATATATATATATCCAAACTTCTCGCCCCAAACAGTCCTTCAATCCTCCAAGGAAAAGCGAGTGCGGACCACAGTTCCGTGCAATAATATTTTTATTCAATTAGTAAACTCCATCTGGCATTACGCGTTTCGACCGTTACCAGTCTTGATCATATATTTATATATATTATATATATATCTTACCTACTGGCAGTCACCAGTAGGTAGTTATAGTTAGGACCTTCTTTCCATAAGAAGAATGTTTATTGTTTTGCCAATAACTTTGGCAAAGTTTGACGAATCCTTGCAAAAGTTTCAAAACTAGTACTAAGCTCACTTCAACAGCTGTCTTGAAAGTGTCGGGGTGATCTGTCAAACGGGGGCAGAGAAAAAGGGGGAGTCCCAAAACGCTTTTCCCCCATGCAAATTCCCATAGGGATTTTAGACACGACTACAGCCGGAACTGCTGAACAGGATTACACCAAATTTGGCAGAAAGTTAGCTGTTGGTTCAGAAAATGACCTTTTTGTGAACTGGTGTAAATCCATTCAGTAGTTTTTGAGATATTAAAAGAAATCCAAATTTGGATATATAGGGCCGCAGATCCTCCGATGATCCAACAGTTCCTGTGCTCAATTCTGATTGGCTGCCAACACTTTAAACTGGAAGTGTTGGCAGCCATCTTGGGATTCGACTACAGCTGAGTCCCACAAAAAATGTTAATTTTTTTTTTAAAAGGGTGCAGGGTAGGAATACCCTGACCACCTAACTGTCATCCTGGGGTCCGCCTGTAACCCCCAAAAAGGCCAAAAAGCATTTAAAAAAAAATAGCTGCGGAAATGCGACGGAGCCATACATCTGCAGCAAAAAAATTATTTTTTAAAGTGTGGGTTCTTGCGCTTGTTTTGATTAGAGCCTCCAGGTGGGCAAGGTCCCATGGGCATATTTGTTTTTAAAGGAGGGCGGCGCAAGGGGCCCCCCTCCTAAGACTCATTGAGCCCCAGGGACCACCACCTCCCCAGGGCTTTATTATATAAAAGGAGTGGGGCACAAGGGCCCCTCTCCATGGCTCTATAAGGCCCGGGGACCACCACCTCCCTGGTTCTAAAGAAACATTGATGGGGGGACGCACAGACCCCCGAGCCCCAGGGACCACCACCTCCTTGGGGCGAAAAACACATAATTGGGGGCCCCGCGGACCACAACCTCACAGGGCCCAAAACATTTTTTAAATGGGAGAGTGATCACAATGCCCCCCTCCCGGGCCACATAGGGCCCCAGGGACCACAACCTCCCAGGGGCTGGCCCTGAAAAGTAAAGGAGGAGGGGCAGCACAGCCCCCCTCCCGGAGTCATACATGGCCCTGGGGACCGCCAACACCCAGGGCCGGCTCCTGCTTTGTCCCGGGACATAGCTGTTTGTGTTTGCTTGGTGGGAGCTGACAGTTCTCGCCAAGCTAAAGCAAAGACTCCGGTTCCAGCAGGCAGGAACTGTCAAAGTCCTTCTGCCTGATGGAGGCAGAGATTTAATCTCTTTCTCTGCCCGCAGACATGTGGGCAGGGAAAGAGATCCCTGCTTGCAGCAGCAATGCTGGCTCCCTCAGGAGGTGGGAAGCAAGCTGGGACCACCAGGGCCTTGAGCCTCCCGCTGCGGTCCCAGGGAAGGTCAAAAGGGAGCAGAAAGAGGTAGAATTAAGGTCAGAAATTAGCAGAAAGAGGCAAGAGAAAGGTAAGAAAAAGCAGAAAGAGGCAGAATAAAGGTCAGCAACGAGCAGAAAGAGGCAAGATAAAGGTCAGAAACAAGCAGAAAGAGGCAGAATAAACATCAGCAACGAACAGAAAGAGGCAAGCTAAAGTTCAGAAACAAGCAGAAAGAGGCAAAATAAAGGTCAGAAATGAGCAGAAAGAGGCAGAATAAAGGTGATCAAAGAGCAGAAAGAGGCAAGATAAAGGCCAGAAATGAGCAGAAAGAGGCAGAATAAAAGTCAGAAGGGAGCAGAAAGAGGCATAATAAAGGTCAGGAGCGAGCAGAAAAAGCAAAATAATGGGCAGAATGAGCAGAAAGAGGCAAAATAGAGGTGAGAAATGAGCAGCAAGAGGCAAAATAGAGGTCAGAAACGAGCAGCAAGAGGCAGAATAAAGGTCAGGAGTGAACAGAAAGAGGCAAAATAATGGGCAGAATGAGCAGAAAGAGGCAACATAGAAGGCAGGAGTGAGCAGAGATGAGGTAGAAAAATGAGAAAATGAGCAGAGGAGGCACAAAACCGAACGCAGCAGAGTAGGGGACTGCATGGAAGCTGGACAGGAGGACCATCACAGGGGGAGCTGGCATAAGGACCTGCTCCCGTGTGCCCCATACTTTATTTTACTGACAGACCCACTCATACACTCATGCACCCACTCACAGACCCACGAACACACTCATGCACCCACTCACAGATCCACTCAGACACTCACGCACCCACTGACAAACATAATCAGACACTCATGCACCCACTCACAGATCCATTCAAGGACTCATTCACCCTCTCACAGATTCACTGAGAGACTCACACACACTCACAGACCCACTCAGAGACTCACACACCCACTCACACACTCATGCACCCACTCACATACCCACTCAGAGACTCACACACCCACTCAGACACTCATGCACCCACTCACAGACACATTCAGAGACTCTTGCATGCTCTCACAGACCCACTCAGACATTCATCCACCTACTCACAGACCCACTCAGACACTCATGTTCCCATTCACAGACCCACTCAGAGACTCGTGCACCCACTCACAGAGCCACTCAGAGACTCACGCACCCACTTCCAGACCCACTCAGACACTTATGGGAAAACTCACAGACCCACTTTGATAGTCACACAACCACTCACAGTCCCACTCAGACACTCATGCACCTACTCACTCACCCACTCAGAGACTCACACAACCACTCACCTACCTATACAGACGCTCACACACGAACTCTCAAATGTTACAGGTTACAGTTAGAAAATACCATTTAAAAAACACCAAAATTCACTGAAAAACAAAGGTTACAGGGACATTATAGTTAGGAAATAGAATTTAAAAAAATGCTGAAATTCAATGAAAAAAACTAAGGTTACAGGGACGTTATAGTGAGGCTCAGATTTCACTCGCACAAAACCATTGAAATTCAGCAGTTATATTTACCTGAGCTAACTATAACCTCGCCCCTGCAATGCACTGCTTATGACCTCGCATATTACATCACTCATGACATGGTCAGTGACATCACTGATGCCATCATTGATGGCATCTCAAATGATTTCACTGATGACATCACTGATAATATCATCTACAGACCCACTCACACACCCACTCACACCCCCATACAACCTCTCATGCACCCACTCAGACACCCACTCACATACCCATTCACAGACCCATACAGCTACTGACAAACACACTCACTCACTCAGACATCCACTCACATAACCACTCACTCACCCATACAGCCACTCACACAGCCACTCACAGACACATACAGCTACTCACACCCATACAAAACCACTCACAGACCAATACAGTCACTCACACAACTCATACAACCACTCACATACCCATTCACACACCCACACAGCCATTCACACAACCACTCACTCACCCATACAGCCACTCATACAGCCACTCTCTCAGCCATACAGCTACTAACAGAGCTAATCACTCACAAAACCACTTACATACCCATTCATACATCAATACATTCACTCATGCGTGGCACTCTCTCATTTATACAGCCACTCACACAAATGCTCACTGTGCAAAACAGCCACTCATGCGCCTGCTCATTTACTCATATACCCAGTCAAACAGCTACTCACTTACCCATACATCCACTTACATACCCAGTCACTCACCCACCCATAGAGCCATTCATACAGCCACTCAGTCACCCAGACAGCCACTCATACACCCACTCATCCACCCATAGAGCCACTCACACAGCCACCGCAGTCACCAATAGAGCCACTCACACACACACTCACATACTGATATAGCCACTCACACACTCAGTCACATTACTCACACACCCACTTATTCACCCATACAACCACTCACACACCCACTCACACCCCCAAACAGTCACTCAGACACTCACTCCCACACTGATACAGACAGTCACAATGCCATGCTGATGACATATATTAGAAACAGTATCACTCATTAGTAATAAAAAAAAGAATAGTAATTTAACTTATACAGTAGCTTAGTATATATCTTTAACTCTCAGAAACATTAATGAAACACACTCACTGGATGATGTCATCAGTGATGTCCTTAGTGATGTCATCATTGATGCCATTTAAAATGCCATCAATGATGTCATCAGTGATGTCACTGACCATGTCATGAGTGATGTAATATGTGAGATCATAAGCAGTGAATTGTGGGGGCGTAAGTGTTAGTTAGCTCAGGTAACTATAACTGCTGAATTTCAATAGTTTTGTACAAATGAAATCTGAGCCTAACTATAACGTCCCTGTAATCTTTGGGTTTTTCAGTGAACATATCAATCTATCTATCAATCTATCTATCTACCTATCTATTTAGATATAGATAAATAGATATATATCCTACTGCTGGTCCAGGACCTAGTCTCCATAGGAAAACCGTTTTCTGTTTTGCTAATAACTTTGGCACTGTTTGACGAATCTTCACAAAACTTTCTAAACTAGTCTGCCAGTCGCATCAGCTACTGTCTAGAAAGTTTTGGGGTGATCCATCAAGCAGGGACCAAGAAAAAGGGGGTCCCAAAATGCATTTTCCCTGTGCAATTTCCTATAGGGGTTTTAAGCATGACTACAGCCCGAACCGCTGAATGGAATTACACCAAATTTGGCAGAAAGTTAGATCTTGGTACAAAAAGAGTGCGTTTTGGAATTTGGTGTAAATCTGTTCAGTAGTTTTGGAGTAATTAAAGTAAAAAGATTTATATACATCTAGAGACGCACATCCGCCAATGGCAATGCCGTGATTGGCTGGCAGCAACCTGAGATGAAAGTTGCGACCGCCATTTTGTGCTTTGGGACACTGTTCCCAGGAGAGAAAATAAAATGTAAAAGTGATAGAAGACGTCAGAGTAGAGGTGCCCTGACTCCATGGGACTGATGGAGGGTCTGTGAGTGACCCATCATGGGAAAGAAATTGTCCGAAAAAATCTTTGGGGGAGCGCACGAAGATCTATGGATCCACCCTGATCTGCCTGGATCCTCACAGATCCGGGTGGATCCTTGGATCCAGACCCCAATTTAACCACTCACAGATCCATATAGCCACTCACACAACCACTTACAGACCAACTAGACCACTCGCATACCCACTCATACAACCCCTTAAACATATACACAACCACTCACATACCCACTTACATACCCATACAGCCACTCACATACCCTCTCACAGACCCACAAAACCACTCACACCCACTCATAGATCCATACAGCCACTCACAAAGGCACTCACACACCCACTCACACACCTACTTACACACCCACACAACCACTCACACACCCATACAGCCACTCACAGAACCACTCACAGACCCACAAAACCACTCACACACCCACAGAGCCACTCACATACCCACACAGCCACTCACACACCCACACAGTCACTTACACACCCACACAGCCACTCACCGCACAACTCACACACCCATATAGCCACTCACACACTCACTCACAGAGCCACTCCCACACCCCCACACACACCCACACACAGGCAGTGATACAAATATAGAAATTGCAATAGCATATGTTTATATTAATTGTGATGTTGTTTTAGTAGTGAATGTGTGTAGTATAACCGGCAGAACCCTTATTTGACTGAGGTTTTGCAACAGATCATCATATCCATAAAATAAGTTCATTGCATTGATAGAAAGACTGCATAAGTTACCTTACCATAATTTTTTTCCCCAAATATATAATAAGAATGAACATGTGAATAAAATGTATTTATAAACTTGTAAAAAATGCATATTAGTAAATTTAACTTATGGGTCAAATCATAGTACAGTTTATATTTTAAAAACCCAGTGAAATTCATTAAAAAACAAAAGGCTACAGGGATGTTATAGTTAGGAAACAGCATTAAAAAACAGTCGAAATTCACTGAAAAAACCAAAGGTTACAATGATGTTATAGTTAGGAAATAGAATTTAAAACCTTATGAATTCACTGAAAAAAACATAAGTTGCAGGGACGTTATAGTTCGGTTCAGATTTTACACAGATAAAACCATAGAAATTCTGCAGTTATTGTTATAGTTATTTCAAGTACCTACAACTAGTGCCCTACGGTAACTATAACTCACATCTTCACCATGCACTGCTAACTACTTCAAATATTATATCAGTTATGACATTTTCTATCACATCCTTAAATAGGCAACTAGGCTGAATTTTCCAACAGAGGTCCTGGAGTGAATCCAAAGATTTTGGAATAGACGCCTCACCCACTAACTAGTGGCATGCCTCATCATCGGGGCCTATCCACACCTTGGTGAGGTGGTACCACCAGGGCGGACTCAACCAAACTTGGGAGTTCTTATATAAATCGTGACTGGATTTGTAGCTGAATCCAGAAAAGAAATGGTAAAAATGTCTTAGGGTACGCCTGAGGAGATTTCCTTTATTAGTTGGGTACTCTAGGCAAGAATAAAAGCAGATTGTGGGGTCTATTCGAGTATCAATGTCTCAATTATCCCTTAGGAAGTCAACATGTTTCGGCCCACATTTAAAGACCATACGGGTCAAAGGCCTATGTCAGGGCTGTTAGTGTCCCTGCCTGTCTAATCTTTCATACAATGCGTAGAATGAGGCATACGACTCTCACCTTGAACAGGGATTCCTACTTGAGAAAACCTAAAAACGTTAATGGATGCGCCACAAAAAGATGTTGGATTCTTAAGGGGTAATTGAGACATTGCTACTCGAATATACCCCACAATCTGTTTTCATATATATATAAAAAGAAACTCGAATAATGTTTAAGCAATGGGGTATTGGGGGATTCTGTAATTCACTTGTACTGTGATAGGAGCTGCATGTAGAATGAGGAAGGACACACAAGACAGAAGAAACAAAAGAAAATAGAAGGATTATAATTTAAAAGGGCAGAAGGTCGGCATTGAAAAGAAGAGGGGGAGAGTGAACACTTTTGACCACATTATAGAACAAGCAAAGGCAAAGCAAATTTGTCTGGCTTGCCAGATCTATTGACTTGTTTAGGGCCTATTTAAGAGTTGAGGCTGCAGTTACTTCACTCAGTTTCTGTTAAATGTAATGATTGGTGTACTGTTTCTCGATGTAGGCATTTAAACACAATTTGCACTTTTTTGGATTAATATGGGCATGCAGAGTCTACTTCCTAGTCCTTGGGCAGGAAGGTGCAGCTCTAGCACCAGGTGTATTATATTGGTGTGTTATATTTCTTCTGCTATAGTGGCATCTCTTACGTCTCCAAGTATGAGACCAAGGTTCAAAGAGCTGCACCTAATTCTGAATAGTACTCTTCAGAGACTGGGCATGCAACACATTACCAATTCACTGGTGAATATCAGACATTACAACGTGCAGGTCTTTACACAGCATGCCTTTACCCCTTTGGCATTACAACACATTGACATTTACAACTTGTTGTAATCCCACGCAGGGTTTTACAATGCATGCCTTTATCATGAATTGTAAAGTCTGATCTATCTATCTATCTATCTATCTGTCTGTCTGTCTGTCTATCTATCTATCTATCTATCTGCCTGTCTGTCTGTCTGTCTGTCTGTCTATTTCTCTTTCTGTCTGTCTGTCTATCTGTCTATCTGTCTGTCCATCTATCTATCTATCTATCTATCTATCACTGTATATGTTATGTTGATTGTTATAGCACGCTAATCACCAGTGAGGGTATACAGGCACTTTTCAGGTTGGTAGGCAGCTGTCCTCTTGAAGAGTGTTTTCAAATAGCCAGGACTTCAGCTTCTTGTAAAATTGAGAAGCGTTGAGGAAGCTCTGATGTGGTGTGGGAGGTCCATCCACACTTTCCGGGAAATGCAGGAGGAAGAGCAGCCTCTGGCTTTTGATTTGTGAATGTGGGGTCTGTGAGTTAGTGAGAGTCCGGCTGAGTGGAGGTGACTGGTATATATAAGTGGAAGTGTACCCGGCTGTCGATGTAGGCTGGGCAAGTGTTGTAAAGTACATTATATGTGTGTGTGAGCAGTTTGAACTGGGTGCGTCTGTATATGGGGAGGCAGTGAAGTTCCCAGAGGTGTGAGGCAATGTGGGGGCAGCAAGGTAGTGTCACATGGCCCATATGGGCATTGGAGTATTCCCTATGTTAGCATGAGCACGTTGCTGACTGTCTGCCGCTTTGCACATGTTACCACACAACTTTATTTTGCTTGCGCCACACTGAAACTTTCACATAGAACATGCTGTTGTTTTCACACTTTGCTCGTTCCTGGGATTTAGTCTGAACATTGTGAACAAGGTCGAACAACAATGCCCCTTGTTATTCTGCTCTGGTCAGGCCCTAACACCTAGATAAAACATGCAGATGCAGCTGTTGTTTGGGAACACGTACTTTGGTCATATGAGGGTACAAGGATAGGTAAAACATACTTGGAAAGGGACCTTTCGAGGGAAAAGAGCATGACAGCACCTGTGATGTAGATCTACCATCTATAGACTGAGGTACGGGGTCTGCTGATAACACCCAGAGATCTTCTAATATATAAATATTTTGCTTCTACACAAGGGGAGGGAGGTTAAGCTACTCTGCTGTTTATCATGACAGCTCATTTTATGATTTTCGGACTACTTGCTATGCTGACAGTATTTGTGTTTTTCAGAATCCCTGAAATAGTAGGTTGTAGATAAGTCTTGCTGCAGCATTGTGCATGGTTTGAAGCCCATTCAGGAGCTTCTTCTGTTGATTTCTGCATAGAGTACATTACCAAAGTCTAGCCCGCTGGTCATCAGGGCCTGTGTGACCGTTTTTCTAGTGTTGTCTGGTAGCCACTTAAAGATCTTTTGCAGCATCCTCAGGATGAAGAAGCATGAAGAGGTCACTGCATTTATTTGGGATGTTATTTCAAGCTTGTTTTCCAGGATGATTCCTACGTTTCTGGCATGGGTGGTGGAGGTAGATGTGGGGCCGAGGTCTGCTGGCCACCAAGTAGAGTTCCAAGCTGAAATTTTCCTTCCAAAGACCACTGCTTGAGTTTTGCCTGTGTTGAGTTTGTTTTGTGCTGTGGGGGTCGTGTCTGGGAGGGATAGAATCAGTTGGGTGTCCTCATCGTGGGAGAGTATGCTGATGCCTTGTGATCTTTTGAGTTCTGCCAAATGGGTCATGTAGATGTTGAATAGGGCCGGACTGAGAGAAGACTCTGCAGATGAGGTTCTTGGCTTCCGACATGTAAGGTGGCAGGCTGACTTTTTGTGTCCTTCCTGTGAGGAAGAAGCAGATCCAATGGATGGCAGGTCCTTGGATACCTGTTTCATGTAGTCTTCTGATCAGAGTGGAGTGGGAGACCGTGTCAAAGGCTGCAGAGAGGTCCATGGTCGAGGATCATCCTGATGTCATCTGTTGCTGTGATGAGGGCGGTTGCGGTGCTGTGGTTGAGCTGGAAGCCCCACTGAGTGGTGTATAGGAGTTGGTGTGTGTTGAGGTAGTAAGCGAGATGTTTGTTGATGGCTTTCTCCATAACTTTGGCTGGGTATGGTAGAAGGGCAATCAGGAGGTGGTTTGCTAGCTGAGTGGGGTCTGGCAAGGGTTACTTTAGCAGTTCGTTCAACATTGCATGTTGCCAGGCATCCGGGAACATCACGGTGGTGATGGAGATGTTCAGGATGCGGGCGAGGACTTCACTGATGTGGAGGCGCCCAAATAGTAGAAGTAGTGGAGGCAGGGGTCTCCATTGGTGCCCAGGAATGGATGGTCTTCATGATGTTGGCTGTTTCTACAGTGGTGATTATTTCCCAGGTAGTTTTCGTTGTTGTTTATGGATAGGCTGGAGGTGAGTGTGTAGAGGTTTGGTTGAAGGCTGAAGTTTTTGTAGATGGTTTTGATTCATTGCTGAAGAATTCCGAGACCATGCAGTTCATGGTGAAAGATAGTGAGGGGAAGTCTTTAATAATCATGAAGAGTTCTTTGCAGCTATTGGAGTTGTTGTCTATGCGCTCTGCCAGGACTTTTCTTTTGGCTTCTTTGATCTGCTGGTGGTAGCATTTCAGGGCTGTCTTGTAAGTTTTCTTGTCGTTTTCATTTTGATTCATTCTCCATCTTCTTTCCAGTTGTTTGCAGTGCTGTTTTGTTGCAAGGAGTTCTTCAGTATACCAGCTAGCTGCTTCCAGATCCTCTTCAGTGTGTTGTGTTTACGGTTTGCCAGGGGGTCGCCGCAGTTTGTGATCCACTCGTTGAGCTGGTTGATTTTGCTGTTTAGATCGTCATCAGTGGAGTTGGGATGGTTCAGGCATAGAGTGTCAGGCCAGTTTTATTCTGAGATACTGCTCTAACCACGTTTGGCCAGGTTTGTGGTGGCAGGTTTTGTTTTTCAAGGGATGCTGATTTGCAGCTGGATGATGGCATGATCAGTCCAGGTGAGAGGTGTGGTTGTGGGAATTTTGATGCTATGGAAGGTGGCAAAAACTGGGTCACGGGTGTGAGTGGGTCCAGTGACTTGTTGCGTCAGTCCAAGGTTTTCTAGGCTTTTGAGTGCAGTGGAGTTAGTGTCTGTCTTGTCGTCCAGGTGGAAGTTGAAGTCTCCTAGTAGGATGTAGTCTTTGGAGTTTATGGCAAGGGGAGTGACAAACTCTGCGATGTTAATTAATGTAGCTCATGGTCCTAAAGGACGGTAGACGAGGGTTCCAATCGGTGTATGTTTCTGTGATTCGAAGTTTGAAGTGTAATGTGCTCAATGTATGGGTTGTGGTCTTTGTGATTCATGATGCAGTTGATGGAATCCTTGAATATTATAGTGATTTCTACTCCTGGCTTGAGTAGGTGGTACTATTTGCAAGCTTTTATCCTACCGGGAAGGCCATGGCAATTTTGGGTGCTGATTAGGGGGTCAGCCATGTTTCCATAAGGAAGAGGAGATCCAGGGCATCGTAATCCAGAATGTCAAAGATTTCTGTATTGTGCTTGCTGAGTGAGCAGGTGTTGAGAGCAGGCATGATAGTTTGTCTTGGGTTGTGTGTTTGTAATTGGGAGCGGGGGCTGATGCGTAAACTATGACTTTGGCGTAGTTCTTCAAGGTTTGCTTTCCCACCTACAGGTGACATGGGTGAACTTGGTTCAATGCCCCAATGATGAATGTGAAAGACAGGTTATTGTAGCTCCGCAGAACATTAATCAATGTATTAATGATATAGAGTTATTGCTTTTGGGTTACAAAAAATTCCCATAAAGGGATCAAGGGCACCGTGGTAACAGTAACAAACCTATTTCATTGTAAACAATATCACACAGACACACTGCACTAAGAAGAATAAACACTTTTAAGTAAAAGTATTTATTACTACAGGAACCACCAGTATGTCTAAAGCAACTACACAGAATATTATAAAAACAGCAAGAAGGCACGTTATAAATAATGAGAATAAAATGAACATTTCTAACATGGTTAAAATGTAATCTAGAGCCTAATATCTACCCCTATGCACTATGCTCAGAGAGCATGGAAGGCCGAGCAACTTGCAGTCTAGAGTTTCTTAAGGAGAAGAGGTGCACTGCATACCTTGTTGACAACAAAGGCCTCCTTTATCAGCCGAGACATGAAGACAGTGTTCCCTGCGAAGGGCACACGCTGCAGTAGCCGTCTTCTGCCAGGACTCTGCTTTATCGGCTGCAGGCTAGATGTAGCATCTGTGAATTGCGTTGGCAGTAGGTGAGATAGTCTCTGGCACAATGCTGATGATAATCTGGGCAAAGAGCTTCTCCTGACAAGTGTTGAAGTGGCTGTCCTTATAAACTGAATCTTATCAGGAGCTGGAATTTCTGATATAGGGTTAGGAATGTCTGACATAGTTTCGGTGTATCAAGGTGTGCGTCCCAGACGTTTCCTTATAAACATGTAAGGTAAAAGGATGTCAATCCATACTCCACTATTTTGGCTATATGTCTGTATTTGTTCTTATTTAACATTGACATGGTGAAAAGTAGACACTTGTCCCAGACTAATGTTGCATCAGGTGTTATATCTATTATCATTAGTCTAATGACTTGACACTTTCACAGTTCTTAGAAAAATAAGGTCAGACTACATCTGTGTCAAATTGTAATTGTAATTGGATTTATATAGCGCTAACTACCCCTGACGGGCGATGAAGCGCTTTATGGTGAGTAGCACACTACTCTGGAACCCAAGGTTAGTGGTTAATTTGGTAGTTATTTTTGGTTATTGCCCTCAACTTTGTGCTCTCAAGAACAAATTGCATGCATTTACTCTAGTTACTTTGTGATAGATTTTATAATACCAGCTAGGTGTAATCATTACTGGCACTATGTGGATTCAGGTGAGTGGTTGTTGAGATAAATAGGCTGGCGGAGATTAGGTAATGTTCGGTTTCAGCTATAGGGTTTTAAAGAAGAGAGGTTGTGATCTATGAAATGAGGTTGTGATCTATTGAGTGCGGTGTCAACCAATTGTAGAATTACAATAAGAAGGACTAAGACAGGCGTGAGACTAAGAGGAAGCTATACTCTGACACAGAAGGCATGCAAAGAATGGTAGGTAAGAAGAGGGTCACTCCGAAGAAGGAAAGCATGTCAAGGTAAATTTTTCATGCAGGGTTTTAGGAATATAATCGGAGAAGGCTTTCCGAGATAATAAGCAATCGGTGAATGTAGGAAACAATGTAGTAAGAAACAACATTATATATAGTGCTCCATATTCAGGGCAGACAGCTTAAACGAGATTTCGAGAGTACAAATCATTTGTCAAAATAAATGACCCAAGTGCAGGCAAACTAAACAGGAGTTATTTAAAGATAAATTAAATAGATAAATAAACAAAGGCACATTTTGAACCAGCTTTTCACTGAAAAAGAAAGGGACTATTTTTAGGTGGATGTGAACACTGTCTCAAAGGTTAGTCCCAAAAAAATATACTGCTGTAGTTGGTACACATGGGGGTATTTTGGGATTTGAAAGTATTGCTTGCATTGCTTACAGTGGGGCGATGGTGGTATTATCAAATAGTAATTATGGGTAATGAGATGTGCTTACATTTCACACTGCTTAACTGTCATTCGTAAAGGGGTCTCAACAAGCAATGGGCTTGGTTTATGCAGTGAATCAATTATTTGTCACCTCTTTAAAAGTTAGATGCCTCAAGAAAGACTGTTAAAGGCCACATTCCTTTAGAGCAGAATATAAAACTGTTTCTTTCTATAGTTTTAAATTCACAGATTGCATGATATCGCAAAAAATCTCCTCCTGCTCTATTCTTCCAAAAAATTCTGCATGAAAAATTGACCTTGAATTAAACTTACTTTTTCTCTCTTAATTATTTTGAATGCACCTGTTTTCCTCTTCTACCACATGCATGTCCCTTCTGCATATAGACTTCTCTAAATCCCAAGCATATCAGTCTTAATATATTTTTGAAACCACATCCCTGCAACCTAACACTATTAATTCCAACAAGTATTTGCTACTCACATAGCCCCCACTTAAGATCACACCTCAGTCATTAATGTACCACAAAGAAACAGGTGTAAATGCATGGAATGGTTTCCTTTAGCATGTAAGATTACCCAGTGAACTGTCCACTAACTCTCGGGCTCTCGAATAGCATGCTACTTGCCGTAAAGACCTTCAATGCCTGGAGGTTGATCCACTGGTTTGTACAGTAGTGACCAGAAATAAGGTAGAAAAGGTGTAGTGAAAAAAGGCAAAAGTGAGCTAAAAATGCTTCGCTGTCCCTCCTAAACAAACTTTATTCAGAAAGAGAGGTGGCAAGATTAAAAAAGTGGAGGTGCTTCTATAGAAATGTTACTGTTCTATAGCACCGTGCAGTTCTCGTGAAGGTCAAAAGGTCGACATGTTTCAGCCCCGTATTGTTGCCCAGGAGGGGTCGGAGGGCTTTCTTCAGGACCTACGTGAAAGTACTGGGTTGCTACTATTGTAAGCACCCTAAATGGGTGGGTTTTTTGACTCACCCTTCTTCTCCGTCACAGGTCAGTGGTACCTATAACTTATAAGCGCCGATGTAAGGCCTCCTCGAGGGACCGGCGGGCGCGATATCCTGCAGGCCGGTGCAAAATGACAGGTACTACTGACCTGTGACGGAGAAGAAGGGTGAGTCAAAAAACCCACCCATTTATGGTGTTTACAATAGTAGCAACCCAGTACTTTCACGTAGGTCCTGAAGAAAGCCCGCCGACCCCTCCTGGGCAAAAATACAGGGCTGAAACATGTCGACCTTTTGACCTTCAAGAGAACTGCACGGTGCTATAGAACAGTAACATTTCTATAGAAGCACCTCCACTTTTTTAATCATGCCACCTCTCTTTCTGAATAAAGTTTGTTTAGGAGGGAGAGCAAAGCATTTTTAGCTCACTTTTGCCTTTTTTCACTACACCTTTTCTATCTTATTTCTGGTCACTACTGTACAAACCAGTGGATCAACCTCCCGGTGAAGGAAAGCATTTTATTTAAAAAAAAACAATGATGATGCTTTCATGTCTCTGAAAGCGGAGAATCAAGATACACCGCTATCACGCTCCTGTACGTGAATGGAGGTTTTTTATGTTGGTTACCACACCTGACCCTGGTATTACAGGTACAAGTGATCCATTCCCCCTTTGATTTTTGACCTTTGACAGGAAGCTGAATGGATCTGAGCTTCTTCCTCCCCCTTTTGATTATATAGTTTCATACCAGCCAATGGATGTATACAGTCATGACAATGAAATGTTGTACTGGGCAAGAAAATAATACTGTGTATTAGCCAGGTTATAGGTGGAGTGTCACTAACAATAAATGGTGCGTTTTCAACTTGTTATATACTCAATAGTGTGTACGTTGATTCTTTCTTGGCCATTGTTTTCTGAGTGAGTGTCACATTATACGGTTCAATGCCTAGTTTGATTGTAGAATTGCTCTTAACTGAGCCTACCTGTTTTGTAACAAATCTAGGTCTCCTTTCATGAGGTCTTAAGGCTGAGGACAGAATGTGGTTTAATGAGTACACTATCTTGGAGCGCGTGTGCAGTCCATTAGCAATAACTTCAAAAACTGTTTGCAAGTTTTCTACACCTATTTGCCTAATTCTTTCCGCAGCTTCTTTCTCCGAATATTTGTTTAACTCATTATAAATGGCGTATTTTCCAGTGTCAAGATTTTTTAAAATTTCTTTTAGGATGCGGTACCAGAAGAAAGTCAGAGAAAACCATGTTTTCATTTACAGCTGAAAGACTAGAAGGTTCTAGCCATTGTTGGCATATCTTACCTACACCATATGTGGTAACTACTACAAGTATTTGTGTATTATAACGTGAGTCAGACTGATTAATTTTAGGTCCAGGAGTGTTGGAAACAAAAACACTGCATACAATTGTCAGAATCATAAGGCTATAAGGCTAAACCTTCAATAGAGAGTTGAATTGAATTATAGGTTCCATTTTATAACATATCATTTATGTCTGATTCAGACATATTAATTTGGAATTGCCAATTATTGAATGTGGTCAAATTGTCTTTTGGTATAGAAGGTTTCCTTAAGTCCTTCATTGTTCAAAATCCCAGACATGTAGTCTGTTGGATAGTTTTGTTTAGAAAGATCATTCTTTTTGGTATTATACAAGCCCAAAATAAGGCTACTTTCCCTTGGATCTGCCAAAATCTGGTTCCCCAAATACCATTTTCATCAACATTAGCTTTCCAATACCCATATCCTTGAATAGCCAGGTTTTGACTAAACTCAGTAGAGTAAATCAACTTATAGGTAGTGATTAGAATTTTTGGAAGCTCCTTTGGCTTCTGTATGAAATAGAAAGCTGAAGAATATGGTCTTGGCAGTTCGGGCTAGACTGTTCCCATGAGGCACAGGGTCAAGACTGATTTGCATATAGCTGGGTCTGAACTGAGGTGGCGAAGTGAGCTAAAGAATGATGATGGATTCAACCCAGATCTGTGACTGGGGGTGAGTGTCTGAAAAGTTTCAGCGCTCCGTCCATCATCTCCTTGTGTTTGCTTTGTTCGCCCTTAGTTGGCAGGGTATGCCGAGACGTGGGTCCCTTGCTCACTTTGCCACTGGATTCAAGCTAGCCTGGCTGATGAAGGGTGTTACCCAGAAACCGGTCCCAGGATGCTTGTTTCCGGTTCAGGGAAGACCTGGCTTGGCGGTTCGGGCTAGACTGTTCCCATGAGGCACAGAGTCAAGACTGATTTGAATATAGCTGGGTCTGAACTGAGGTGGTGAAGTGAGCTAAAGAATGATGATGGATTCAACCCAGATCTGTGACTGGGGGTGAGTGTCTCAAAAGTTTCAGCGCTCCGTCCATCATCTCCTTGTGTTTGCTGTGAAGAATATGATCTGTCAGCACTCTGAAAGCAAGGGAATTTCTTTAAGATGTTAGAATTATTATCGGGAGGCGGAGCCTCACAACATTCCCAATGTGTGTGATTGTGAATTTCTCTAGGATAGTTGTCCTATGTATGTAATAATGTGCAATAATAACAATTAATTTCTTTGTAATTAGCTAAATTCAAATAAAAATCTTCATTATTCAAAGTAGCATATGCCTGTAAATCAGACATCATTCTTTTAACAGTCTCAAAGTCCCAATCATCTAAAATAGAATCGGTAATTACAATAGCATTCATTGAAACTTTTATCACGTATGGCAATTGCATTGTCTCAGTGGGTCCCATAATCCGATGTGGGATATTTTCCCATGCTGTTCTATCATGCACAGGATAAGCTGCAATGTTTTCAGAGTAAAGACCTCTTCGGGCTCTGTAGGATGAGGAGGGTGGCTGTAGTTCACACACCACAGGTGATGCAATTGTTCTTGCAGGGACTAGATGTCCTTTAAGTAGCAGTAGAACGATAAGTAACGTTGATAGCCACAGTATGAAAAGATAACTTCCCAAAGTAAACCAGGCATAGGACCACGGAAGAATCAAATACTTGTCACAAAACCATTGATAAGCGTGAAGCGGTTTCTGGCGATTAGTCACTGTAGAAGGGGTTGAAAAATCTCCTGTGAAATATCCAGAGTAATTTTCAATGTCTCTCAAGGCTTTCGAAAAGGCACCAGTTCAAATGATGCAGCATCAGGTGGAATTTCATAGCAAACCATGGAATTACGTTGGACAGTAGCAACTGTCATTGCGGAAGCATCAGCTGTGTTTGTTGAACTCAAGGTACTGCACAGAGTGTTTCGCTCAATTATCCCCAGCTGGGAACTCAAGCCAGCAATGTTACTGCTTATTTCAGGGGGTAGAGTATTCAGACTAGGGAGAGGTTGGGAGGCACTACTCTGAATCCTTCTTGGTGTCTGTGGTGGTCAGCTATAGAGAACTGGCCACATAATGCTTTTTAATGTGATTGATAGATATCTGTCTGTTTTTCCTTGCGCCAGGCAGAGGAGGCAGAATGACAGTTCTGTTGCCTTTTACCCCAAGAACAGTGACAGGTGGTCTGTAGGATGGTTCAAAAGCTTGTTTGTTGTGGATTTTTTTCCCAAACTAGGTCCCCAACTTTGGGAACCCATCCGTCAGCAGCAGTGATAACCCTCTCTTCACAGGTGACGGTGTCAGAGTGGTTCACATTAGACAGCTTGAATGTGACTTCTTGGATACTCTGCAAAACATTCAAACGTTTCTCCAAGTCAAATTTATCTTCATTTGCCATCTTCCCAGAATGATCTAAGCCAGGCACATACATAGAAACCCCAAAGAGAACCTTGTATGGACTGCGTCCTCCCAATACTCACCTAGGCAAGATATTTAATGCTCTCTGAACTCCATACAGGTTATGGTACAAACTAAGACCTGAACTTAACACCCTAGCAGTCAAAACTTGTTTAATCAATCCATTACCATGTTCTACAGTGCCATTCGATTCAGTTTTGAACGAGTTGCTGAACTACAGACAAACTCCCAGAGCAGACATTGAATCTCTGTAAGCCTTGGAGGCAAACACAGGACCGTTATCTGAATGAAATGAATGAACTGCCCCAATCGCTACCATGCACTGCAAATCTTTTACTACTGCTGAAGCGCTTGCATTTCTCTGTGGCCAAACCCATAGGAATCGAGAACATGAATCTATTGTCACCAATATGTATTTATATTGGTTAGGTGAGTGTAGGGGACTGATGCGTTCCATATAAATCACCCGGGAGAGGATATTTGAAATCATGAGGGGAGTTGACTAGGGTTTTTTACACTGGGGAGTTTAATATGCTGACAAATGTCACACTGCCTAACATAATCCTTTGTTTGCTTATATAAACTAGGCAAACAGTTGTGTTACTGTAGTATTGCTACGGTTGCGTTAGTTCCTGCATGAGCAGATGTTATGATATGCACACTTGATATACTGCAACGACTCAGCCGATCTCAGTGCTGAAGTGCAGTCCAGGTAGAAGATAGGAAAAAAGAAGATAGAGGAAATAAAATGTAAAAAGCCATGTTTTGGGGAGTTTTTTAAAGTCGGCAAAGTCAGGACAAGTGCAGAAGTGTAAAGATAATCTGTTCCAAAGGTATGGGCCCAGGTGGGAAAAAGATCAACCGCCATATTTGGCTACACGAATACGGCAAACACAGAGCAGAATCTGGTCTTTGCATCTAAGGCTTCTAGTGGGAAGATAGGGGTGAAATGTATTTTGAAAATACATAGGGCTTTTGCCAGCTAAGGATTTGTGTACCAGACACAGGAGCTTGAAGATGGCATGCTTCCTGATTGGTAGCCAATGCAGAGAATGTAGGGTGGGCTCTGAGGGACATCGGGGGGAGTTTGCGGACTAAGCATGTGGCGGTGTTCTGAATTACCAGAAGCTTTCATAGCAACAATTTATTTGCTCCCACTAAGAGAGCATTTCCATGGTCAAGACCACTGACTAAAAGAGGCTGAGTGAGAGCTTTTCTTGAGTGGAGGGGTAGCCACTGTAAAGCTTTCTTAAGCATGCACATTATCCCAAAGCAGGTGCCACAAATGCATCTCTCATTCTAAGGTTATCATCGATTAAAATACCAAGATTTTTTACTGCCTTTTTATGATGTAAGGTGGCGCCCAGTTCCGACGGTGTATAGATGCCAACCCCACATGAGCTTCTTTTATTAAATCTAGTCTAGACAGATTATTAGGTATTGCTCTGTCTCCCACACCCAGTATCAGGACTTCAGGAATGTTATCTGAATTAAGGGTGTAGTAGTATTTGGCAGGAAAGCGTGCAGGAGATTTCCCACCCTGCTTGGTTGCATTTATGTCTGTTAAGATATCTTTGTCGATCTTCTTTGAGATCCAGTTAGGACTGATACTCTAATAGTCTGAATTGCAGACTTTGCTGCTAGGTCAGCCGCACAGTTCCCTTTGGTGTGAATGCCATCACGCTGATGGCCCAAAGTGTGCTTCACATGGAATAATGGAAGCTTATCTTGTAAGACAGCTACCTTTTCCCAAGGCTGTTTATTCTTTATAGGTTTTCCCTTTGAATCCTTGAATCCATTCAGCCACCAATGCTGCAAATCAACATTGTAACCTTGCACTCAAAAAGATGAGTCAGCACTGAAGAGTCAGTCTTTTTGCAATGCAAGCAACAGGGCATGTAATTCTGCAGCTTGTATAGTACTATCACTTAAGATTTCAGTGGGGATGCATTGTGGGATGAATTCACCATCCTTCGCTACAACTTCATTCGTATATAATATGCTCTGGTAAGACTCAATGGGTAAAGTGGTTGGAGTTGGAGCAATGTCTTGTTCATATTGGAGAAAAGCCAGGGTACTAAGAGTAGGATCATACTGAAACTTTACTCCACTGAACTTAAAGAAGAGGCCCATTGTACCCATTTCATGTGTAGGGCGCAAGACTCAGGAATGCTTGCCTTGGTGTCTGCTTTTAATGCTGCTACGGAGAAACAAAAATTATATATTTTCCTACACCAAAGGGCTCTTCTTTAAAATAGCTGTTTGTACAGCTGTAAGGATCTCATCAATGGAACCAAAACGTGCAAAACGTGCTTCAGTTAAGGAATACAAGTGAGACTTGTGAGTAAAAAGGGATGGTCTGTCCTTTATTGTAGGTCACTTAGGTATAACCATAGTGACTGGGTATGACTCTGATAACAAGGTTGGTTTTATTATCCCTAGCTTGTAAATATTTAATCTCAAGCATGTCTGCTTGTAGAGCATGCAAGATATCGTGTGCGCACTCAGCCATTGTTTAGATGAAAATGTGGGAGAAATCAGGTCATACTAGGGTTTAACTCACTCAGTGTAGTGAGGTAAATAAGTACATCCAAAGTTAAGAATTCCCAACAGGAATTGCAACTTTTTTAGTGTATCAGGAGGCAGTAAGGTAGCACACTTCTGATGGAAGTCCGGTGCATTTTTTCAAACATGTGATGTTAATATGATCACTACTCTGTCTATCCTAGATAGGTATAGATCTTAGCTATAGTTATCTCAAATAACTATAACTCGTGCCCTAAAGTAGATATAACTCACTCTCCCACCATGCACAGTGTTGACATCAATGATTTCATTCCAAATGTTACAGTCGTGCTATCTATGATGTCATAGAACATTTCATGAGTGATGTAATATGAGAATTAATTAACAGTGTATGGCGAGAGCGCAAGACACTGATGACATCTCAAATGGCATCACTGATGACATCATCCAGTTACTGTGAGTGTTTCATTAATGTTTTTGAGTGTTAAACATATGTACCATAAAAGTTCAATTAGTATACTTTGGGGCATATTCTCAAGGAACTATTGCCGAGTTAACGGCACTTTATCCCAACCAAAGTCGCGATAAAATTATCGCCCCATTCACAAGCTGGTGCTAACAGCCGATACCACCAGTTTACTTGCAAAAGCATCCGCAACAAACATCGCCACACATGACCCCGGCAACTATCGCTAATGAGATGCAGAGTAGGCGTTCCCGAGCAAAAAGCAGCGACAACACCACACCCCAACATTCTCAACGACCAGCCACATCGGCGATAAGACCACAAAACAGGCGATAAGGTGCGTTAGCAGCAGGAAATTAACACCTGCTCAGACCTGGTGTAAAGTCGGACGACAACCTGCATCATCAAAGGGAGCCCAGCCCAGAGGGGCGTGGCCAGGCGCCGAAGATGGCGGACGCGTCTTGCTACCGCGAAGTGCCTAATCCCCTAATTATCCTGGGCATCCTCTTCAAACGGCAGATTTTTCTGCCCCAGTGCACATCTCTCATGCCTTCCCGAGTCTGCCGTACCTGGTGAGGGCCGCCTGGACCCTGGCAACGCTTCATGGCGGCCCTGGGCGACGCGGACTGTTGCACCACGGGAGCCCGGTTCTGGCTGCATGAACGGCCTGTGTGAGGCGGCCCGGCTGCCAGTACTGGGCAGCGGTCCCCGTGGTAATTCTGGGGCTGCCGCACACTGCCTAGGGCCCCCGCCTAGACACGACGCGGCAGTGATCACACGGCTGCTGGGGGTGAGCTCCTGAACCGGGGCTACACTATCTGTCCCTGTGGTGGGTGGCCACAGAGGTCGGTCGGGCCTAGGGCCCCCGCCGGTGCGCAGTGCATGGGGAGGCCGTCTCTACTGTGGTGGGGGGCCTCGGGGGTCGGCCCGGCCCAGGGTCACAACATGGACTTTGTTCGCTGATTACTGTGTGGCTCTGGGGACCATCGTGCCTGTGGGGGCCGTGGCGTGCCTGAGGGACGGCGGAGGCTGCCCGTGATCTGCCCGCGAGGGGCGCCTGCTGTGAGGGCCTGGGCCGCTGCTGCGAGGGTCGTTGCCGCCCAATGCCTGGAGACGCTCAGAGAGGCCTAGGCTGATAAGGTAGGCCCACGAACCTTAACTGCGGCGCTTGCTTGACGGCAGGGGGGCCACAGGGGTCGATCGGGCCTAGGGCCCCCGCCTAGACACGACGCGGCAGTGATCACACAGCTGCTGGGGGTGAGCTCCCGAACCGGGGCTACGCTATCTGTCCCTGCGGTGGGCGGCCACGGAGGTCAATCGGGCCTAGGGCCCCCGCCGGTGCGCAGAGCATGGGGTGGCAGTCTGGACGGGCCTGTGAGCCGGGACGTCTCTCCTGTGGTGGGGGGCCTCGGGGGTCGGCCGGGCCCAGGGTCCCCACATGGACTTTGTTTGCTGATTATTGTGCGGCTCTGGGGACCATCGTGCCTGTGGTGGCGTCGGCCATGAAGACGGAGGCCACGGGGGTCGGTCAGACCTAGGGCCCCTCACCTGTGGTGCCCTTCGCACTGATTCCCCCATTCTCCTGTTCCCGCTTCTGGCGGAGTGACTGCTGTGGCGGGGGGCCGCGTGGTGCTGGCTGCGAGGTCTGCCCAGTTGGTGGGGGCCACAGGGGTCGGCCGGACCTAGGGCCCATCGCCTGGCAGACACATGTGCATAGCACGGAACTGCCCTGAGAGTCTCCCGGTAGCAGTTCTACAGACGGCCCCCAGGATCCCTTCTGCGAATGAAGTTTACTCTGCGGTACCGCATATCTGCAGGGACCGGGTGCCTCCCTCCTCTCCTCATCTGTTGTTTCTTCCGTGGTCCCCGTGGGGGGCGGATTGACGTCCAGGGGGGCCCTGCAGTTACTGGGGCCATGGTGGGACACATCGCTGCTTGGAGCGTAACGCCTTGCAGAGGGAGCGGATCTGAGTACAGGCGCGGCCACCAAGTGGGGAAGCCGTGGAAGTCTGACATCCTGGCCTCGCTCCCTATGCGGAGCGCTCAGCAAATCGTTATAGGCCGCCTACGTACCAATACCCACCGCGATGTGCCCCCGGACCCGCAGCTGAGATGAGTCAGGCTGACATTGCAACCAAACTCGACACTGTACTAGCGGCGGTTGAGCGGATCGGCAGCGCCTTGGACCTGACTCGCACCTCCTTGGAGGGCCGGATGGACACTATCACCTCCGACTTCACGCTCCTCCGGGCCGACCACTACAAACTCTCAGACAGGGTTCGCGATACGGAAGCCGCGCTGGCAGACCTTCAACCCCGATCTCGGAATTGCTCCTCCGCGCTCCAAGATCTGCTGGATCGGGTTTACACCCTGGAGGAGAAGGTGGATGACGCGGAGGGACACTCACGCCATAATAATGTCCACGTGGTTGGCCTCCCTGAGGGGGCGGAGGGACGAGACCCGGAGACTTTCACAGAAACCTGGATGAAAGAACTGATGCCCCCTGGATCACTCTCCCCACAATTCGTAGTGGAACGGGCCCACAGAATACCTGCTCGCAGGCCACCTCCTGGAGCTCGTCCTTGTCCCTTCCTGTTTTGAGTTATGAATTTCAGGGACAGAGATGCTATCCTACGGGAACTGGGCAAACACCCCAGCCCTCAGGTACAAAACGTCACCGTCTCCCTCTTCCCGGATTACACGGCTCAGGTGCAGAGGAGGCAAGCCACCTTCAGCATAGTAAAGAAACAGCTCCGCGATCTGGAGCTCCGATATTCTGTTATTCTCGGCCCGCTTGCGAGTTATCAGAGATGGGAACACCAGATATTTTGACTCCCCCACAGAGGCTCGGGACTGGCTTGAGGAACATGGACTGGCTGCGGCATCCAAATCATCAGATGAGTCCCGACCCCGCGAACGCCCTCGCAAAGGCCGGCGCGGGGGGAAAAAGACCAAGGCCATGGGATCGCAGGTGGCCGCCCCAAACCCTGACCAAATTCGGTTGGAGCGCCAGGAGGCCCTGCAGGCGATGGCTGCCCTCCAATCTACCAGATCTCCGTCCCCGGTCGACTCAAGCTGCCTCCCTGCCAAAATCCAGAGACTCCGGATCCACACCTGAATGGTCCATGGATGCAGACTTCCCCCCACTCTCGGGTGTCACTCCGCAGACTGCAGATGGCATTATTTGAGCCTAGCCTTTATTAGGACACAATGTCATTCCAGGCCATGTCACCCGTAGTAACCTTCAGATGCTCTATCTCCTGCTCTCTAGTGATATCTGAAGGTGGTAATCCATATATCAGCCTTTTCTCTATCGCTGGTCTGTTCCCCTGAAGTCATACAACGACGCTAGTCCGGTTGCCATGACATGGCGAGTTTGTTTGGGCAGTTCCTCATGTTGGGGATCCGCTCTTTTCCTGTTTCAAGGTACCCTAGAGATCTACATTATTTTTATTTTCTTCCCCCAGCACGAGTCGCCATGCACACAGACCTGCTGCCTTTACACCATCCCGACCGGGGCCGGCTCATCGCCCAGGGGGCGCCACAGTACACGGGTGGGGTCCGCTGATTTCAGTTGTCCCGATGACCACTCTTAATATAATAACCTGGAATGTCAGGGGCATTCACACACCCTCCAAGCAGTACGCCATCTATGCCTATCTGCAGCGTCATGCGACGAGTGTGGCGCTATTGCAGGAGACACACCTGTCGACGGTGGAGGCTACTCGCTTGCGTCATCGCTGGCGGGGTCAGGTATACAGTACCAACTATTCATCCATGGCTAGAGGGGTGGTGATATGGGTTAGGGCCGGGGTTCCATGGGAGGAGGAGGAGGTCCTGACAGACCCAATGGGGCGCTACGTCCTAGTGAGCGGCAAGCTGAACGGCCAGCCAGTCTTGTTGGGTTCCATATATGCCCCCAATGTCACGCAGGGCCCCTTTCTTAGTGATCTTTCGGAGGTCCTGCTCCGGTGGAGGGAGATCCCGTGGCTCCTAGGGGGCGACTTTAACGCGGTACTCGATGTCACACTTGACCGTTCCTTTCCCCCTCTCACACGTACTACGGCCTCCTCCAACGCACAGCTCTTAAAATCCTGGATGGACAGTTGGGCACTTTCGGACATCTGGCGGGAACGCCATCCGCACTCCAGAGTATACTCTTTTTATTCCCCGGTCCATAATCTACATGTGGCCTCGACCGCATACTAGTATCCACGACCCTACTCGCTCTGATACAGCTATTGACTACCTTGGTCGGACACACTCCGATCATAATCCCTTGGTGATGCACCTGGCCTGGGAGGCGCGACCTCCTCCGATTCCGGCCTGGCGCCTGCAGACAGCAGCCTTGGAGGACCCCCTCTTCCGCGGCTCACTGGAGACTGCGATAGTCAGCTATTTTGAACTCAATACAGCCTCCATGGACTCGCTTCTCACAGAATGGGAGGCCTTTAAAGTAGTGATTAGGGGTCATTGTCTGGGTCAGACTTGGAGTATTCGCAGACAACTCGACACTTCACTATCCCTCGTTGAGAAGCAGCTGCTTCCACTTGAGACACGGGTTGCCCGCTGCCCGGATCAGCAGCAGCGCCTGGATGCTGCTCATGTCGAGCGGGAGGCACTTCTGGACCCACTGAGGTGCCACAATTATTTGGCGCACTCGGCCCGTTCTCACTCTGTGGCAGACAAGGCCGGGAGATTGCTGGCCTACTTGACCAGGCAGGAGCACCCGCAACGCCCCATACAGTTGCTGCTCGATGATCTGGGCCAGGAGCGAAGTACTCAGAGAGACATCCACACACTGATGAGTGAACACTACACTCGACTGTATGGAACCCGACTGGTGGGCAATGCCCAGGACGTGGGTTCCTTTTTGGACACAGTGGAGTTGCCTACTCTTACAGTTGACCAATTCCTGGAGCTGGACTCCCCCCTCACGGAGGACGAAATACGAGACGCATTGCGATCCTTGTCCTCCGGTAAGACGCCGGGTCCGGATGGCCTCCCGGATGAGTTTTTCAAGACGTACGCAGAACATTTAGTACCACATCTCCATTCGCTGTTCGCAGAGGCAATCTCAGATGGGGCTCTACCCCCGACCATGCGTACCGCTAATGTGGTTTCTTTGCTGAAACCTGGTAAGGACCCCACGTCCCCTGGCTCTTATCGGCCGATCGCAATATTGAACACGGATTATAAGATTCTGGCAAAAGTCTTGGCCAACCGAATAGCCCCGCTCGTCCCTGATTTAGTGCACTCCGATCAGAATGGCTTCGTTCCACAGCGTAATACTGCTTTGAACATACGACGCTACTTTCGGGTGGCGGAATATGCCTCAATCGATTGGCCACACTCGGGCTGCATGGTGTTAGACCTTGAGAAGGCCTTCAATTCGCTGGCTTGGAACTTCCTCTTCGCCGTTCTGGCCCGTTTTGGAGTCGGCCCCTACTTCCTTGGTCTGGTGCGGCTGCTATATCACAATACGTCGGTCCGGATTCGGACGGGACTCTACGTTTCAGATCCAATCCAGGTGCGACGTGGAACCCGGTAGGGATGCTCGTTGTCCCCGCTCTTGTTCGCGTTGGCAGTGGAACCGATGGCGGTCCATATTCGCACCCACGTCAACATGGGGATTGCACTGGGAGATGGCATTCACACCATCTCGCTATACGCAGATGACCTGCTGTTATATGCTCGAGACCTTCATAACATCCCCTCCACACTTGACCAAGCCCTCAGCCATTTTGCACGTGCCTCGGGACTGCGAGTCAATGCAGCGAAATCTATACTCTCGCGTTTCTGAGGGAGACCCCTGATCCGGGATACGTGCTGGGGGGGACACCCGTGGCCTGGTGTGTGGACCCTTTACGCTATTTGGGGGTCTGAGTCTATCGTACCAGAACTGATCTCTTCGATGGGAACGTAATCCGGGCCACCACGGCGATTCGGTCACAGATGGGTTTATGGAAGACTCTTCCATTGGCGATCTCTGGGAGTATTGCCCTTATCAAAATGGTAGTTCTTCCCCGCCTTCTCTACTACTTCGCCACTCTACCTCTTATCATCTCCCCCCCTTTCTTCAGGCAATGGGAAAAAGTTGTGCGGGACTTTATATGGGGAACATCACGTCACAGGGTGTCCATGGGAAAACTTTATTTGCCTACCGAACTGGGTGGCCTAGCGGTACCCAACTTTGAACATTACTATTTGGCTTCCCAGTTGCAATGGGTTGCCAGGTGGCTATCCTCCCATCACTTACCAGACACAGCTTCTCTACAGCCCCCACTGACGCAGGGTAGCCTTTTACAAATTTTCCATCCTTGCTCCAAGTCCAGACCCCCCGATACACTTCTACTCAATGTTGCGTATAGGTGCTTCTCTAGGAGCCTTTTTCTCACTAGAACCACCATTCCCTATGCACCCGCTATCCCATTGCTGGGAACTCCACGAGGGGACACTTACACGACGATGACTGAGCTACAGTACTGGGCCTCGGAGGGAATACAGGATGTGGGAGACCTTTTCCAGGACGGCACTCTCATCCCATACCAGGAACTCATAGCGGAGGGGAACCTACGCCCTGGGCAGTTTTTGCTACATAGAACTATTATAGCTTTGTTATCATCCAAATGGGGTACACTCACCCAGGAACCCCCCATGCACCACACTTTACAATACCTTCACGTGATGGGAATGGGGGGACACCTCACGCGCTGGTTCGCATCTTCCCTTCGGCAACACACAGAGGTGGACCTCACTCGGCTTCGGCATCACTGGGAGGGGGCCCTTGGGAGGGCGTTTACAGATAGAGAGTGGACTACCGTCTGAGGTAGCCCGACATATATTCCGCGTAATCAACGGTTCAAACAAATTCAATTCTTTGTGCTACATCGGGCTTACCTTACTCCAGCTCAAATTAACAGGTACTTCCTCCACGCAGATGCGGCTTGCCCCCGCTGCCGGCAGTTAGATGCTGACATCCTCCATATGCTCTGGCATTGTCCAGTCTTAACTGAATACTGGAACAATGTGACAATCACCTTGACTACTTGCACCTCCCAAACCATTCCCCCTAGCTGGGAAGCCCACATATTACACCTTTTTAGTAGAAACAAAAAATACAGAGCCGCCATATGATTTCTTGACCTGGGTCTAATAGCGGCCAAACGATTGATCACCAGGCATTGGAAATCCCCTCTGTCGCCTCACCCACTTGCCTGGCGCCGCTCCCTGCTTAATTGGGCTAAAGCGGAGGGTGTGGCACTACGTAGGGAGGACCTACTCGGCATCCGTAAATTCCCCCTTGCGCCTCAGTGGGACACTATGGTTTCCAAGCTCCAGGAGATAGTCACTAACGCAGGGGACTCGAATACTTTATCTGGAGCCGGTACTCAGGACCCATCCCTCACCGACAGGGGCGTAGAGTAGCACTGACCTCCAGGTTGATTTAACTCTCCTGTTTCAGAACTCCATCGCCTCTTGACCCTGGCAGCTCTGGCTCCCCCGGCTACACTAGATGCGGCAGCAGGTCTTAAGCGACTCCTGTTTCCCTTCCTTGGCTTATGTTGTCCTCATTTTGTTGTACCCTATGTCCCCAGTTGAGTTCGAACTGCACTATATTTAGCCCGTTTGCATGCCACCCGCTGGTGAGACTCGTCAGCACTGATCCGCCCTGTCTAGGGGTATTGACCCATGACTTCATGTGATTGCCGCGAACTACTCGCCTGTTTCTCATTTTGCTATTGAGTACTGCACATTATGCTGTTGGCAATCACTTTTCTTTCTCTCCTTATTGCTGCATGAGCACTGCTCTGATTGTATGTTTTAAAAATGTGCAAAAAATGTTAATAAAAAGATTTAAACAAAATAAATCAAAGGGAGCCCAGCCCAGAGCCACACATGAAGAACAACAGATGCCATGGACCACACACCATGCATCCCGG
This sequence comes from Calotriton arnoldi, assembly GCA_963921515.1. NCBI lineage: Eukaryota > Metazoa > Chordata > Amphibia > Caudata > Salamandridae > Calotriton > Calotriton arnoldi. Next base: position 2,850,649 of record CAWUFW010001158.1, read on the forward strand.
AGCCCCGAGAGGGCAACAACACCCACCGCCACCACCTCCAGGATCGCCACCCCCCCCCCCGGACCACCACAGAGGCAGCGCAGACAAAGACAGCAGACCTTCAGGAAATGCACCAGCCTCACAGACCGAACACCAGACAATGTCAATGCCCACTACAGGCTCAAAAGGACAACCATCCTCCGCATCCTGAACATCATTGCCCACAGGCTGACGGTACCAACACAGCGGACAACTAACAGCCCTCCGCAGACAAAGCTGCTGGCTGTGCTGCACCTGTTGGCCTCTGGTACCTCCCAACCAACAACCGCCAGAGTCGGAGGAGTCTCACAGCCAGCCCCATCCAAGTTCCTCACACCTATCCTGGATGCCATCATCAGCCAGGTACCCCAGTACCTATACGTCCCCCACAATGAGCAGGAACAGCTGGAGACCAAGCAAGGACTATACACCACAGCTGGATACCCGCACATGTTGGGGGCAATCGACAGCACACATGTGCTACTTGTGCCCCCTGCCGACACTGCACACAATTACCACAACAGAAAGCACATGCATTCCATCAATGTGCAGGCAATAGTGGACCACAGGGGACTCTTCACCAATGTCGTAGCCAACTACCCAGGCAGTGTGCATGATCCCCTCATCTTCCGACAGTCCATCATCAACCAGCGCTTCCAGGATGGCACCTATGGGAAATGCACTGCTCGTTGGCAAGTTCCAAATGAACACACCACACACCTCAACTCCACAATCATGCAAGTCACAACTCTGGCACTGCACACGTCACAAAATCACATACAACATGCCAAACAACATGCCCACCCACCAGACACAACCGCACAACTTACTGTGGCAACCTTGGTTAGCCATGTACATGAGCCATCAACGGCATGGCACCTCAGCCACACAATAGCGGAATGTGGGGAGAGGTGGGAACCAGGCATGTACGAAGGAGGCAAGTGGCCCATGAATGAGAATGTACACAATGCCAAGTGTGGCGTGGAAGTGCTGGACAGACTGCAGTATGCAGACCACAGACATATCCATGTCTACATGCACTGCTGGTGTTTGGTGTGTAGTGGACAGTGGACGCAACCATGTCACCCCAGCCAGTGGGGAAGATCGCGGAAATGTAGCATGTGACGTCCCCCCCTGTAAGCGTGTGCAGAGTGGGCTGACCCTGAGGACGCCAGGCCAGCGTTGTGGTGTGAATAAAAAGCACGTAGCACTGGGTGTGGTTCTCTTCCGGAATGCCCAACGCGTCTGCCAGGGCGGCGCCTCCCACCCCGCCACGAGGCCGACGCCGTCGCCGTGAGCGGTGTGGCCTGCGATCCTGTGCACCTGCTGCACCCCGGGCCGCTGGTCCCCCAACCCGTCATGGCCGCCCCTGCGCAGCCAGGCCTCACTGCTCACCTGCCGACACCGGCGTGTGTCAAAGAGGGCCCACCACGTGCCGCCGCAAGCTCCAAGCCCGAAGCCCGTGACCTTGGCAGCCTCCTCAGACCATCACGCCCTCCGTGACACAGGCCTGCTTTACTCCTTTCTCGTTGACGTACTCAACCGCTGCCTCCGGCCTACACTACGGTCAAGTAGGTCACACATTTGGAACTGAGTCTTGATTACACAATGGCAGAGTACATATTTATGGCATCGTTTATATCTCTATACTCCCTTCGATGTGGTGCCACCAACTCTGTGCATAGCATTCCGACCACACGTGTTTGTGGGCCCTTGCAGACTTCTACCTTCGGCCTACACAGCGGTCCAGCAGGCCTCACACCAATCCAATACAGTCCGTAACAGGCAGGACACGGCATCGTCGCTGGCTAAACACCCGCTCAGCTCTGGTGCCTCCACCTCCGTCAACCAGGAATCTTCTCCACATGCCATTTCAACGCCGTGTGTTAGAGATCCAGGAGGAGCTGGCTGCACAGTGTGTGCCCCGCGCTGACCGCTGCCTCCGGCACCCACTGCGATCGAGTAGGACACACAATTGGAACTGAGTCTTGATTTGTTCATTGCAGAGTTTATATCATTGTACAGGCCTCATCGCTGACTGCATCCCCTCCCGGCTCTGGTGCCACTGACTCTGTGCCACGGGAGTCATGGACACTCTCTGGTTGAACCTTGGTGGCTTCTGAGTCTATGCCCTGGGGGTTGTCTTCATCATCATGTAGCTGGTACTGACATTGTGGGAAAGAGGAGACTGTAGCATTCAACTCCTCCATATTGCCTGTTTCTGCTTGCTTCTGCCCTCTGCATCATGCCCTGGATGGACACCTTCCACTGTCCCCCGTAACACTCCACGACATTCTCCTTGGACATCAACGAGGACCCGCTCAGCTCCCGTGGCCCTACCTCAGTGTATCGCCAGGCACCATCCCGTGGCGGTGTGCCTGTGCCGGCCGCTGAGCATCCGGGGCCACCGACTCTGTGCAGCTCAAGTCATGGACCCTTGCTGTTTGTACTTTGAACTCCTGATTGTCTGATCACTGTTGTAGTTGTTGCCAGCACCAACCAACCCCTGAGGGGTGGCTTACCCAACACCCATCCAGCACAGGCGTCACTGGACGTGTGACCCTGGCAATAAAAGGGGCCGGGCGCACGTGCCCATAGCCAGCTCCACTAATTATCTCAGTGTGTCCGTGTGGTCAATCTGTATGCATGTGGGCCCCGGGCCATACCACATTACATAGTGCTGTGTACAGCATGCGCAACCTTGTCACCTCAGGCAGTGGGGTGGACCTGGGGCATGTATCTGTGTCGGACCCCCCTGTGGGCGTGAGGGAGTGGACCGGCGTATGGCAGTACGGCGTAGGGGTGTGGTCATTCAACACGTGGCTCTGGGCGTGGTTAAGTGTAGGCCTTGCCTAGGCAGTAACTAATGCGTGTGTCTCAGGTGTAGTGTCGGCGCCACCCGTCACGCAATATACAATGTTGCTATGTAGCATGCCCCCGGAGTACGGGCTCGGCCGAGGGGTAAATGAGGGTGCGCAAGCCCGCTCGGGGTCAGGGATCAGACATGCCAACTGTTGTGTGTGTCGCTATTTCTGCAGCATAAGCCAAAGGTCTATCCTCAACCGCATGGCGAGTTCAGCCAGGCATGAACTCTACATCTGTGTCCGCCCTGTCCTTACCATAGGCCTACACACACGTGTCCGTCCACCTTCAGCACACGACATCACTGTGTCGTTGTCAGGCTTGTGGACATTCGCAGACAGGCATGACAATAGTGTGCCGTAGGGGTGCAAGTGATGCAACCGCGCTGCGCACACTAGTGGATGGGCTCGGGGGAGGGAGGAGCAGCAGTGAGGCTACATAATACACATTGATGCCGCTCACTTGCAACATGCAGTACATGTCATGCAGGAATCACAAAGTCACACATATCACACACCAATGAACCACTGAGCCTGCCAACACATCATGCAGAACCAACTATTGACTCATGTCTCTCTGCACAGTCACAGGTGACCAAGGATACGCACTCTGCGCTTGGATGATGACACCCCTCCGAGCCCCAAACACACAGGCCCAGAGGCAGTACAATGCGGCCCACAAATGCACCAGGGGCATCGTGGAATGCACATTTGGCGTGTTGAAGTCACGTTTCAGGTGCCTGGACGTCACAGATGGGAGGCCCCTGTACAGCCCAGACATCGTGTGCAAGATGATCATTGCATGTTGTGTGTTGCACAACATATGTGTACGCAGCAAGGCCCCATGGATACAAGTGCCAGATGCACCGGACGATGATGATGAGGCACGTGGCCCACACCCCACTGCAGCCGCAGCAGGAATTGCCCATAGGAACACCATCATTGATAATTTCTTCACATGAGCACGTCACATTGTGACAGTCCTTGGCAGTCATGGGACAGTACAATATGACCACAGGCACAGCATGTGCTACTAAATGCTTTCAAAATACACATTCCCTGAGTGCATGTCACTCATCTGTCCAGGCACATCACTCAGACAAGTGTGAGTGCGACATGTATTGCTGACAATTTTATGATTTGTTCATGGATGGTGGGTGTGTCACCTCTGTGAAGACGGGCTGTTTAGGGTGTCACGTATTCAGACTGCCAGTTCTGTGTGTCGCAGTTAGTAGGGAATCCCACTCTTCGGCGTTTCACTTGTGTCCAAATTCATTCCACTTTGGCTGCCATTTGTGTCCTACAGGTGACAACAGGGCTCCTTTTGGGGTCAGATATGTACCACCATGATGCAGGGATGCCCCCTGTGGCTCGAGTCCCACAACATGGGCAACATGTACGTAAGCGGGAGTCACTGCCCCTACATTCGTCCACGCTTTCATGGTGGATTGATCATGGTCATGACACGTCTGTGCGCAGGAGGGGTTGCTTGTCCCTCTGCAATGTGAAGGGGAGATGCGGTTTCAATGTGTGTTCCATGCATGTTTCTGCATTGGCACAGTTTACATGCAGACTGCATGTCAATGTACATTGTGACTGTGAGGAGATGCGTATTTGATGCGGGACAATGGTCATCTGTTCTACGTCACGGATGTATGGTTGTGCTCGTACATTGTCATCTCACCGTATTTTTAATCTGCTTTTATGCTGCATTTTCCCGCATGACGCGTGGGGATTGCAGGCCTATGGCTGGTTATCGCTGAATTTTGTATCGCGATTGGCATCATCGCTACTATTTTCACGTTCGTGTTTCACATTTTTTCTGCGTCGCGTTAGTTTTAACGCATTCTTTTGACACGTTATCGTGGGACTATCGCATGGGGCCGCCGTGTTGTGAATACCATGATGACACAGAGTTGTTTTCCAGCAAAAGACTGAGATGTGAAGAGTTGCGTTAAGCTAATTTTGCGGTAGTTATCACACGTTCTTGAGAATATGCCCCTTTGTGTGCTACTGAGTGATATTATTTCAAACATATATTATGTGAGTGGCTGTGTGACTGTGTGTATTTGTGAGTGAGTGGGTGTGTGAGTGGCTGTATGGGTGTGTGAGTGTCTGTATGGGCAAATAAGGGTGTGTGTGAGTAGCTGTTTGGGTAAATAAGTGAGTGTGTGAATAGCTGTTTGGGTGAGTGAGTGGCTGTATGAGAGGGTGAGTAGGTGTGTGAGTGGCTATATGGGTGACTGGCAATATGAGAGAATGCATGGGTGAGTGAGTGGGTGTATAAGTGGCTGTATGAGTGAGTGAAGGGTCGAGTGGGTGTTTGGTTAACTTAGAGAGTGTGGGTGTGGCTGTATTGGAGAGTGACTGTTGAGGGGCTATATGGGAGAGTGAGTAGATGTGTGTGTGCTTGTATGGATGTGTGAATGGGTATTTAAGTGATTGTGTGGGTGTGAGTGACTGCGTGTGTAAGCAGCTCTATTGGTGAGTAGGTGAGTGACTGAGTGGGTGAGTAAGTGGCTGCAAGAGTGACTGTATGGGTGAGTGAGTGCTTGTGTGAGTAGGTGTATGGGTAAGTGAGTGGCTGTATGTGTGAGTGAGTGGGTGTGTGAGTGACTCTATGGATGAGTGAGTAGGTGTGTGAGCGGTTGTATGGGTATGTGAGTGGGTATATGAGTGGTTTTGTGGGGGTGTGAGTGGGTGTGTGAGTGGTTCTGTGGATGATGTCATCAGTGATGTAATGTGAGATGTCATCAGTGATGTCCCTGATCATGTCAAGAGTGATGTAATATGTGAATTCATAAGCAGTGCATTAAGGGGGCATAAGTTATAGTTAGCTCAGGTAACTATAACTGCTGGATTTCACTGGTTTTGAACAAGTGAAATCTGAGCCTAACTATAACGTTCCTGTAACTTTTAGGTTTTTACCTGAATTTCTAAGGTTTTTTTAATTCTATTTCCTAACTACAACATCCCTGTAACATTTGATTTTTTCAGTGAATTTCTATGTTTTTTTAATGTTATTTCCTAACTATAACGTTCCTGTAACCTGTGGTTTTTTTCAGTGAATTTCTAAGGTTTTTTACATTTTATTTCCTAACTTTAATCTGTAACCTTTCAGAGTGAGTGTGTGAGTGCTTGGATAGGTTTATGAGTGGGTGCACAAGTGCTCAAGTAGATCTCTGAGTGGGTATGTGAATAGATGTATGGGTCTGTGAAGGAGTGTGTGAGTGAGTCTGTGAGTGGGTACATGAGTCTGTGAGTGGGTGCATGAGTAACTGAGTGGGTCTATGAGTGGGTGCCTGAGTGTCTGAGTGGGTCTTTGAGTGGGTGTGTAGGTATCTTAGTTAATCTGTGAGTAGCTGTGTGACTGTCTATGTGACTGTGTGAGTGGGTGCATGAGCATCTGACTTGGTCTGTGAGTGGGTGTGTGAGTGACTGAGTGGGTCTGTGAGTGGGTGCGTGAGTGTCAGAATGGGTCTGTGAGTGGGTGCATGAGTCTCTGATTGGGTCTGTGCATGGGTGCTAGGGTGTTTGACTGGGTCTGTGAGTGGGTGCATGAGTGTATGAGTGGCTCTGTGAGTGGGTGTGTGAGTCTCTTATTGGGTCTGTGAGTCTCTGAGTGGGTCTGTGAGTGGGTGCATGAGTGACTGAGTGGGTCTGTGAGTGGGTGTGTAAGTCTCTGAGTGGGTGTGTGAGTGTCTGATTGCCTCTGTGAGTGGGTGCATGAGTGTCTGTGATTGGTTGCCTAGGTGTCTGAGTGGCTCTGTGAGTGGGTTCAAGAGTGGCTGAGAGGGTCTGTCAGTGGGTACGTGAGCTTCTGAGTGGGTCTGTGAGTGGGAGTGTCTGACTAGGTTTCTGAGTGGCTGCATGAGTGTCTGAGTGAGTGTGTGAGTGTTTTTGTGCAGAGTTTGTGAATCCATTGCAAAGTTACATGGGGGCCGCAGTGAACGTCGCAATGTATTTAGCGAATGTATGAACATCCTGGCATAGGGAAAATCATAATGTTTTTAGTAAATATGAACATATCTTGGATATTTAGTTGCTAGTTATTTGGTGAATCTGAACTTTTTCGCGCTTTTGCTAAATATTTAATATGTTATTTGCCGGACCTGCTATTTTTTCATATTAACGTACACTTTGTTGGTCGTTGCTGATTGGGTTTACATTGTATGTGAGTGGACTTATGCCTGCTTCCTCTTCGAACATTGTGAACATTTCCCACCTTTAGCTACTGTTGTTCTAAACAGTGAAAGAGGCATGCAATGGATGTTGCTGTGGGCTTTCCACTGCGACACCCATTGCTTTTTGATGCTGCCCCAGATATACAAGGATGTGTAAATCTGAGACAGCGCCAAAAACTAATGCCATTCAAAAACAGGTGTTAGATTGGCTCAATGAGGAGAAATACTTTTATTTCTCCTCGTTTTGCTCTTTCTATGAGTGCTGCATTCTGCAGCACACATAGAAAGAGCAAATCATCTTCAAAGATCGTTTATGTGCAGGAAGGTGTCCCTTCCTGCACATAACCAATCATTCCCTGCAGCATCAAACACCCTAGCACCATAGTGCATGGGTGCCTGCATTACAGGGATGATTCCCTGCAAGGGTGTCTGTGTTGGTGCTAGGCAGCTTTTTTTTTAGTGCAAGGGAAAACACAGGGGTGCGCCATATTCTTGTAAATACTGCGCATCCTGAAGTTTTTCAAATGACTCAGCTCGGCGCAGCAGATTTGCTTGCAGCACCGCTCTGCATCATTTCATTGTAAATATACCTCCTGATCTCTGAAATCAATATGCTGGTTATGCTTTGCAGAATGGAAACATATAATCAGGTCCCCTGCACACACACACCCTCAAGTTAAGTCTGGTACACAGAATGAAACAAACACAACAGAAATAATATGTACGTGTAGAATCTTACTGCAAAAATAAAATGGGCAGGACATGTTTTGAGTAAATTATTATAATTTATTAGCTTTCCTAGGTCCAACCCAGTGACATACATTATACTGGATATGATTGCAGCATTTTCATGAATTACCATCAAAGAACCCAGAGGTGGCTCCTCCACTAAGACGGAGGATCCTCTCCCCACTCCTCTCTGAGCAGTGTGAAAGGAACAATAAAATGATAATACCACAGAGTTAATAACGTTACATTATTATCATTATATTTTTATTATGGAGCCAGGTTAGGGCGGGTTGGGACAGGGCTATGTGACGTCGGAGCAGGGAAGAGGCGTAGTGGTGGGCACCATCAGGCCCAGACTGGCTGTAGCGGGCACCGGGCATCTTTCCGGTGGGCTGCCAGGGTGGGGGCCGGTTTTGGGGCTCTGGGGGGACGTTTTTGTTACCGGGGCCGGCAATATCGGCCAGCTGTAACAAAATTGGCCGAAACCAGCCCTAGCAAACAGCTCTCCCACTCCTCCCCCTCCAAGGGCCAGCCGAGCAGTTTGCCAGGGTCAGTTTCGGTTCCCAGTCCGGCCCTGGGCACCATACGGTTTGGCGGCCATCTTGGGCCAGCCAAACCGTCATGCACACTTAGCATTTCTCCACCTAGCTGTATTGTACAGCGGGTAGAGAACTGACACAGGCTCCCAGTCCCTGTCTGAGCACCAAACCAGGGAGCTCAGACTAAAATAGTATTCCCAGCATGGGAGAAGCGCTGGGATTGGCATCTGGGAGCCTGTGCAGTGTGCACCAGCTACCGGAGTCGAGGATCGGGAGAGAGGAGTGAGGCAGCAGCCGCCACCGGAGTGGCAGGTAACTACAATTTTATTATTTTTAACTATGTCTTCTTGTTTGTATTTCCCCCTCCCGGCCTCACCACTTTGCAATGCTTGCAGCCGCTACTGGAAGAACCACTTGTTTTGAATATCAAATTCACCAAAGTCAAAACCGGCAGCTGCAAGAGGTTTGCAATCGTAGAGTGAAAAAAATGTTCGCAAATAGATCTTCACAGTAAGTTTGCTTCTTTCAGCTTCTGGCTTCATTATTTTTGTTTTGTGCCAACACTTTGTCACACCAGAAATAGAACAAATCGCAGTGTTGTGTTTGGCAAAAAAAGTTTGCTGAGTTCATGAAAGTCTTTTTCTTACGTAGCCTTTATGAGTGCAGTCTTTATTATGCCTTCATGCCAGGGTCATTGTTAAATTACCAGCAGGCAGCTTCTGAGATCTGGTAGCAGTGTTCACAGTCAGTGAATCAAGAATGCATCACCAGTCAATCAGTCATACGTCCGGCTGCAGCTGGAGAGAGATGTTGTAGCTTCCTTATGAGGATGGGTTGCCTCTTTTTGCTAACTCAGCTCATTACTGTGCATGCTACAGCGCCCGTGCACTGAATAGGCATCTCTATGCTGCATGCCGCTATGCCCAGGACCTACAGGAAAGTCTCTGTGCCACATGCCACTGTCTGGCAATCCATGAGTCTCTGTGCTGAAAGCCACGGCACCCAGGCATGCATGGAAGTCCCATATGCTGCTGCCAGGCACTAAGTCTCTGAGCTGCATGCATCTGCTCCCAGGCTCTACCTGGAACTTTCTGTGCTGTATGTTGCTGCACCAGGTGCTGCATAAGTCTCTGTGCTGCATGCCTCTGCACCCTGGCGCTGAACGGCTCTTTACTCTGAGCCTCTGTGCCATGTCCTGACTGGGCGTCTCGATGTGGCAGGGCGCTTGAAGTCTCGTGCAGCATTTCTCTGCAGCCAAGCACTGGCAGTTAAGTCTCTGTTGCATGCTCTGTGTCCGGGCACTGCCTAGAAGCCTCTCTGCTGTCTGCCTGTGCCCTGAGCACCGCCTGCTGAGGGTGTCTGGTAGGCGCTCTCCCCGGCTGCTTGCATGCCAGATGCAAAGCATTATAGGAATGCTGAGCGGTCTGTGCTGTCTCTTGTCTTTCCTCCTGCTGGAGCCTCTCAGATGAGTTTTAGGGAATGCTTGGCCATTTTTTTTTCTTTTCAGTTTTATATAGTGCGAACTCGACCCGAAGGTATTGGAGCGCTTTACATAAGCACCAGTTACATTACACAAGAACACATTTTTTTTTTCATAGGCACCATGAGATTAAGTGATTTGCCCAGAATACAGAATGTAGAGCTGAGACTTGAACCCGGTTCCCCAGTTCCAAAGTTGGCAGCTCTGGTTGTTAGGCCACATCCTTTCCGTTTTCCGTGCAGGATGGGGGAGGATTATGAATAACACCAGTTTTAAATAACTGTGGATGATCATCTTAACGGCAATCTTATACTGTAACTGATCAAGTATCTGATTACGAAGGGAATTATTTAGAAGAAATTACAATTGAAATGACGATATATATATATATATATAGGGGCATATTAGCAAGGGCACTATCGCCGCTTTAGCGGCACTTTTTGCCGCTAAAGCGGCGATATTTTTATCGCCCTATCAGCAAACTGTCTCTAACAGCAATTAGCGACAGTTTTCGAGCATTAGCGCCCGTTTTTTACCGCTTTGCATGTCAGCGATATTTATCGCTAATGACATGCAAAGTGGGCGTTCCTCACTAAAAATACACGCAGACAGTCGCAAACACAACTTCACATTATTAGCAAGGCCCGCAAAGCGATAAAAAAATGTTCGCTAACCCCGATTAGCGCTGGATTTTAACACCTGCTAGAAACCTGACTTAGCCATTATAGTCTATGGGAGGTGGATTCTACGGTTAAGTCCCCACCTGCCTATTAGCGAGTTTTTCCTTAGCGATGGGAATTTATCGCAAGGAATTCTCGCGCTAATGCTGGGAATCGCCGCTATCGCTGGATTTGTATCGCATTGGAGATAAAACGTTGCTAATAACGCGTTATCTCCGCAAACGAATCCAGCGATAAAAAAAACCATGCTAAGCGTGGTTTGCGTTAATTAACGCACGCTGTTGGTAATAGGCCCCATATTTCTTTATTCGATCAAAAAATATGATCATTTACATCATAAAAACAATTCATAAACATAAAAACAATTAAAATTTTCAATGCAGTATTTCATAAGAAAATTGTATTTTAAAACAAACTATCACAGCGTCTAAAAATATAAAATACATAGTTCAATTCCCTGAGGCCAGATTGATGTGTGTTATCAAATCAAGTTCTCAGAAGCAATTTTAATCATTTTTGACCTCTTCCACCAGGCAAAGAGCAGAAATCTCGAGATTGCAAATACAAGCCACCTTGTGGTGTCTGACCTAAAAATACGTAGAGCTTCACTGGGGCGTGTGAAAGATAATAAACGGCAGACAGGAATTATCCAGGTTTTCCGAAGGTCAACATAAGAGGGACAAAAAAAGAGAAAGTGATCAAGGGTCTCGGGAGAAGTGTGACATGTAGGGCACAGTGGTGTTACAAACGCATCTTCCCAGGTGCTTCTTCTTGAATTTAAAGGGAGAGCTCCGTATCTGAATTGAATATACAGGGCTCTTGCCTGGGGGTGTTCGATGTCATCCAAAAACATTTCGAATTCAAACCATCCTCTAAAGTTTAAAAACTAGAGGTTAAAGTGCTATGTGCATTACCTTCTAAACTTTGTAAGTCCATATACTCCCAAAACCTTTTTTTAAGAAGGGGAGCCAATGGTTTTATTATAGACCCTGGCTCCTCCCAGATACACCCCAACCCTAATTTTAGAAACCAATCCTTGATCATGTTGAACCACTTAATACGACCTGTTTGTTTATGCAGAACAATCAACTCTTCCAGGGCCTCCTCACCAGGACCTGTGTGTTACTAGTCCATATCCTAATCCAAAACAGGAGAGCCCTAAGAATAGCAAAGTGGTTTATAGGTTTTAGACCAAGATCGAGTCTAAGCGGCAGAAGGGGAGTATTCATAGGTAGGTTCAGGATCGCCCTAATAAATTTATTTTCAGCAAGGGCTAAGTCCTTCAAATTTTCCAGCCCCCATAGCTCAGCCCCATAAAGGGCTGCTCCTAGGCCTTTAGCCCTATGAAGTTCCAGAATGGGCGAGATCGGCCGGTATGGAGACGCCCTGGCCCTCTGGACTATTGCACAATCGGCATGTTGGAGGGTCAGAGTACTCTTCTCAATTTGTGGTGTCCAGACCAGCCTGTCGCTAATGCGTACTCCCAAATAATCAAATGCCTTAACCTGCTCCAAGGTTTGCATACCCAGCATAAGTTTACCCTTGTGGGATTTATAGGGGTTAAATGTCATGTATTTTGTCTTGGAGCAGTTTATTTCTAGCCCCCTCTCCTTACAGGCTTTGTCAAATTTATTCAGAAGGTTCTGGATCCCCTTGGGTGTTCTGGAAATGAGTAACGTGTCGTCTGCGAAAAGAAAACAGGGCACTACACTGCCTGCTAATTTTGGGGGGTCGCCCCCACAATTGTACAACTCTCCTATTAGTCCATTAATGTAAAGGGTAAATAATGTTGGGGCAAGGACACAGCCTTGGCGTACACCTTTACAAACCGATATATCTTTTGAAAGACTACCATCAGAGTTCCACCTGACCTTTGCGTATGTGTCATGGTGTAAACGGATCAGGATATTAAGTAAATATGATGGGAGTCCTAGTTCACTCAAGGCTAGCCAAAGTTGGGTGCGATCTATAGAGTCGAAAGCCGTTTTTAAGTCCACAAACAGAACATACAAGTGGCCTCCTTTGATGGTCACTTCCTTCCAAATTAACAGAAGAAATCTAAAAACGTGGTCTGTGGTACTTGTAGAGGCCCTAAATACTGCCTGTAAATTTGACAAGACATTATTTTCCTCGATCCAGTTTTGGATCCTGGTTAAAATAATTTTACAGAAGATTTTTTGGGAGACATCTATAAGGCTGATAGGCCTATAGTTTCCGGGAGACCCTTTATCTCCTTTTTTATAGATAGGGATAATCTCGGCGCCCCTCCAGGTCGCCGGGATTTCACCACCACACATGATGGCATTGAAAACCACTTGGAGCAGAGGTCCCCATATTATAGGCTCAGCCTTGTACATGTCTCCCGGGAGCTTATCTAGGCCCGGGGCTTTCCCATTCTGTAATGATTTTATAGCTAGGGTGGTTTTGTCTAGGGTAATAGCAGTCTCCTCAGTTATTGGTAAATCTAAAGATGTCATTTGTGGGCCTGGGTCATATGGAACCCATTGTCCTGCATATAACGGCTCAAAATACTCCTCCCACACATGGGGCTGTATATGGAAGTCAGTTTCTGTTTTCAAGTTGGGAGACCCTTTTGACAGAAGGTGCTAGAACAATTGACTATTCTTTTGCTTCGATGTCCCTACCAGCGAGCGCCAGTTTTCTGACTCCCAGTCCCTTTTTGCCTTAGCTTGTGCTAGTTTATACAACTTTCTGCTATTTTTGATGTCTGTAGGAGATTTCGACTTTACCGCCATAATTAGGACATCCTTGGCTTTTTTGCAGGCCTTTTTAAACCATGGAGCAGTTCTCCGTTCGTGTAGATTGTCATTACCTGTTTGTTAAAGAAAGGTCTTATTGTGGTGGTCAGTTGCAGGAATATGGCCATGATGTCATCTATACTGGTAGCGGTATTACTCAGATCAGGGAGAGTCTGCTCGACCTCAGAATATATTTTAGGAAGAGCAGTTGGATCAGCCAGTATCATAGGCCATTTAACTCTTTTGCTGTTGTTACTAGTGATTACTGGGGTGATCTTGGGCCAGGGGTGTCCATACAATAGGGCTGTGCCAGACAGCATAAGAGCCAGGGCATTATGGTCGCTATCTTCCCAGATTAATACGACCATAACTTTAACACTAGTCCAGAGTTCAAGATCGACGAGGATATAATCAATCCTGGTCTTAGTAACCCCCCTCTTAAACGTATGGCATGCTTCTCTGTCAGAATCTGTCTGACCGTTGCATGCTCGGACCCCATAAGTAATAGTAAGTGATAAGACCTGTTGCCCCACCCTGGTGCATTTCTTAATGGGTGGTATCTGGAGCTTCGCAATGCCTCTAGCTTTATCTCCATCTGATATTAGGTCCTGTATATAATCAACAGGTTCAAAAGTTGTGTTGAGGTCGCCTGCAACTATGAGTCGGTGATTCCCCTTGGCTGTATCAAGATAATTAGTTAGCGTTGTTATTGTGCCAGATAACTTATGGGGACTATTGAAACGATTATAGATGTTAAATAACCTAACTTGAATATTCCCTTTCAAAGAGGACAGTTCCAGCCCAAGTATTTCCTCAGAGCCGAGGTGTAAAACCTTGGTTTTGCAGGCTCGTGTGTTTTTAACCCAGATTAGAAGACCACCAGGTGGGCGGCCAACTATTGACTGCTTGGCTTCGATGCTGTATGTGGTGAATCCCACCCTATAAACACGTCCTACCGCCCAGGTTTCCTGCAGTAGGCATAGATGGAAATCATCCACTAGCTTGCACCAGTCAGGGTCAATTAACTTGGACTTTATGCCCGCAATGTTCCAGGATAAGAGTTTCAGGTCCTGGAGTTCTAATATAGGTTCCTGGGTGTATCCTTTGATGTTAATTCCTCCCTCGGGCTCTAGTTGTTGGTAATGGTGACAATTCTTAATTACTAAGTCGCTTGGGGCAATATCATTATTAATATAGATCTCAGGAGGTTCATCAGACTGCATGGCGGATGGTCCCTCAGGAATGGTTAGTGGGGGAGAAGGTACTATGGGTAGTCAGTCTTGGGAATCTAGATCGCTCAGTAGTTGGTATCTATTTCTTATTTCCAGAAGGGTGACCTCCTGGCGCATAGAGGGCTTCTTACTAGGTGGCTTAGTGACCAGAGTGTTCCCCCCTCTGCAATCAAGATGCCTATAGAAAAACCCAAGCGGTAGAATGTCAATCCCTAGGCCCAGCCTCTGGTTTGTTAAGTGTGACCTCCAACAAAGCAGCTGACTAGCTAGAATTGGGGATCTACAGTTTATGACAATACAGTCTTCAGAAAAGGACTTACATAGCGGGCCAACCCAGCTTACCCGCCTTAGGAACAGAATATCATGATAATTCGTATTTGAAAAATTTGTATTTTGTAATAGCCAGTGACAAACCTTGTTCTTCAACTGGTTCTGTGATTCAATTTGGTTTTCCTGCAGCGGGGGAACATTAGTGAGAATTGCCACGTAGGGGCAACACTCAGGTGGAAGATGGAGAGTCGCCTTGTCATCTCGATTAACTAGTCCATTTTTGTGCAACATTATGGAGGGTGTTTGTTGGTTGGAACCTACCATGTTCCCAGTAGTAGTTGCAGGTGAGGGACTAGGCCTGGTTTTGCTAGGGGGCGAGCTTGCTTTCCCCTGGTGTCTAGTACACGATGGCCCTGAGTGCCTTTGTGATGCTACACTAGCAACATTTCTCGGAGGACCATTGTTCACAGAACAGGTTAACGGATCGACGTGTATTACTGAGGACCCCTCACCAGGGTTTGTACCCCCCCGTGATCTGCCCCCCATCCAACACTTTCCTTTTAGCCCCAGCCCCTGATGATATATCAGCAACCAGAGTATGCATTAGTTCCATAGTTGACTCCAGTTTATCAAGTCTGACTAGGATAGGTAAAAAAGTCTTGGCAATAGTTTCTTCTAAAAAAGATGTTAGTGCCTCGGTGATTTGCGGGGATAGTTCCTCGGGGTGGGATGGCAAAATTGAGTTGGAGCCATTTGTAGGGGGTGATCTTTGTAGTGTTTCAGCGGGGGCTTCTGGGCTTAGGTCCTGAAGCTTTTTCCTAGATCTAGTCCGTGTACACCGTGTAGGCTCCAAGTGTTTTACCTTTTTTTTCCTTTTAACTGTGGTTTCGTGTACTGGTGAAACTGGGGGTGATGAACAATGCTGTTGGGCGGGAGGTGAAACAAATAGACCTCTGGTAGATGCATGATTATTTTGACCAGTGTCATTCGTTTGGGCAGCCTGTACATCAGCCACAACAGATGGGTCAGTGATAGGACCAGCCGAGCCCCCTCCCACAGATAACCGGCGTTCCGTGACCTGGATCTCCTTATCAATAGCCTTTGCAGCCCGAAGAAGAAAACAATCAAGTGTGGAGTTTGTCAGGGTTTTTGGTGTAGCCGCCTTCCCCTCCAGTGATTTCAGATTTGCCGCCATTCCAGTGGAATTGAATTACATAAAAAGAGTGTGCTTACTTGAGCAAGAGGAGCAGGCCAGTAGTAGAGGCGTGCGGGTGTCCAAATCCAGGAGCCAAGAGACTAGGCCCTGCCCCGCCTCTTCCTGCCCAAAGATCGACTTGCTGTAGGGGGCGCTCTAAACTAAGGAATAGTATAATTTACTATTCCAACACCTTCCCTACTGTTGCACACGCTGGAGTTGGAATAGTAAATTATACTATTCCTAAGTCCAGCGCGCCCCTACTGCAAGTCAATTTAATGACTTGCGATGTAAAGGTATCGCGTTCTAACAACGAGGTCGCTGTAACGACCGCGTTGTAATGGAACGCGATGTAATAGCATGCATAGTAACATGCTATATTCAAAGTATAAAGGAAACAAATTCCCAATATACAAGAAATATATATTGATTGTCCAGAGCGCCACCGATTACTTTTAGGCAGTCCGTCAGTTTTACAGGTCCAAATTTGTATATCAGGAATCCAAATAAAGCGAAGTCACTATGAGAGACAGATGGTTCCAGTTGCTTTATAAAAGTTTTTTTTTTTTACTTTCTTGGAAAGTTTGATATTGAGAAACAGCCGACACATGTTTCGTCGTTTTCGACGACTTTTTCAAGGCTCTGATGGAATATCATCGTAGAAGTACAAGTAGCACATCCAATCTATATTTATGGTAAAATTCTTACTCCTCAGAGCCCCGAGGGCCAAACGCATCCGGCGACCTGTAGACAATTCACTATCACGTAGATTTAAACAGTAAATATAAACGACCTTCCTATATGATAAATTGCATGTCCAAGAATCTAACTTAGTTCAAACGTGAGTAATAACGATGTTGGCCCGATGTACCAAAAAGCCCTGATAAGCCTAGGTCAAACGTAGTATCCAGGTCAGCGTGTACGCGGTCCTAACTATAACTACCTACTGGCAACCGCCACATTTATTATATATATATATATATATATATATATATATATATATATATATATATATATATATATGTATATATATATATATCCCACCACAGATTGCCTCGCAAATTGAACCGGGACCATGAAGGGCGGCCAGTGTGGCTGGTGCGGGGCTTCCAGTAACATAAACCATCCAACCCTCCTTGTACTACAAAGAGTCACACCGACTCTGGCTAGATTGCTGCATTTCATTTATTCGTGGCACAGCACGAAGGCAAGAGGCGTCCTTTTCCCAACGTTTCTGCTTTTGCAAGCCTTGATCACGGGAGGAGTCTCTGATTTTTGAATGACCCACGTGATTCCTTTTAAACACCGCAGGCCGTATTCTTTTGCAGAGCGCGCGGGGGAAAAAATGACATTGAACTAAAGAAGCGCTTCAGTGTGCGTGTAAATCTTCCTCTTTTCTTGTCTATCCCTCAGCGCTAAAATACAGTCAGCCTTATTGCACTGTTCGTTTTTCATGTAACCACTCACTTGAAACAAAAGCACCAGCTCGCAGCATCGGGAAATCCTTCCTTCCGCTCCCAACTCGCCACACACTTGAACTGTTTTCACAGGGGGCAAGCAGGTCCGGTTCTAACACATAATGTCCCACCACAGATTGCCTCGCAAATTGAACCGGGACCATGAAGGGCGGCCAGTGTGGCTGGTGCGGGGCTTCCAGTAACATAAACCATCCAACCCTCCTTGTACTACAAAGAGGCACACCGACTCTGGCTGGATTGCTGCATTTCATTTATTTGTGGCACAGCACGAAGGCAAGAGGCGTCCTTTTCCCAACGTTTCTGCTTTTGCAAGCCTTGATCACGGGAGGAGTCTCTGATTTTTGAATGACCCACGTGATTCCTTTTAAACACCGCAGGCCGTATTCTTTTGCAGAGCGCGCAGGGGAAAAAATGACATTGAACTAAAAGAAGCGCTTCAGTGTGCGTGTAAATCTTCCTCTTTTCTTGTCTATCCCTCAGCGCTAAAATACAGTCAGCCTTATTGCACTGTTCGTTTTTCATGTAACCACTCACTTGAAACAAAAGCACCAGCTCGCAGCATCGGGAAATCCTTCCTTCCGCTCCCAACTCGCCACACACTTGAATTGTTTTCACAGGGGGCAAGCAGGTCCGGTTCTAACACATAATGTCCCACCACAGATTGCCTCGCAAATTGAACCGGGACCATGAAGGGCGGCCAGTGTGGCTGGTGCGGGGCTTCCAGTAACATAAACCATCCAACCCTCCTTGTACTACAAAGAGGCACACCGACTCTGGCTGGATTGCTGCATTTCATTTATTCGTGGCACAGCACGAAGGCAAGAGGCGTCCTTTTCCCAACGTTTCTGCTTTTGCAAGCCTTGATCAAGGGAGGAGTCTCTGATTTTCGAATGACCCACGTGATTCCTTTTAAACACCGCAGGCCGTGTTCTTTTGCAGAGCGCGCGGGGGAAAAAATGACATTGAACTAAAAGAAGCGCTTCAGTGTGCGTGTAAATCTTCCTCTTTTCTTGTCTATCCCCCAGCGCTAAAATACAGTCAGCCTTATTGCACTGCTCGTTTTTCATGTAACGACTCACTTGAAACAAAAGCACCAGCTCGCAGCATCAGGAAATCCTTCCTTCCGCTCCCAACTCGCCACACACTTGAACTGTTTTCACAGGGGGCAAAATTATGGGCATGCCATTCATTCAGGTTCTTTTGTAATTCCAGGATCATTTTGTTAATTGGGTTCTGTGTTCATTTTTTGTATTTTGTGTGATCTTGCAATTGTCTATGCGCCTCCTTGATGTAGTCTGTTGTATTTTGAATAACTATATTTCCGCCTTTGTCGGCCGGCTTTATAATTATTTTGATGTTCTCCATCAGAGATTTTATTGCTGTGTTTTCCTTGCTGGGTAAGAGAGTATATATGTGGTCATTTGCAGTATATATGTGGGATTTATGACATTATAAGATGGCCGAACCCACTTCTCTTCCCCACGTAGTCCACGATACTGATATGAATTTGTGACTGCTATGCTTATCCTTACTATGAACTCATTTGTATTGTAATAGCAGATTGACATGAATATCCCCATACATCTCTTTAAGAAGTACTATTCATATTGTATGTATACTCACGACTTTGCCTTATTTGAATATGGCCGCCACGATGGTACTTCCTGGAGTTCCGGGACTAGACGAATGTTGTCTGTTGTTTATGTTGACTATATTCTTTCCTGTACATATAAACACTGTGTGTGCACGGCTTACCTACGTGTGTGCAAGTCTGCAGGTCAGCCGAAACGTATTGCGTGGAAGCCAGTAAACCTACATGAGCAACAGCCTAGTGTCATGTGGTTTTGTCCTGAGAGTGTGTCTATCCCCATCGGGGGCGAACTGTGTGGAATTTGTTGGCCGAACTGCTTCGTCGGCATACGCACCACCTTCCATGGGTCCGTGATCTGAGCAGAAGCGCGTTGGAGTGGTGTATATATATGATGTGATCAAGGCCGGGGTACGGCCGAAACGCGTCATGGCGGACTAGCTTGGTGGCAATAAAGAATATCTTGCACTGATTTGGGACTACGCTCGTTTTTTCTTCGAGGATACTTCAAGCGAGAATCTGCAATATATATATATCTATATATATATATATTCACTGAAAAAACATAGGTTTCAGGGGCGTTATAGTTTGCTGGACATTTCACTCGTACAAAACCATAGAAATTCTACTGTTATAGTTAGTTCAGCTAACTATAACTCGCGCCCCCGCAATGCACTGCTCATGATGTCACATATTACATCATTCATGGCATGGTCAGTGACATCACTGATGACATCACTGATGACATCTCAAATGACATCACTGATGACATCATCCACGTGAAAATCTGATGCACCTCCTCACAGTCTAATATAACCTTTAATACACCCACTGTAAAATACAGACTACCATTTTCGAAACCATCGAGACACCAATACCAGTTACTACATACGTACTCTTTGATTCCTAGGTCTACACACACATCCACTCATTCACACATACATTCACTTATACATGCAGTTAGTCATCAATACAACACTATGATATGCCCTCATACACCTATTCAGACACTCACACATCGCTACTCATCCATGGAGTTACTCACACACCTAGTCAGTCATGCAAAGAATCAATCACACTCCCATTTACTCACCTATACAGTTATACACACACCACCTCCCTAATTCATACAGATACTAACGCATAATTACTCTCTTATATAATCACTGATACAAGTACACACTCATCCATACAGCCACTCTCACAATCACTCACTCTCACATATACTCATTTATATACAGCATCACTCACATATACTGCCTTTTACATATGTAGTTACTCACACATGTACCACTGAGACATCCATTCACTCACCAACACACCCATACACACACTCACCCACCCATACAGCTGTTTCCACATGCACTCTTGAACCCATACACCCAGTGAATCAACCACTCACACATCAATGAACAGAGTCACACACCTCCAACCCACCCACACACACACTCAGTCTCCCATACAAATACTCAGGCAAACAATCAATGACCCATATAAACACTCATGTAGCTACTGACCAACCCATGTAGCAGCTTACACAACAACAGACAGACTGATACACACATTCACACAGTTTAGTCAGTAACCCATGCATTCAGTAAGACACGTTTAATCACTCACTTATACAATCAGTCACACACCTGTAAAATCCCCATCCAGACACTTATACAACCACTCATTCTTCAATACACCGAAGAATATATGTAAAACATATTTCAAAATTACAGAAACACACAGTCACTGGATGATGTCATCAGTGATGTCATTTGAGATGTGAGATGTCATCAGTGATGTCATCAGTGATGTCACTGACCATGCCATGAATGATGTAATATGTGACGTCATGAGCAGTGCATTGCGGGGGCGCGAGTTATAGTTAGCTGAACTAACTATAACAGTGGAATTTCTATGGTTTTGTACGAGCGAAATGTCCAGCTAACTATAACGCCCCTGAAACCTATGGTTTTTTCAGTGAATTTCAAAGGTTTTTAAATGCTAATTTCTAACTATAACGTCTGTAAAACCTATGGTTTTTCAGTGAATTTGAAAGGTTTTATAAATACTAATTTCTAACTACAATGTCCCTGAAACCTATATTGTTTTTAACTAAATTTAAAAAAGACGTGCATACTTTTTGCAGTGAAAAACTAACTATAACAGTAGTCTGTTATAAGTTATAATTTAACAATGTTTAAAACTTAATTAGCACTAATTAACATATAAGTGTGGAAAAAGTGTGACGGAGCAGCTATGATACCTGACTTCGAACAACAGCGTTCACAGTTCGATTCCCGGCTCCAGTGGCACGTTAGTCCACCACTATGTCACTGTGGGCAACACCTTGCTTAATCTTTCCGACGCCCCCGAGCGCCGGCACACCTTTCCAGGGTTAGCTGTACGCTTTACAAATGCTCGCATTTTTTTATTTAAAACCATAGTGATGAGAAATATTATCACGGTTTTTTTCTTCTATTCTGATAGATCTTTTTTTATGTCTTCTATTTAGAATTACGGCAATCAATAAATGTATTTACTCATGAAAATGGAAATGACACGGTTTTCCGGGTAACAGTTTTTAAGCTCTCCAACGTATGTACATATTAAGGACCTTATACGTGTTAGGTTCGAAATCGGAACTTTTTCCGCTTCACATTTTGTAACTTTTCCCAACACGTGCACAAGTTAAACAGTTAAAACGTGAGCACGTGTCAACTGTAAAACGTGACATCTAAATGGGCGGAGCCGCATCTTCCTTCCATAGACTACTGAATAACCAAAAAGTATATAAACCACACCCGCTGATTGATTAGTTTCGTTTTTGCGAGTTATTTACACGTCTCCATTCAGTGATGCAGGTGCTCTTTTCTACAGTCGGATTCTTCTTTTGCGGCCACAAAACATAATCCTGAGTTGTAAGTTGTTTGATTATGGCATACTAGATATCTATAATACGTAGCTATTTGTCAATATTTAAACACTTGTATTTAGAAAAAAGTGTTATTGGTTGTTTTTGCCATTTATATGTAACGTCAGCAGCTTGTTTTCAGAAACAGACAGAATACAGCAAACATTGTTCCTGTTCTGGCTCCTTTGAGCTCATATAGTGTGACTTTGTATATTATAATATTGACACTGTACTTGACCTCAGAAGTGTTGGTGACCCGTCGGCGCGAAGACTAAAGATTTATATGTAACGTCAGCAGCTTCTAGTTTGTAGTCTATTTCCCCTTGACATCATATAGTGTGAGTATGTATATTATAATAACCACACATTATGATCTCAGAGGAGTTTGTGACCCGTTGGCGCGAAGACTAAAGATTTATATGTAACGTCAGCAGCTTCTGGTTTTTAGTCTATTTCTCCCTTGAGATCATATAGTGTGAGTATGTATATTGTAATATTAACATTTATACTGACCTCAGTGGAGTTTATGACCCTTCGACGCGAAGTCTAAAGATTTATATTTAACATCAGCACCTTCTCGTTCTTACTCTGTTTCTTTCTTGGGATCATATACTGTGAATATGTATATTATAATATTAACAGTCATTGTGATCTCAGAGCACTTTATGACCCGTTGGCGCGAAGATGAAAGATTTCGAAGTCCCGGAGAAAAGAAGCTCTCAACATACTCTTCGCTGGAAAGTATTTCGTTATTGATCTTGTTTTGTATTGATGACTTCATTTTCCTTTTCCTTTTTGTGTGCCATCAGTGACACTGTGTATATTGTAAGAGTGTGATAGTTCCACACAACAGGAATTGGAGATTTGTCGCCGCCAGGAGTAAACCATCTGAAATACAGTTTACTGACCTTTATAACTTACTTGATCAGATATTTTTACAGTGACAATATTTTTAGAAATTGCAGTTTTAAAAAAACCGTTTCCATAGATACTTTCTTAGTGAATACCTTTGATAAACCCTACATTTCTGAATGTTTTTTACTATTTCTATTTTTGTCTGTTGCGGTTCCTATTCACCTTCTCCCTATAGAATATATACGACCAGTAGTGTATATTATTATACTACTATCCTATATATTCTTAAAGGAGTACGTGATCTAAGCACTACGACCGAACTTTCCCGAATTCTACAATAATAGAAATTATAAAAAATGATAAAGCGTACATTTCTATGTAATATAAAGTGATTTGTGTTTAACTGTTTTTTACTTGTTATTGTTCTTGTGACCTGAGATGATGTAGTGCAGGAGTGTTTCTTGTAGCACTTCTTTTCTACTTTATCTAAAAGTAACTCATGCCCTCTTATATTATCAAGAATATGGGGCAACAGTTTTACAAACTATAGCAGAAAAAAAGGGAGGGTGTGCCCACGCTTAAGGGATATTTTATGAATTGCGTTTTTATTTGTCACCCCTTTGATATATACAGCTTCAGTTTCCGAAGAAAGTATATTTGTAATTGCTTAATAAAAACTATTTCAAACCTAGACTGAAATTTTTGCTGCGCAACCACAGCTCCCCGTCAGAAAAGTAAACACCACATTATAACTAAACAGTGCTCCTGGGAAGTATCCCTATATATATCCAGCAACAGTCGTTTATGCCCCAGCCAACTTGCACGAGGAGTGTGCGGCGAGGTAGCGAACCTCAAACATCCCATCAACAACTGTAATTACGGCCAGTCAGAGTTCCCTGGCTTGAATACCACAGTACCGCCACTCAATTCGTTGTTCAGCGTATGTTTATTTGACACTTGGCAACAAAAACAATCCCTAACACGTTTCGGAGTTTCCTCACTCCTTGGTCACGGGTTAGGTGAATGCATCATTTCCACCTTATTTAAAAGGGACGGATCGCGTGTTTCAACATCAACAATTGACATAAATAAAATACTTCCATTGTTGGTCGGTACACTTCTCAGTATAACATACAGTGAAATAACTTATGAGTATAAACATTATCATTATTATCAGCATTGTGTTTGGCATAATGATAAACAATCTTTTAGATCTTTGATAACATTATGAGTAATACATCGTAACATACCAGCGCTGTCATTTTATTAACCCCATTGCGTGATATTGCAACATAATATTGCCCACGCGGGCTATCATACGAGATCTGTGCGTAAAACCAATGATTCACAAATGTGAACTACCGTATAATGGGGGTGCTTCAAGCCACCTTTCCTTAATCTTTTTCCGATGTCGCTCAGAATTTCGTAGCTGTCAATAAAGTTATACTGACAGCAAAAAATAACTGCAAAAGCGCCAAGTAAACAATAAAGCCCCAGTGGGCGTTACACAAGCGTAATTCCTCATTATTACATAACTTAAAGACCATAAAATTCATGGTTGTGACAACAGGACAACAAATATTCTATAGCTAATTCATAGCCAAAGCCAATACAGCCCAAGTGGGCAATTCATGTCAATCCATTCGTCCTGTTTCAAACAGGTATAAACCTATACCAGCTGATAAGTTCAAAGATATAAGAGCTCTTCTGTATTTCCGTGTTCATCAATCTGAAACAAACCAATAAAGAAAATATTAATTAAAAAACTATTTACAACACACACAAATGTTAAAAAGGCATAAACCTATACAGAAGGAAGTAAACAATTATCAAAAATGTCATCATTAGCCTAGGTGTACTGCCAATTCTTCATCCATATTTAATCCATTAGGGTGGAGGGTATTAAATTTGATAATCATCTTGGATTCCAATCTCCTCAATTCCACAGTTCGATTGCCCCCCCTCTCATGGATGGGAATGGTATCTAGAGCAACAAATTTAAGTAAGTTGCAGTCTTAAGTGTGATGCAATTTGAAATGACGTGCTATTGGATAATGTTTATCATCATTTCGAATAGCGCGCATGTGTTCTAGTATGCGTTTCTTCGCCTTATGAATTGTGTTCCCTGTATAAGCTAGTTTGCACGGGCAAAGAAGGGCATACACAAAGTACTCTGTGTTGCAGGGAAGTTGTTTGTCAATCATGAATGGTTTTTGATCTCGTGCCAATTTTACTGTTTTACAGCTGTTGCTGTATTTACAGGCTTTGCATTGATACATGTATAAAAGCCTTTGATAACATTACTGCTTTTCACAGGACTAATCAAACAATGACATAAGGTATCTTGTAATGATCTTGCTTTTTTTAAAGTTATTCCTGGGTTTTGCCCAATTGGTATGGCAAGGTCAAGGTCAGTTTTGAGTACATCCCAGTATTTTGTTAAACTTCTCTTAAGATCCCATGCTTGGTTATGGTATCTCGTGATGAATCGAATTTTTTGATTTTCTGTTTCTTTGGGCTTTGGACAAAGTAAATTATTTCGGTCCAATACCACAACTTTATCAATTGCCCTTTGAATCGTCTTATTACTGTAACCCCTTTCTTTAAATCTTTGCGTCATGGTTCTCAATTCATTGCCAAATCCCTCATCGGTGCTGCAGTTCCTCCTGGCACGCATTAACTCGCCGTAAGGAATGCTTTGAATCAAGGAGGTGGGGTGACCAATATCGGCTCTTAACAAACTGTTCCCTGCTGTTGTCTTTCTAAACAAGTGGCTGAATAGTTTGTTGTTTTTGACTGTAAGCCTTAAATCAAGAAACTCAATTGACTTATTGTCAGTATGGCTACTGAATGTAAGATTTAAAGAATTGTCATTCAAGGTAGCAACAAAGTCTTGGGCCTCCTCTTGAATGCCCTTGATGTTGTCAATGTATCTAACCCAGAGGACGACGTTGTTCTTAAACTGTCCGATGTTATTGACTACTTGTTCCTCCCACCAGCCGAGGTATAATCCTGCAAAGCTGGGGGCGAAGCAAGTTCCCATAGCCGTCCCCTGGGTTTGTCTGTAAATTGTTTTATCAAACAGAAAAAAAATATTTGTAAGACAAATGTGGATCATCTCAATTATTATTTCAGTGTGGAAGAGGTGAGATATTGATCTACTTCTCAAAAAATGCCTACATGCGTCAATTCCTAAATTGTGGGGAATACACGTGTAGAGACTGTTTACGTCCAAACTTAGTAACAAGTAATCATCGTTCCACCTTACATCTTTAATACGCCTTAAAAAATCACCTGTGTCCCTCACATAGGAAGGGAGGGCATGTACATATGGCTGAAGAAAATAATCTACATATTTTGATGTGCTCTCCAACATGCTTCCCCTAGATGAGACAATAGGTCTCCCTGGTGGGTTCGAGGCGTCCTTATGGAGTTTGGGCAATAGATAAAGTGCCGGTATTTTAGGAAATTTACATAATAAGAATTGGTATTCATCTAATTCTAAAATTCCTTGATCTCTCCAATCAATTAATCTCTCCACATACAATTTGTTAGTTTTTTCATAACAATTTCTGGATGATATTTCATATCGCTCGACATCATTCCACAACTCCGGACCAGCCTACCTCAACAGACGACTCAGCTTCTACACCCCCACCCGCCAGCTCCGCTCGACCAGCCTCGCCCTCGCCACAGTCCCCCGCATCCGGAAAACGACCGCCGGCGGCAGATCCTTCTCCCACCTCGCCGCCAAGACCTGGAACACCCTCCCCACCAACCTCCGACAGACCCAAGACCTACTGGCCTTCAGAAGACTCCTTAAGACCTGGCTCTTCGATCAGTAGCAGCACCACCCCCCTCTTCCCCCAGCGCCTTGAGACCCTCGCGGGTATGTAGTGCGCTTTATAAGTGACATGATTGATTGATTGATTGATCATTTAATTGTTTCATTCCTTCTTTTAAATACATTGTCAGGGGCCACACAACAACGTTTTCCCCTTTATCGGATTTTTTAATGACAATGTTAGCATTATTCTCTAATTCCTTGATAGCCTCGATTTGTACTTTTTAAAGATTTTTTGTGTCATTTGGTTTCTTGAAACTGATGCGTTTAAGTTCCTGAATCATGCCTTTTTCGAAAACGTCAATTGCCTCGTTTGTAATTTGAGGCATGAAGATTGATTTAGGTCTAAAACCACTAGAGGCACTCATCCCAATAACAATGTCATTGTTCACCAGATTAAGGAAAGGGTTATCAATGAAACCAGGTTCATCTTCAAGGTCATACATGGTATGTAAGACATCCAAATCATTAACATTAAGTATACTGCTTTTTTCTGGATGTGTTTTGGGTTTCTGAGTACTCATAGTAGCATACCATTTTTTTATTTTTCATTTTCTCACAAAGTGAAAAAGATCAATGCGACTCTCTGTGTAATTATAGTGGCGCTTTTGCAGTTATTTTTTGCTGTTAGTATAACTTTATTGACAGCTACGAAATTCTGAGCGACATCGGAAAAAGATTAAGGAAAGGTGGCTTGAAGCGCCCCCGCAATGCACTGCTGATGACGTCACAATTTACATCATTCATGACATGGTCAGTGACATCACTGATGACATCACTGATGACATCATCCACATGATAATCTGATGCACCTCCTCATACCCTAATATAACCTTTGATACACCCACTCTAAAATACAGACTACCATTTTTGAAACCATAGACACACCAATACCAGTTACTACATACCCACTCACTGATTTCTAGGTCTACACACACATGCACTCATTCACCCATACAGTCACTCAAACATGCAGTCACTCATCAATACAGCACTATCATATGCACTCATACACCTATACAGACACTCACCCACTGCCACTCATCCATAGAGTTACTCACACACCTAATCAGTCCTGCAAAGAATCAATCACACTCCCATTTACTCACCTATACAGTTATACACACACCACCTCACTTATTCATACAGATACTAACACATACTTACTCTCTTATACAATCACTGATACATGCACACACTCATCCATACAGCCACTCTGACAATCACTCACTCTCACATATAGTCATCTATATACTCCAACACTCACATATACTGCCTTTCACATATGTAGTTACTCACACATGTACCACTGAGACATCCATTCACTCACCAACACACCCATACACACACTCACCCACCCACACAGCCCTTCACACATGCAGTCTTGAACACATACACCCAGTGAATCACCCACTCACACATGTATGCACACAGTCACACACCTACCACCCACCCACAAAGACACTCAGGCACCCATACAGATACTCAGGCAACCAATCAATAACCCATATAGACACTCATGTAGCTACTCACCAACCCATGCAGCCGCTTACACACCAACTGACAGACTGATACAGACATTTACACAGTTTACTGACTAACCCATGCATTCAGTAAGACACATTTAATCACTCACTTATACAGTCAGTCACGCACCTACTAAATCATCTATTCAGACACTCATACACCCACTCATACTTCAATACACCTTGACATATATATATATATATATATATATATATATAATATATATATAAAAACATATTTAAACTTTACAGAAACACACAGTCACTGGATGATGTCATCAGTGATGTCATCAGTGATGTCATTTGAGATGTCATCAGTGATGTCATCAGTGATGTCACTGACCATGTCATGAATAATGTAATATGTGACGTCATCAGCAGTGCAATGCGGGGGCGCGAGTTATAGTTAGCTCAACTAACTATAACGGCCGAATTTCTCTGGTTTTGCACGAGTGAAATGTCCAACTAACTATAACGTCCCTGAAACCTATGGTTTTTTCAGTGAATTTCTATGGTTTTTTAAATGCTAATTTCTAACTATAACGTTCCTGAAACCTATGGTTTTTTCAGTGAATTTCAAAGGTTTTTAAATGATAATTTCTAACTATAACGTCCCTGAAAGCTATGGTTTTTTCAGTGAATTTCAAAGGTTTTTAAATGATAATTTCTAAATATAACATCCCTGAAACCTATGGTTTTTTCAGTGAATTTCAAAGGTTTTTTAAATGCTAATTTCTAACTATACCTACAGAGGTAGGACATGTGCAAAAAGAGGAAGAAAGGCGCAGAAAGAAGCAAGAGAAATGCAGAAAGAGGCAACAGAAGTCCAGAAAGACGAAGAAAATTGCAGAAAGAAGCAAGAGATATGCAGAAAGTACCAACAGAGGTGCAGAAAGAGGCCTTGTTGCAAAGTCATCCTGTGCCCCCAATTTTTTGCTGACTGGTACTGGTGGTAACTGACTCTGACTAATCAGGCCCAGAGCCAGTGCTATGCTGAAAGACACTTAGAATACAGTGAAAACACCTACATACACTAGGGTACACTATGGGGTGGGGTACCCTTGTGATTGGCATGATCTCCCCTGTAAGGCCCTAGTATATAATAGGGGCCAGGGCAGGGGGATTAAAACTACCTCTAAGTCAGAGGTGCAGAAAGAGGCAAGAGAAGTGCAGAATGAAGCAACAGAGGTGCCGAAAGAGGCAAGAGAGGTGCAGAAAGAAGCAAGTGAAGTACAGAAAGACGCAACAGAGGTGCAGAAAGATGCAAGAGAGGTGCAGAAACAAGCAAGAGAAGTGCAGAAAGAGGCAAGAGAATTGCTGAAAGAAGCAAGAGAGGTGTAGATAGAAGCATGAGAAGTGTAGAAAGAGGCAAGTGAGGTGCAGAAAGAAGCAAGAGCAGTGCAGAATGAACCAAGAGAAGTGCAGAAAGAAGCAACAGAGGTGCAAAAGGAGGCACGAGGGGTGCAGAAAGAGGTAGGAGAGGTGCACAAAGAGGCAAGAGAGGTATAGAAAGAGGCAGGAGGGGTGCAGAAAGAAGGAAGAGAAGTGCAGAAAGAAGCAACAGAGGTGTAGAAAGAAGCATGAGAAGTGTAGAAAGAGGCAAGTGAGGTGCAGAAAGAAGCAAGAGCAGTGCAAAATGAACCAACAGAGGTGCAAAAAGAGGCAAGAGGGGTGCAAAAAGAGGTAGGAGAGGTACACAAAGAGGCAAGAGAGGTATAGAAAGAGGCAAGAGGGGTGCAGAAAGAAGGAAGAGAAGTGCAGAAAGAAGCAACAGAGGTGCAAAAGGAGGCACGAGGGGTGCAGAAAGAGGTAGGAGAGGTGCACAAAGAGGCAAGAGAGGTATAGAAAGAGGCAGGAGGGGTGCAGAAAGAAGGAAGAGAAGTGCTGAAAGAAGCAAGAGAGGTGTAGAAAGAAGCATGAGAAGTGTAGAAAGAGGCAAGTGAGGTGCAGAAAGAAGCAAGAGCAGTGCAGAATGAACCAACAGAGGTGCAAAAAGAGGCAAGAGGGGTGCAAAAAGAGGTAGGAGAGGTGCACAAAGAGGCAAGAGAGGTATAGAAAGAGGCAGGAGGGGTGCAGAATGAAGGAAGAGAAGTGCAGAAAGAAGCAACAGAGGTGCTTAAAGAGGCACAAAGGGTGCAGAAAGAGGCAAGAGAACTGCAGAAAAAAGCAAGAGAGGTGCAGAAAGAGGAAGGAGAGGTACACAAAGAGGCAAGAGGGGTACAGAAAGAGGGAAGAGAGGTATAGAAAAAGGCAAGAGAGTTGCACAAATAGGGAAGAGGGGTGCAGAAAGAGGCAGGAGGGGTGCGGAAAGAATTAACAGAGGTGCCGAAAGAGGCAAGAGAGGTGCAGAAAGAAGCAAGTGAAGTGCAGAAAGACACAACAGAGGTGCAGAAAGATGCAAGAGAGGTGCAGAAACAAACAAGAGAAGTGCAGAAAGAGAATTGCTGAAAGAAGCAACAGAGGTGTAGAAAGAAGCATGAGAAGTGTAGAAAGAGGCAAGTGAGGTGCAGAAAGAAGCAAGAGCAGTGCAGAATGAACCAACAGAGGTGCAAAAAGAGGCAAGAGGGGTGCAAAAAGAGGAAGGAGAGGTGCACAAAGAGGCAAGAGAGGTATAGAAAGAGGCAGGAGGGGTGCAGAAAAAGGAAGAGAAGTGCAGAAATAAGCAACAGAGGTGCTTAAAGAGGCGCGAAGGGTGCAGAAAGAGGCAAGAGAACTGCAGAAAAAGGCAAGAGAGGTGCAGAAAGAGGAAGGAGCGGTACACAAAGAGGCAAGAGGGGTATAGAAAGAGGCAAGAGGGGTACAGAAAGAGGGAAGAGAGGTGTAGAAAAATGCAAGAGAGTTGCAGAAAGAAGCAAGTGAAGTGCAGAAAGAGGCAACAGAGGTGCAGAGAGACGCAAAAGAGGTGCAGAAACAAGCAAGAGCAGTGCAGAAAGAACCAATAGAGGTGCAAAAAGAGGCAAGAGGGGTGCAGAAAGAGGTAGGAGAGGTGCACAAAGAGGCAAGAGAGGTACAGAAAGAGGCCGGAGGGGTGCAGAAAGAAGGGAGAGAAGTGCAAAAAGAGGAAAGAGAATTGCTGAAAGAAGCAACACAGGTGTAGAAAGAAGCAAGAGAAGTGCAGAAAGAGGCAAGTGAGGTGCAAACAAAAGCAAGAGCAGTGCAGAAAGAACCAACAGAGGTGCTGAAAGAGGCGCGAAGGGTGCAGAAAGAGCAAGAGAAGTGCAGAAAGAGGTAACAGAGGTACAGAAAGAGGCAAGAGATGTGCAGAAACAGGCAGGAAAGGTGCAGAAACAGGGAACAGGGGTGCAGAAAGAGGCAAGAGAGGTGCAGAAAGAGAAAAGAGGGGTGCAGAAAGGGGCAAGAGATCTGCAGAAAAAAGCAACAGAGGTGCTGAAAGACGCAAGTGAGGTGCAGAAAGAGGCAAGAGATCTGCAGAAAAAAGAAACAGAGGTGCTGAAAGAGGCAAGTGAGGTGCAGAAAGAAGCAAGAGAGGTGCAGAAAGAGGCAATAGAAGTGCAGAAAGAAGCAACAGAGGTGCAGAAAGAGGCAAGAGGGGTGCAGAAAGAGGAGAGAGAAGTGCAGAAAGAAGCAAAAGAGGTGCTCAAAGAGGCAAGAGGGATGCAGAAAGAGGCAAGAGCAGTGCAGAAAGAACCAAGAGAAGTGCAGAAAGAAGCAACAGAGGTGCAAAAGGAGGCATGAGGGGTGCAGAAAGAAGGAAGAGAAGTGCAGAAAGAAGCAACAGAGGTGTTGAAAGAGGCATGAGAGGTGCAGATAGAAGCAGGTGAAGTGCAGAAAGAAGCAACAGAGGTGCATAAAGACGCAAGACAGGTGCAGAAACAAGCAAGAGAAGTGCAGAAAGAGGCAAGAGAATTGCTGAAAGAAGCAACAGAGGTTTAGAAAGAAGCAAGAGAAGTGCAGAAAGAGGCAAGTGAGGTGCAGAAAGAAGCAAGAGCACTGCAGAAAGAACCAACAGAGGTGCAAAAAGAGGCAAGAGGGGTATAGAAAGAGGCAGGAGGGGTGCAGAAAGAAGGAAGAGAAGTGCAGAAAGAAGCAACAGATGTGCTTAAAGAGGCACG
This sequence comes from Calotriton arnoldi, assembly GCA_963921515.1. Classification (NCBI taxonomy): domain Eukaryota; kingdom Metazoa; phylum Chordata; class Amphibia; order Caudata; family Salamandridae; genus Calotriton; species Calotriton arnoldi. The sequence goes on from CAWUFW010001158.1 coordinate 2,882,865, forward strand.
AAGGGTGCAGAAAGAGGCAAGAGAACTGCAGAAAAAGGCAAGAGAGGTGCAGAAAGAGGAAGGAGAGGTACACAAAGAGGCAAGAGGGGTACAGAAAGAGGGAAGAGTGGTGTAGAAAAAGGCAAGAGAGTTGCACAAATAGGGAAGAGGGGTGCAGAAAGAGGCAGGAGGGGTGCGGAAAGAATTAACAGAGGTGCCGAAAGAGGCAAGAGAGGTGCAGAAAGAAGCAAGTGAAGTGCAGAAAGACACAACAGAGGTGCAGAAAGATGCAAGAGAGGTGCAGAAACAAGCAAGAGAAGTGCAGAAAGAGAATTGCTGAAAGAAGCAACAGAGGTGTAGAAAGAAGCATGAGAAGTGTAGAAAGAGGCAAGTGAGGTGCAGAAAGAAGGAAGAGCAGTGCAGAATGAACCAACAGAGGTGCAAAAAAGGCAAGAGGGGTGCAAAAAGAGGTAGGAGAGGTGCACAAAGAGGCAAGAGAGGTATAGAAAGAGGCAGGAGGGGTGCAGAAAGAAGGAAGAGAAGTGCAGAAATAAGCAACAGAGGTGCTTAAAGAGGCGAGAAGGGTGCAGAAAGAGGCAAGAGAACTGCAGAAAAAGGCAAGAGAGGTGCAGAAAGAGGAAGGAGAGGTACACAAAGAGGCAAGAGGGGTATAGAAAGAGGCAAGAGGGGTACAGAAAGAGGGAAGAGAGGTGTAGAAAAAGGCAAGAAAGTTGCAGAAAGAAGCAAGTGAAGTGCAGAAAGAGGCAACAGAGGTGCAGAGAGACGCAAGAGAGGTGCAGAAACAAGCAAGAGCAGTGCAGAAAGAACCAATAGAGGTGCAAAAAGAGGCAAGAGGGGTGCAGAAAGAGGTAGGAGAGGTGCACAAAGAGGCAAGAGAGGTACAGAAAGAGGCCGGAGGGGTGCAGAAAGAAGGGAGAGAAGTGCAAAAAGAGGCAAGAGAATTGCTGAAAGAAGCAACACAGGTGTAGAAAGAAGCAAGAGAAGTGCAGAAAGAGGCAAGTGAGGTGCAGAAAAAAGCAAGTGCAGAAAGAAAGAACCAGCAGAGGTGCTGAAAGAGGCGCGAAGGGTGCAGAAAGAGCAAGAGAAGTGCAGAAAGAGGTAACAGAGGTACAGTAAGAGGCAAGAGATGTGCAGAAACAGGCAGGAAAGGTGCAGAAACAGGGATCAGGGGTGCAGAAAGAGGCAAGAGAGGTGCAGGAAGAGAAAAGATGGGTACAGAAAGGGGCAAGAGATCTGCAGAAAAAAGCAACAGAGGTGCTGAAAGAGGCAAGTGAGGTGCAGAAAGAGGCAAGAGATCTGCAGAAAAAGAAACAGGTGCTGAAAGAGGCAAGTGAGGTGCAGAAAGAAGCAAGAGAGGTGCAGAAAGAGGCAATAGAAGTGCAGAAAGAAGCAACAGAGGTGCAGAAAGAGGCAAGAGGGGTGCAGAAAGAGGAGAGAGAAGTGCAGAAAGAAGCAAAAGAGGTGCTCAAAGAGGCAAGAGGGATGCAGAAAGAGGCAAGAGCAGTGCAGAAAGAACCAAGAGAAGTGCAGAAAGAAGCAACAGAGGTGCAAAAGGAGGCACGAGGGGTGCAGAAAGAAGGAAGAGAAGTGCAGAAAGAAGCAACAGAGGTGCATAAAGATGCAAGACAGGTGCAGAAACAAGCAAGAGAAGTGCAGAAAGAGGCAAGAGAATTGCTGAAAGAAGCAACAGAGGTTTAGAAAGAAGCAAGAGAAGTGCAGAAAGAGGCAAGTGGGGTGCAGAAAGAAGCAAGAGCACTGCAGAAAGAACCAACAGAGGTGCAAAAAGAGGCAAGAGGGGTGCAGAAAGAGGTAGGAGAGGTGCACAAAGATACAAGAGAGGTACAGAAAGAGGCAGGAGGGGTGCAAAAGAAGGAAGAAAAGTGCAGAAAGAGGCAAGAGAACTGCTAAAAGAAGCAACAGAGGTGTAGAAAGAAGCAAGAAAAGTGCAGAAAGAGGCAAGTGAGGTACAGAAAGAAGCAAGAGCAGTGTACAAAGAACCAACAGAGGTGCAAAAAGAGGCAAGAGGGGTGCAGACAAAGGTAGGAGGGGTGCACAAAGAGGCAAGAGAGGTACAGAAAGAGGCAGGAGGGGTGCAGAAAGAAGGAAGAAAAGTGCAGAAAGAGGCAAGAGAATTGCTGAAAGAAGCAAAACAGGTGTAGAAAGAAGCAAGAGAAGTGCAGAAAGAGGCAAGTGAGGTGCAGAAAAAAGCAAGAGCAGTGCAGAAAGAACCAACAGAGGTGCTGAAAGAGGCGCGAAGGGTGCAGAAAGAGCAAGAGAAGTGCAGAAAGAGGTAACAGAGGTACAGAAAGAGGCAAGAGATGTGCAGAAACAGGCAGGAAAGGTGCAGAAACAGGGAACAGGGGTGCAGAAAGAGGCAAGAGAGGTGCAGAAAGAGAAAAGAGGGGTGCAGAAAGGGGCAAGAGATCTGCAGAAAAAGCAACAGAGGTGCTGAAAGACGCAAGTGAGGTGTAGAACGAGGCAAGAGATCTGCAGAAAAAAGAAACAGAGGTGCTGAAAGAGGCAAGTGAGGTGCAGAAAGAAGCAAGAGAGGTGCAGAAAGAGGCAATAGAAGTGCAGAAAGAAGCAACAGAGGTGCAGAAAGAGGCAAGAGGGGTGCAGAAAGAGGAGAGAGAAGTGCAGAAAGAAGCAAAAGAGGTGCTCAAAGAGTCAAGAGGGATGCAGAAAGAGGCAAGAGCAGTGCAGAAAGAACCAAGAGAAGTGCAGAAAGAAGCAACAGAGGTGCAAAAGGAGGCATGAGGGGTGCAGAAAGAAGGAAGAGAAGTGCAGAAAGAAGCAACAGAGGTGCTGAAAGAGGCATGAGAGGTGCAGATAGAAGCAGGTGAAGTGCAGAAAGAAGCAACAGAGGTGCATAAAGACGCAAGACAGGTGCAGAAACAAGCAAGAGAAGTGCAGAAAGAGGCAAGAGAATTGCTGAAAGAAGCAACAGAGGTTTAGAAAGAAGCAAGAGAAGTGCAGAAAGAGGCAAGTGAGGTGCAGAAAGAAGCAAGAGCACTGCAGAAAGAACCAACAGAGGTGCAAAAAGAGGCAAGAGGGGTATAGAAAGAGGCAGGAGGGGTGCAGAAAGAAGGAAGAGAAGTGCAGAAAGAAGCAACAGATGTGCTTAAAGAGGCACGAAGGGTGCAGAAAGAGGCAAGAGAACTGCAGAAAAAGGCAAGAGAGGTGCAGAAAGAGGAAGGAGAGGTACACAAAGAGGCAAGAGGGGTACAGAAAGAGGGAAGAGAGGTGTAGAAAAAGGCAAGAGAGTTGCACAAATAGGGAAGAGGGTGCAGAAAGAGGCAGGAGGGGTGCGGAAAGAATTAACAGAGGTGCCGAAAGAGGCAAGAGAGGTGCAGAAAGAAGCAAGTGAAGTGCAGAAAGACACAACAGAGGTGCAGAAAGATGCAAGAGAGGTGCAGAAACAAGCAAGAGAAGTGCAGAAAGAGAATTGCTGAAAGAAGCAACAGAGGTGTAGAAAGAAGCATGAGAAGTGTAGAAAGAGGCAAGTGAGGTGCAGAAAGAAGCAAGAGCAGTGCAGAATGAACCAACAGAGGTGCAAAAAAGGCAAGAGGGGTGCAAAAAGAGGTGGGAGAGGTGCACAAAGAGGCAAGAGAGGTATAGAAAGAGGCAGGAGGGGTGCAGAAAGAAGGAAGAGAAGTGCAGAAATAAGCAACAGAGGTGCTTAAAGAGGCGCGAAGGGTGCAGAAAGAGGCAAGAGAACTGCAGAAAAAGGCAAGAGAGGTGCAGAAAGAGGAAGGAGAGGTACACAAAGAGGCAAGAGGGGTATAGAAAAAGGCAAGAGGGGTACAGAAAGAGGGAAGAGAGGTGTAGAAAAAGGCAAGAGAGTTGCAGAAAGAAGCAAGTGAAGTGCAGAAAGAGGCAACAGAGGTGCAGAGAGACGCAAGAGAGGTGCAGAAACAAGCAAGAGCAGTGCAGAAAGAACCAATAGAGGTGCAAAAAGAGGCAAGAGGGGTGCAGAAAGAGGTAGGAGAGGTGCACAAAGAGGCAAGAGAGGTACAGAAAGAGGCCGGAGGGGTGCAGAAAGAAGGGAGAGAAGTGCAAAAAGAGGCAAGAGAATTGCTGAAAGAAGCAACACAGGTGTAGAAAGAAGCAAGAGAAGTGCAGAAAGAGGCAAGTGAGGTGCAGAAAAAGCAAGAGCAGTGCAGAAAGAACCAACAGAGGTGCTGAAAGAGGCGCGAAGGGTGCAGAAAGAGCAAGAGAAGTGCAGAAAGAGGTAACAGAGGTACAGAAAGAGGCAAGAGATGTGCAGGAACAGGCAGGAAAGGTGCAGAAACAGGGAACAGGGGTGCACAAAGAGGCAAGAGAGGTGCAGAAAGAGAAAAGAGGGGTGCAGAAAGGGGCAAGAGATCTGCAGAAAAAAGCAACAGAGGTGCTGAAAGACGCAAGTGAGGTGCAGAAAGAGGCAAGAGATCTGCAGAAAAAAGAAACAGAGGTGCTGAAAGAGGCAAGTGAGGTGCAGAAAGAAGCAAGAGAGGTGCAGAAAGAGGCAATAGAAGTGCAGAAAGAAGCAACAGAGGTGCAGAAAGAGGCAAGAGGGGTGCAGAAAGAGGAGAGAGAAGTGCAGAAAGAAGCAAAAGAGGTGCTCAAAGAGGCAAGAGGGATGCAGAAAGAGGCAAGAGCAGTGCAGAAAGAACCAAGAGAAGTGCAGAAAGAAGCAACAGAGGTGCAAAAGGAGGCACGAGGGGTGCAGAAAGAAGGAAGAGAAGTGCAGAAAGAAGCAACAGAGGTGCTGAAAGAGGCATGAGAGGTGCAGATAGAAGCAGGTGAAGTGCAGAAAGAAGCAACAGAGGTGCATAAAGACGCAAGACAGGTGCAGAAACAAGCAAGAGAAGTGCAGAAAGAGGCAAGAGAATTGCTGAAAGAAGCAACAGAGGTTTAGAAAGAAGCAAGAGAAGTGCAGAAAGAGGCAAGTGGGGTGCAGAAAGAAGCAAGAGCACTGCAGAAAGAACCAACAGAGGTGCAAAAAGAGGCAAGAGGGGTGCACAAAGAGGTAGGAGAGGTGCACAAAGATACAAGAGAGGTACAGAAAGAGGCAGGAGGGGTGCAAAAAGAAGGAAGAGAAGTGCAGAAAGAGGCAAGAGAATTGCTGAAAGAAGCAACAGAGGTGTAGAAAGAAGCAAGAAAAGTGCAGAAAGAGGCAAGTGAGGTACAGAAAGAAGCAAGAGCAGTGTACAAAGAACCAACAGAGGTGCAAAAGAGGCAAGAGGGGTGCAGACAAAGGTAGGAGGGGTGCACAAAGAGGCAAGAGAGGTACAGAAAGAGGCAGGAGGGGTGCAGAAAGAAGGAAGAAAAGTGCAGAAAGAGGCAAGAGAATTGCTGAAAGAAGGAACAGAGGTGTAGAAAGAAGCAAGAGAAGTGCAGAAAGAGGCAAGTGAGGTGCAGAAAGAAGCAAGAGCAGTGCAGAAAGAACCAACAGAGGTGCTGAAAGAGGCAAGTGAGGTGCAGAAAGAGGCAAGAGATCTGCAGAAAAAACCAACAGAGGTGCTGAAAGAGGCAAGTGAGGTGCATAAAGAAGCAAGAGAGGTGCAGAAAGAAGGAAGAGAAGTGCAGAAAGAAGTAACAGAGGTGCAGAAAGAGGCAAAAAGGGTACAGAAAGACATAAGAGGGATACAGAAAAAGGCAAGAGAGGTGCAGAAAGAGGGAAGAAGGGTGCAGAAAGAGGCAAGAGGGGTACAGAAAGAAGCAAATGAGGTGCAGAAAGAGGCAACAGACGTGCAGAAAGAGGGAAGAGAGGTGCAGAAAGTAGAAGAGATTTGCAGAAAGAGGCAAGAGAAGTGCAGAAAAAGAAATGTGCAGAAAGAAGCAACACAATTGCAGAAAGAGGCAAGAGAGGCGCAGAAGGAAGCAAGAGTGGCTTGCACACCATTAGTACCAATTTAACACCCACACTTAGCAATAAGTAACAGGTGACCATTCTAGGTTTGCAAAGGGCCTTCCACCACGCTGTAACACTTGTCGCTACATTTTTGGTAACGTTTGAGCTAGAAACAAGGCTTTTTTGTTCAAATCTGCAGAATAGGGAGCAGATGATGAATTATGTGGCTAATGTAGAAAATGTATAATTGTGCGAAAGTCGGTGCAGCCAAACAGTCGCATAATTCCAGTGGCCCTGCTCATACCTCTGACTAGGTCCACAAGTGCTCCTCAGTGATTCCTTCTTTTTTGTCTCACTGAGTTCATAGCTGAGCTTCTATGGAAACAAGGAAGACTAAACCTGAGGTTACCACTCCACAACACAGACTACCATACCACATAATTACTCTCCATAGCACATAATCCCATTCTACATAATTCCTATACACTAAATACCACATACTTTCTATCCACATAATTTCACTGCACAACATACCACATAATTCCACTACACACAATGTACATCCACTCCACTCCAAAAAACATTAGTAAAAAACTTTTACATTTACAATGCCAATAGCTCTAACTCTCGCAAATGCAAAACCTATTACATTGCAAACACTTCTTTAACTAGTAGTCGCGTTTGCAGAGTGGTGGAGAAAGGGTGCTGGGCCTCCAACCAGCGCTCAGGAATTCTGCTGCGTAGGATTTACAGGAGGTACCAGAAGGGCTTCTTGGCCCCCAAAGTCCCTCAGGAGTAAAGTGGACTTCATCCCCCATCCCGTAGTCTGCCAGGAGGTGCGTTTGCAGAGTGGTGGAGAAAGGGGCATGGCCTCTGAAGATGTCTTAGCAATCCTACTGTTTGGGACATACTGGAGGTAACAAGAGGGTACTTGGCCCCCAAGGACATCCTTGGGGGCCAACTATCCCTCCTATTACCTCCAGTAAGTACCACACAACAGGATTGCTAAGTTCTCTAACAGGCCATGCCCCCTTTGCCCACCACTCTGCAAACGCGCCTCCTGGTGCGTTCTAAGTTGGGGGATTAAGTCACCTTTCCTCCTGAAGGTCACTAGGGGCCAACTAGCCCACCAGGTACCTCCAGTAAGCGCCACACACCTGGATTGCTGAGAGTGGTCCGAGGCCACGCCCCTTTTACACCACTCTGCAAACGCACCTCCTGGCCCCCCTCCCAACTGTTTAAAGCCCCGGGGAGATGGTGGTCCCTGGGGCCCGGGGTCCGCAACGGACCCCGAATTTGAATATTTAATGCCCCGGGAGGTGGTGGTCCCCGGGGCAGTATGCGGGGCTCGAGCCCCCCCCACACTAATTATTACTTATAGCCCCAGGGAGGTGGCAGTCCCCAGGGCTTGGGGGGGCCCACGAGGCCCCACCACCCAATTTTAACAAAGCCCTGGGAGGTAGCAGTCCCTGGGGCTTGGGGGGCCCATGAGGCCCCCCGCCCTTATTTAATTAAAGCCCCGGGGAGGTGGCGGTCCCCAGGGCTGCAGGGGGGCCGTGTGCCCCCGCGCATAAATTATGAAGCCCCGGGGAGGTGGCGGTACTGGGGCTGTGGGGGCCCCCACGGGCCCCCGCACCTTAATTTAGAATTGCCCCGGGACCTGGCCCACCCGGGGGCTTTTTAACAAACGAAGCGCGGTCTCCCGCGCTTCGTTTTTTTAAATAATTTCAGCCGGATTCACGCACCCAGCGTGAATTCAGCTGAAATTATTTTAAAAAATGCTTTTTTTGGGCCTGGGGGTCCTCGTGGGACCCCCTGAGCAGGCCTAGGGGGTCAGGGTGTTTCTACCCTGCCCCCTTTTCTTGTTTTTTACCTTTTTCTTGTGACTCGGTTACCGAGTCACTAGATGGCTGCCAACACATTCTGGTTTGGAGTGTTGGCAGCCAATCAGAATTGAGCTCGTGCTCGGGAGGTTCGCGAATCCTCCTCGGTGCTCAGATATCGATATTTTTATTTTTTGAATTTCCCAGCAACTACTGAACGGATTTACACCATTTTAAAAAAAGGTCGCTTTCTGAAACAAGAGCTACCTTTTTGCTAAATTTGGTGTAATTCCGTTCAGCAGTTCGGGCTATAGCCGTGTCTAAAGTTTCCTATGGAAATTTACATGGGGAAAACGCATTTTGGGACCCCCCTTTTTTCTCAACCCCCACTTGATGAATCACCCCGAAACTTTCAAGACAGGAGCTGACTGGAGCGGGCCATTAGTTTTGAAAATTTCACGAAGATTCGTCAACCGGCGCCAAAGATATTGGCAAAAGAAAAAACGCCTTTTGAATAGAAACAAGGGCCTAACTATAACTGCCTACTGGCGACCGGCAGTAGGTTATATATATATATTTTTTTTTCCCATCAAAAACAGGGCATGCGATGGGCACGTGCTTCGCCCCCAGCTATGCGAATTTATTCGTAGGCTGGTGGGAGAAGCACGTGGCCTGGGCAGGAGAAAACAAAAGATGACTAGACAAGGTTGTCCTATGGTCCCGCTATATTGATGACCTCTTCATCATATGGAGAGGGTCAATAGAAGAAGCACAAGAATATGTAACAATCCTAAATGACAATAATCTGAATCTGAGAATTACAGAGTGTATGAGTAGAACAAATGTGCCATACTTAGACCTGATGGTATACATTAAAGAGAATAAGATTGAAACTACTCTCCATAGAAAGCCCACAGCGGGGAACAGCACATTGCATGCTGAAAGTTTTCACCCGAGAAGTGTTATCAGTGGGGTTCCCTATGGAGAACTAATAAGATTGAGGCATAACTGCTCAACAGATGGAGATTTCAAGAAGGAATGTCAGGAGGCAGTAGACAGATTCAAAAATCGAGCATACAGAAAGGAGACGCTACAAAAAGCAGTAAAAAAGATAGAAAAAATACACAGAAAGGATCTCCTAATAACAACGGGAGAGGGACAAAGTTCAACAGTCGAAGATAAAGGAAAGGTTAGAATGATAACTGAGTACACGACTGGTTCCACTGAAGTGTTTCAGATCTTTCAAAAAAACTGGAGGGTACTTAAAACTGATACCATCATAGGGTCAATGCTTCCCCCAAGTCCTCTAATTACATATAGAAGGGGTCAGGCATTGAAAGATCAGCTAGTAAGAAGCCATTTTACAAAGCCTGCAGAAACAGCCAGAAAAGAAAAGAATTCCAGGTACCAGGCAGACAAACTAAACGCAGAATAGGGAAACTAATGAATTGTAAGTCAGAATATACTGTGTACTGTCTAACCTGTCCCTGTAATTTAAACTATGTTGGGAGCACGATCCACCCTGCAAAGAAAAGGGTCCTCGAACACATGCGGGCCATAAAAAACTGTGATTTAACTTATCCTGTGGCACGCCATTTCATGGTAGAACATAGATCTAATCAAAATCTTTTAAAAAATTTCTGTCTGGACCAGGTTTTAAAATCAGAAAGAGGTGGGGATAGAACCATGAAACTGAGGAAGTTGGAATCAAGGTATATTGTTGAGCTACAGACCAAGACCCCTCGAGGGCTCAACAATGAGGAAGAACTCTGGGTTCATGTTTAGATTGCTAGATAGAGAAATGATTGGGAGTAGAAGAATAATTGCACAATAGGGTACTGGGATATGAGAAACAGAGAAGCTTTTTGGTTTTTAGTTCCATGAAGTAATGGCACTAAGTAAGAAAAGGGCAAGAAGTAATTGAATGCAGAAGTGATTTGGCAATAAATTGGTGCAAACTGTCGGTACAATGAAATTATGATAACATGATTTGTAAATAGCCCATTCAGGGCACAAATATGAAGACAAGGTGCAGCTTGCTTCAATAAAATGTAGCAAACCAAGTAAGGCTTATTTAAGGCGTAATTAAATACACAATGATTAAATGTTGATTAAGCATAAGTAAAGCTTTTCTATTTTTTAAAACGAAATAACGTTTCAATATTATATGAACTGACTGCATAACAAAATGCCACTTTGCTAAATGTGAAGAACAATGAATGAATTGTAACCATTTAAAAATGGCCGCTACATTAGTAGCAACCGAGTTCACAGCTGCCTTTTGTAGTCCCTTTTCTGAGGCAATGAATTGATTTTATTTTTCCTCTCTCTATGTTCATGTTTGATGTATTTTAAAAATGACGAGAGTTTTGGTGCCCATTGACATTGAGGAAGGCGTGCAGCCGAAACGCGTCTGTCCGTGAAGTTGTGTGGTGAAAGAAATATTTAAAAAGCAAATTCTCTAGTGTGCGCCTCGATTTGTGACCGAGTGAAGCGAAGGTCACGTTTGGGAATATATATATATATATATACTATAACATATGCCCCCACAATGCACTACTTATGACCTCACATATTGCATCACTCATGACATGGTCAGTGACATCACTAATGACATCACTGATAACATCTCAAATGACATCACTGTAGGAGTGTGTTTCATAAACATTTCTGAGACTTACAGATATATACTGAGCTACTGTATAAGTTACATTACTATTCTTCCTGTATTACTTAGGAGTGATACTATATCTAACATATGTCAACTGAGTGGCTGTGTGACTGTATCTGTGTGTGAGTGGCTGTCTGAGTAGCTGTATGGGTGTGTGAGTGGGTGTGTGAGTGTTTGTGTGTGAGTGGCTGTATGGGTGAATTCGTGGGTGTGTGAGTGGCTGCATTGCACAGTCATTGTCTGTGTGAGTGGCTGTATGGGTGAGAGTGTGGATGTGTGACTGGTTGTATGGATGTGTGAATGAGTATGTAAGTTCTCAACCCAATTGCTATAGGCCTATCTCCCTAATTGACAATACTTTAAAAATCTTAGGTACAGTCCTATACAATAAGATTTTAGAGTGGTCTGAGGAAAATGGAATTTTAGATCCCTGTCAACTGGGCTTCCGAAGTAAGGTGGGCACCAACGAACAATGCCTTAACCTTAATCTAATTATGGGCAAATACACCATTCTGCGGGCTTCTCCAATCTACCTGGCCTTTATGGACTTGACCTCTGCTTTTGACCTTGTTAATAGATCAAAGCTCTGGTCTATCCTTCTGACCTATGGATTGGATGAGACCCTGGTGTATTTCTTGGCACACCTTCACAAAGATCTTAAAGCCCGGGTGAGGATTGGATGCAGGGGTGAAGTTACTGAAGCCATTGATGTAGGTAGGGGGTCAGACAGGGTTGTGTTCTGGCCCCCTTTCTTTTATTATCTACATTAATGAACTGAATAAAACTTTAAAATCATTAACCCAAGACGTCCCAAAAATCAATGGAAAATCACTCCCCGTACTACTCTATGCGGATGATGCGGTCCTTATGGGCCGCACTCCGAACTCCTTACGTACGCTAGTGCAGGGCTTTGTTAACCATATGGACAGCCTGGACCTCCGCACTAATTTTAAAAAGTCTTTTATAATGTTGTGTGGTCCAAAGAAACGTTTACTTAGTTCCATATCTGTGGGTAACCAGAAGCTGATGAGTACCAGCACCTTTCCTTATCTAGGGGTGGTCTTTGCTGCGAACGGCTCCTGGAGTGAGCATATGGCCCACTCCAGGAGCAAGTTCTCAAATGCCTCCTACTCGATTCTTAGTCTCCCATGCCCAAAGAGAACAGGTGCCATTTTAGCCATTTAAAAAAAATGTAAGTCCCAATGTGTGCCAACAGCTACGTATGGCGCTGAGGTTTGGGGATTCGCCAATAGTACCTGCATCCAACAGGAAGAGAATAGATTTTGCAGGAAGTTATTAGGCGTCCCAATCTCCACACCCCAATATACCTGCCGTAAGGAACTTAACTTACATTTTATCGAAGATTTTATTAGGGCCCGCCCTGCCCTTTTCTGGTTATCGGTCTGGAAAAACCCAGCCGCATCCCTAACGAGAGAGATTATCAGTGACTGTATAGGATGCCTGAAAGGGAAGGACATACCACGGCTGTCAGGGGTGTATCAGAGCCTTTGCATTAATAAGGGAATAAGGGAAGAATTTATCTAGATCCTAGCACAGCAATGGCTGCGAACAAAAGTGAGCTCAGGAGTGCACTCTATTCGCTATATAGAGCAGAAAGGTTAAAAAAGGAATCCAAAAAATCCCTTGTTCATAGATATATGGCTATTGAAAATTCTGTACACCCGCTGGCTAATTACATTACCCTGCCGATGAGCCATTGGGAGAGGAGCCTTTTGTTTCGTTTAAGGGCTGGCACTATTAAATTTGTATTATGTTTTCCCCTTGGTCACCATTCCGATCTTGATTGCATACCTTGCCCGTGTGATGGCCAGAGTGGCCAATCTATTTTACACTTTTTGGTTTTTTGTAAATACTATTTAAAGTATATTAAGTGGCTCTTAACTCCGTATTTTAAAAAGCATATCCCCATCAGCTTGGAAAACGCTTACTTGAGATTACTTACCCTGGATGATGAAGAGTTGGTCTCTCGCACAGGCACTTTTTGAGAATTGTAGTTCGAGCATGTCAAATGATGTCTAATCCCTGAGCTTTTATATCCCCTATTAATGAATTTTTATGAACCTAAAGATTATTGTATACCGTATGCTGCTATGGTTTTATTATGACTCTCTAATTTGCACATTTTTAACTTGTTTGTTGTTGTGTCTTTGTGCTTTTATGGATACGACGTTATCCGAATAAAGTGTCTTTGAATCTGAACCTGAGTATGTAAGTGGTTGTGTGGGTGAGTGAATGGGTGTGTGAGTGGCTGCATGGGTGAGTGACTGGCTGGAAGAGCAGGTGTGTGGGTGAGTGAGTGGCTGAGTGAGTGGCTTTATGGATGAGTGAGTGGGTGTGTGAGTGGTTGTGTGGGTGTTTGGGTGCATGAGAGATTGCATGGGATGTAAGTGGGTATACGAGTGGTTCTGTGGATGATGTCAACAATAATGTCATGTGAGATGTAATCACTGATGTCATCATATGTCACTGACCATGTTATGAGTGGTATAATATGTGAGGTCATAAGCAGTACATTGCGGGGGTATAAGATATAGTTATCTCAGGTAACTATAACCGCTGAATTTCTATGGTTTTGCACATTCGAAATCTAAGCCTAACTATAACATGCCTGTAACCTTTGTTTTTTTCAGTAAATTTCTGAGTTTTTAAATTCTATTTCCTAACTATAACATCCCTGTAACCCTTGGTTTTTTCAGTGAATTTCTATGACTTTTTAATGTTATTTCCTAATTATAACGTCCCTGTAACTGTTGGACTGAAAATGCGTATGGCTGACTCTCTTCTAGCATTGTGAAAGTTAAGTTAGCATTTGCGGCACCATTTTGTATTCAGCTGCCATTTTGTACCATGATCTAAATGAAGCCTCTGTCTCATACTGTCTGACTCAGCAGAAAGCAGCCTCGATTGTTTCTCTTTATCATTCAAGGTTGAGCTTCACTGCACTAATGAATAGATCTTTCTGTATCTACATGCCTTTCCCCGTAGGTAGGTCTGCTCCCACTCTCAGGGAGACGAGCATGGGCAGAGTAACCTTGAAACTAAGATAGCGTGTACCCAGTCTCAGGATGGTAGCTCATCTTTCTGTACCTCCTTTGTTCATCAGTGCCCAGGCTGGAAAATTCCAGTCTGGGCGGGTCTTAGGGGTGTTGGAAATGTATATCTGCCTTAATCTTGTGGACGGGGGTCAGTCTCTCGGCAGCTATCTAAGGAGGCTGGTCAGACCGGAATCCACTTGAGCGCATACTAATAAATAACTTTGGTTTGTATTCTCTACTGTCTGACCGACTCTTCATTTGTATGGAAGGCTGAGAGGTGGTCGCAAGTGACCCGGGTGGCCCTAAACGGGTCACTTCCTTCAGTTGGCGCCCGAACAGGGACCCCATCGGGTGAGTGACCCTTCCTTGCCCGCGGACGGGTGAGGGGGACGGGGCCACATCAGGTCGGATGTGCAGACCAGGGATCCTTGCATGAGAGAGTCCAGTACTCGCAGCTGCCCCGTCTGTTTGACCGGGCGGTGCCTCGGCCAGTGGTCATCCCGGCTAGGGTCCTGAACGGCGAAACCCTTGGATCTGACCATTTGGTCCGAAGAGTCGGCAGTGGAGAATAACTTCGTTTGACCTGTGTGCACCAGCTGAGTTTGCTTTGGTTTTGTTCTGTGGCTATGACGCCACTTTGGTTTGTGTTTGATACGGTCTGAGGATCGTTTTTGGGCAAGCGCTTGAATTTGTTTGAGTTCTTTGTGAGCATGGTATTGTTCTGATCCGGATTTGGTGAGGTCTGCGGACCAACTTTGGAAGATAGTTGCAAATATCTGCTTGACATAGATAGTGAAAACGTTTTCGCTTTAAGATGCCTTGTCTTAGTAAATTATGTTGTGTGAGTTGTCGTTGTTGTTCTACTGATGCTCGATTGGAAGAGAGTCAGCCTGCGCCTCCAGAAGGCACCCCAAACTTTGAGATGTATGTTAAGCATAGCCTTGGCCCTATTATGTTTAGTACATTATGGCACAAATATACGAGGGACAAAGCCGAGTTGCAGTGGCTGTTGACGGGCACTTTTGATGAGCAAAAGCATAATTTCTTGCAGATAAATTGTTTGCGAAAAGGAGTAGGCAGTCAATGTTTGATTCCCTTAGAACGTGGCAAAAGGAAGCTAAACAGAGATGAATGAAAGCAGAAAAGGAGGCCCGAAAGGGAAGGATGCAGACAGTGACTCAGAAAGCCGTTGCGTATGATAAAGAGAAGACTGAGAAGGGAATAGTGTGTGCCAATAGGAAGTTTCGATTGCAATGCGACAAGTCTTATGTGGTTCAGGAAGACAATGATACATTTGTGGAGGAATTGTTAGACACCCGACCTCCGCCTCCATACGCCCGCAGAGAATATACCCTGCTGTGCCACAGCCCCAGTCATCTGTCTCTTCTGCCCCTGCTGCCCCTGCTGTTTCTGTTTCTTCTGTTATTGAATCTGTTGCTTTAGCCGCTGCGCATCCTGTCAATTCTGTGGCTCCACCCTCCGCACCTGTGATAACTGGTAGTCCTATCGTGTCAATGTCTTCTTCTTCTCCAGCCCTTACGCCCACAACACAGCCATTAACGACATTGGTGCCTACTCTTTCTGTTACTACCCCTTCCCTCTTCCCTCATTCCCCAGCAGTACTGGGTAGTGGAACGCCTGTACGTGGATCAGGGGACTGGGCAACTGCTAGGGAGCGGTTGGGACGAATCTTAATACGATCTGATGTGGGGGAGGAAGACAAATGGGCATTAGCAAATCAGGCCGCTCAGTGGGCCCGTCATCCCATTTATAGTACTGAAGATGTGTGGAGTGTGATGAGGGATTATGAGCCGTTTGTGCAGCAGCATGCCCTTAAGCACATGTCGGCTACGCTGATTGGATTGTGGGAACAGTGCTTCAATGCCATAGCGCCCCAGATTATTTATGATATCAGAGATAATGTATACGTAGCTGGTATGGCGCCTGAGGAGGTTTTCGGAAATGTTGCGACATTGGTAGCTTACCGAGGTAGGCTGTTTGAGAAGAGCCCGAAGACAGTGTCCCAGTTTCCGATGAGGGAAGTCCATCCCATATATCACCCTGAGGTGCCAGAGCTTCGAGATCAGCATGACGCTGTTCTTAGACCAAGGGTAGAGGCCCGGTTTCAAGAACAGTGGGTTTATACCCCATGGAAGAGGAGTGAGGTGTTATCCCTTAAGACTCAGTTACCTGACCCTAGGAAAAATCCTACTGCATACTATAAGGAAT
Organism: Calotriton arnoldi; assembly: GCA_963921515.1. Taxonomy (NCBI): domain Eukaryota; kingdom Metazoa; phylum Chordata; class Amphibia; order Caudata; family Salamandridae; genus Calotriton; species Calotriton arnoldi. The sequence continues at coordinate 2,898,477 of CAWUFW010001158.1, forward strand.
TGACGGAAGCCGCTTCATCAACAGTAATGACGCTTGCAGATATTGAAATGTTCTTTGGTCTGCTGGTGCCCGTCGACATTTGGAGGCAGGTGCACACGCATGACCACGCTGTGGAATTGGGTGGTACATGGGATCAGATTTAAGCATGGGATAAGGAAAGGAAGCCTGGAGAAAAGCCCAAGGCCGAGATACCAACTTTACCGGGCTGAATTATTACCTATATGCACTCTCTTATTCCTCCTAGAAGGATAGATTGAGACAAGTTAGCAGCATGTCGCCAGAAGAAAGATGAAAGTGTATCCGATTTTTTTACACGGTTCGAGGGTGTGTTCTTGGATTTCAGTGGACAAGATTTGTCAGTAGAAGGGGGTGTCCGGTTGTTCATCAATAGATTTGTTACGAACCTGCTCCCAAAGATTGCAGCTCGGTTGCAGGCTTCAGAGAGTACTTGGACGACCTCCTCCCCTTCTGTAACATTGAGTATGGCACAGTATTATGAACACAGGGAAAATGATGAGAAGGAGAAGGTGGAAAAGAAGCATAAGGAGTTGAAGACGAAGGTGTTGTTACAGCAGGCGTCTAGGGGTAACGGTAGAGGACGTGGAGCTGGTCAGGCCCGGCAGCTTTCCCGTACTAGTAGGAGCACTGCGCCTGTGGGGCCGAATCAGTGTGCGTATTGTAAGGAGGAGGGACACTGGCATAGCGAGTGTCCGGTGTTATTGCAGAAAGTTGCGACACCCAGAGGACGAGGTTCTCGTGGACGGGGCCGTGGAGCAAGCGATCAGGCTGGGGTTCGGGAGGATGGGATATTGCAGGGTCACTCTGACCAGAACTATTTTGATGACCCTCGAGGAGACAGTATTATCACGATGATTATGATCTGGACGAGGTGGCAGGGATGTCCCACAGCTAGGACAGCCAGGGATAGGGTGAGGGAGCAGTCCAGATACCTGTAGATCAACGCAGTCCTTATGTCACCGCAGATTTGCAAGGCTCAGTTAAGAAATTCTTAGTGGACACAGGTGCAATGAATAGCTCTGTTTCTCGTTCTCTGGTCCCCGGGGCAGCTGTCTGGCCAAAATAATGTTTCGGTAGGATTTTCTGGTGTACCGGTTGTAAGCCCCATTTCCAAACCTCTTGCTTTGACTATCGGTCCTTTTACTGTAGATTCACAGTTCTTATTGACGTCAAGTTGTGGAGAAAACCTAATGGGCTTGGATTTATTAAAGACGTTCCATGTGATCATTTTTTGTTCTCCGGACGGTGTTTACATGACAATGGGACCAAATGTGGTTAGCTCTAAGCAGTGTCTGTCCAAGGATGTACCCCTTCCCGCTGAGCTTAAGGCTGTGCCGCCCACTTTGTAGGACTACTGTAAATTCCCCAATTTCCATTAAAGTTAAAGACAATGCCATTTTGCCCCGTATTCCTCAGTACAAAATACCACACGCAGGGGAGTGAGCTTTGTTGCGGATTATACAGTACTTGATTGAGTCAGGAGTTGTTGAAGAGACTACTGCGAATGTGTGTAATAGCCCTATTCTTCCCATTCTTAAAAGGGCGCCTTCAGGCTCCTCTGATGGTCACCCAGATGTTTATCGTTTTGTGATTGATTTGCGCGCAGTTAATAAAATAGTGGTCCCTCAGTTCCCGGTGTTCCCCGACACTACTGCCATTCTGACAATGATCCCCTCTTCTGCCAAATTTATCTCTGTCATTGATTTGAAAAATGCCTTCTTTAGTATCCCAATTCATCCTGATAGTCGCTATCTGTTTTGTTTTACCCTGGCTGGGAGGAGATTTAGATTCTGCCGTGCTCCTCAGGGCTATACTGAAAGTCCAAGTATATATAGCCAGACTCTGAAGGCTCAATTGGACTCTCTCACGCTTTCCCCAGGTAATGTATTGCTTCAGTATGTGGATGACATACTGATAGCCTCTGATACTGAACAGGGATGCAAAGACAGTACGGTTAAGTTGTTGCAACATTTGGCTAACAATGGACATAAAGTGTCCTTTTCTAAATTTCAATATTGTCAACAGGAAGTCACCTATTTAGGTCACCTACTGTCGAAGGAGGGTAGGAGATTGACCCCTGAGCGCATTAGTGCCATTGTTAAAATGCCTATCCCTAAAACCCAGAGGGATGTGTGTGCTTTTATTGGCATCACTTCCTACTGTTGACATTGGATCCCTAATTATTCGTTACTAATAAAGTCTTTGCTTGTACTAACCACTAAAGATGTGCATGAGCCCCTGCCTTGGACGCCTGAATGTCAGCAGTCTTTTGAGCAATTAAAAGTTGCGCTTTGCTCTGCTCCTGTGCTTGGCACGCCTGACTATGGGAAGCCGTTCGTGCTGTATGTACACGAGATGGCTGGTTGCATGCTCTCTGTTTTAACACAGGCCATTGGAGGTAAGCAACAGCTGTGTGCTTATTTTTTTGCTTTGCTTGACCCTGTCGCGAGAGCCCTCCTGAGCTGTCTAAGAGCAGTCGCGGCTGTGGACATCTCTATAAGGCAATCGGCTGGGCTCGTACTTGATACTGACCTCACAGTTATGGTACCCCATCCTGTGGATACCCTTTTGAATAAAACCAAGACACAGCACCTTACCAGTGCACGTCTGACCGGTTATGAGCTAACTCTCTTTGCCCCGCATATCACGATCAAAAGATGAGCCACTCTGAACCCTGCCACGTTACTGCCCCTTCCTTCTGAGAGTGAAGAAATAGACATACATGATTGTCTTTTTCGGACAGAGGAAGAGACAAAGGGACGGGTAGACCTGACTGATGTTCCCTTATCTGAACCCCAAGGGGAAAGATGCAAGAGAGGTGCAGAAACAAGCAAGAGAAGTGCAGAAAGAGAATTGCTGAAAGAAGCAACAGAGGTGTAGAAAGAAGCATGAGAAGTGTAGAAAGAGGCAAGTGAGGTGCAGAAAGAAGGAAGAGCAGTGCAGAATGAACCAACAGAGGTGCAAAAAAAGGCAAGAGGGGTGCAAAAAGAGGTAGGAGAGGTGCACAAAGAGGCAAGAGAGGTATAGAAAGAGGCAGGAGGGGTGCAGAAAGAAGGAAGAGAAGTGCAGAAATAAGCAACAGAGGTGCTTAAAGAGGCGAGAAGGGTGCAGAAAGAGGCAAGAGAACTGCAGAAAAAGGCAAGAGAGGTGCAGAAAGAGGAAGGAGAGGTACACAAAGAGGCAAGAGGGGTATAGAAAGAGGCAAGAGGGGTACAGAAAGAGGGAAGAGAGGTGTAGAAAAAGGCAAGAAAGTTGCAGAAAGAAGCAAGTGAAGTGCAGAAAGAGGCAACAGAGGTGCAGAGAGACGCAAGAGAGGTGCAGAAACAAGCAAGAGCAGTGCAGAAAGAACCAATAGAGGTGCAAAAAGAGGCAAGAGGGGTGCAGAAAGAGGTAGGAGAGGTGCACAAAGAGGCAAGAGAGGTACAGAAAGAGGCCGGAGGGGTGCAGAAAGAAGGGAGAGAAGTGCAAAAGAGGCAAGAGAATTGCTGAAAGAAGCAACACAGGTGTAGAAAGAAGCAAGAGAAGTGCAGAAAGAGGCAAGTGAGGTGCAGAAAAAGCAAGTGCAGTGCAGAAAGAACCAACAGAGGTGCTGAAAGAGGCGCGAAGGGTGCAGAAAGAGCAAGAGAAGTGCAGAAAGAGGTAACAGAGGTACAGAAAGAGGCAAGAGATGTGCAGAAACAGGCAGGAAAGGTGCAGAAACAGGGAACAGGGGTGCAGAAAGAGGCAAGAGAGGTGCAGAAAGAGAAAAGAGGGGTGCAGAAAGGGGCAAGAGATCTGCAGAAAAAAGCAACAGAGGTGCTGAAAGACGCAAGTGAGGTGCAGAAAGAGGCAAGAGATCTGCAGAAAAAGAAACAGGTGCTGAAAGAGGCAAGTGAGGTGCAGAAAGAAGCAAGAGAGGTGCAGAAAGAGGCAATAGAAGTGCAGAAAGAAGCAACAGAGGTGCAGAAAGAGGCAAGAGGGGTGCAGAAAGAGGAGAGAGAAGTGCAGAAAGAAGCAAAAGAGGTGCTCAAAGAGGCAAGAGGGATGCAGAAAGAGGCAAGAGCAGTGCAGAAAGAACCAAGAGAAGTGCAGAAAGAAGCAACAGAGGTGCAAAAGGAGGCACGAGGGGTGCAGAAAGAAGGAAGAGAAGTGCAGAAAGAAGCAACAGAGGTGCATAAAGACGCAAGACAGGTGCAGAAACAAGCAAGAGAAGTGCAGAAAGAGGCAAGAGAATTGCTGAAAGAAGCAACAGAGGTTTAGAAAGAAGCAAGAGAAGTGCAGAAAGAGGCAAGTGGGGTGCAGAAAGAAGCAAGAGCACTGCAGAAAGAACCAACAGAGGTGCAAAAAGAGGCAAGAGGGGTGCAGAAAGAGGTAGGAGAGGTGCACAAAGATACAAGAGAGGTACAGAAAGAGGCAGGAGGGGTGCAAAAAGAAGGAAGAAAAGTGCAGAAAGAGGCAAGAGAACTGCTAAAAGAAGCAACAGAGGTGTAGAAAGAAGCAAGAAAAGTGCAGAAAGAGGCAAGTGAGGTACAGAAAGAAGCAAGAGCAGTGTACAAAGAACCAACAGAGGTGCAAAAAGAGGCAAGAGGGGTGCAGACAAAGGTAGGAGGGGTGCACAAAGAGGCAAGAGAGGTACAGAAAGAGGCAGGAGGGGTGCAGAAAGAAGGAAGAAAAGTGCAGAAAGAGGCAAGAGAATTGCTGAAAGAAGCAAAACAGGTGTAGAAAGAAGCAAGAGAAGTGCAGAAAGAGGCAAGTGAGGTGCAGAAAAAGCAAGAGCAGTGCAGAAAGAACCAACAGAGGTGCTGAAAGAGGCGCGAAGGGTGCAGAAAGAGCAAGAGAAGTGCAGAAAGAGGTAACAGAGGTACAGAAAGAGGCAAGAGATGTGCAGAAACAGGCAGGAAAGGTGCAGAAACAGGGAACAGGGGTGCAGAAAGAGGCAAGAGAGGTGCAGAAAGAGAAAAGAGGGGTGCAGAAAGGGGCAAGAGATCTGCAGAAAAAAGCAACAGAGGTGCTGAAAGACGCAAGTGAGGTGCAGAAAGAGGCAAGAGATCTGCAGAAAAAAGAAACAGAGGTGCTGAAAGAGGCAAGTGAGGTGCAGAAAGAAGCAAGAGAGGTGCAGAAAGAGGCAATAGAAGTGCAGAAAGAAGCAACAGAGGTGCAGAAAGAGGCAAGAGGGGTGCAGAAAGAGGAGAGAGAAGTGCAGAAAGAAGCAAAAGAGGTGCTCAAAGAGTCAAGAGGGATGCAGAAAGAGGCAAGAGCAGTGCAGAAAGAACCAAGAGAAGTGCAGAAAGAAGCAACAGAGGTGCAAAAGGAGGCATGAGGGGTGCAGAAAGAAGGAAGAGAAGTGCAGAAAGAAGCAACAGAGGTGCTGAAAGAGGCATGAGAGGTGCAGATAGAAGCAGGTGAAGTGCAGAAAGAAGCAACAGAGGTGCATAAAGACGCAAGACAGGTGCAGAAACAAGCAAGAGAAGTGCAGAAAGAGGCAAGAGAATTGCTGAAAGAAGCAACAGAGGTTTAGAAAGAAGCAAGAGAAGTGCAGAAAGAGGCAAGTGAGGTGCAGAAAGAAGCAAGAGCACTGCAGAAAGAACCAACAGAGGTGCAAAAAGAGGCAAGAGGGGTATAGAAAGAGGCAGGAGGGGTGCAGAAAGAAGGAAGAGAAGTGCAGAAAGAAGCAACAGATGTGCTTAAAGAGGCACGAAGGGTGCAGAAAGAGGCAAGAGAACTGCAGAAAAAGGCAAGAGAGGTGCAGAAAGAGGAAGGAGAGGTACACAAAGAGGCAAGAGGGGTACAGAAAGAGGGAAGAGAGGTGTAGAAAAAGGCAAGAGAGTTGCACAAATAGGGAAGAGGGGTGCAGAAAGAGGCAGGAGGGGTGCGGAAAGAATTAACAGAGGTGCCGAAAGAGGCAAGAGAGGTGCAGAAAGAAGCAAGTGAAGTGCAGAAAGACACAACAGAGGTGCAGAAAGATGCAAGAGAGGTGCAGAAACAAGCAAGAGAAGTGCAGAAAGAGAATTGCTGAAAGAAGCAACAGAGGTGTAGAAAGAAGCATGAGAAGTGTAGAAAGAGGCAAGTGAGGTGCAGAAAGAAGCAAGAGCAGTGCAGAATGAACCAACAGAGGTGCAAAAAAGGCAAGAGGGGTGCAAAAAGAGGTGGGAGAGGTGCACAAAGAGGCAAGAGAGGTATAGAAAGAGGCAGGAGGGGTGCAGAAAGAAGGAAGAGAAGTGCAGAAATAAGCAACAGAGGTGCTTAAAGAGGCGCGAAGGGTGCAGAAAGAGGCAAGAGAACTGCAGAAAAAGGCAAGAGAGGTGCAGAAAGAGGAAGGAGAGGTACACAAAGAGGCAAGAGGGGTATAGAAAAAGGCAAGAGGGGTACAGAAAGAGGGAAGAGAGGTGTAGAAAAAGGCAAGAGAGTTGCAGAAAGAAGCAAGTGAAGTGCAGAAAGAGGCAACAGAGGTGCAGAGAGACGCAAGAGAGGTGCAGAAACAAGCAAGAGCAGTGCAGAAAGAACCAATAGAGGTGCAAAAAGAGGCAAGAGGGGTGCAGAAAGAGGTAGGAGAGGTGCACAAAGAGGCAAGAGAGGTACAGAAAGAGGCCGGAGGGGTGCAGAAAGAAGGGAGAGAAGTGCAAAAAGAGGCAAGAGAATTGCTGAAAGAAGCAACACAGGTGTAGAAAGAAGCAAGAGAAGTGCAGAAAGAGGCAAGTGAGGTGCAGAAAAAGCAAGAGCAGTGCAGAAAGAACCAACAGAGGTGCTGAAAGAGGCGCGAAGGGTGCAGAAAGAGCAAGAGAAGTGCAGAAAGAGGTAACAGAGGTACAGAAAGAGGCAAGAGATGTGCAGGAACAGGCAGGAAAGGTGCAGAAACAGGGAACAGGGGTGCACAAAGAGGCAAGAGAGGTGCAGAAAGAGAAAAGAGGGGTGCAGAAAGGGGCAAGAGATCTGCAGAAAAAAGCAACAGAGGTGCTGAAAGACGCAAGTGAGGTGCAGAAAGAGGCAAGAGATCTGCAGAAAAAAGAAACAGAGGTGCTGAAAGAGGCAAGTGAGGTGCAGAAAGAAGCAAGAGAGGTGCAGAAAGAGGCAATAGAAGTGCAGAAAGAAGCAACAGAGGTGCAGAAAGAGGCAAGAGGGGTGCAGAAAGAGGAGAGAGAAGTGCAGAAAGAAGCAAAAGAGGTGCTCAAAGAGGCAAGAGGGATGCAGAAAGAGGCAAGAGCAGTGCAGAAAGAACCAAGAGAAGTGCAGAAAGAAGCAACAGAGGTGCAAAAGGAGGCACGAGGGGTGCAGAAAGAAGGAAGAGAAGTGCAGAAAGAAGCAACAGAGGTGCTGAAAGAGGCATGAGAGGTGCAGATAGAAGCAGGTGAAGTGCAGAAAGAAGCAACAGAGGTGCATAAAGACGCAAGACAGGTGCAGAAACAAGCAAGAGAAGTGCAGAAAGAGGCAAGAGAATTGCTGAAAGAAGCAACAGAGGTTTAGAAAGAAGCAAGAGAAGTGCAGAAAGAGGCAAGTGGGGTGCAGAAAGAAGCAAGAGCACTGCAGAAAGAACCAACAGAGGTGCAAAAAGAGGCAAGAGGGGTGCACAAAGAGGTAGGAGAGGTGCACAAAGATACAAGAGAGGTACAGAAAGAGGCAGGAGGGGTGCAAAAGAAGGAAGAGAAGTGCAGAAAGAGGCAAGAGAATTGCTGAAAGAAGCAACAGAGGTGTAGAAAGAAGCAAGAAAAGTGCAGAAAGAGGCAAGTGAGGTACAGAAAGAAGCAAGAGCAGTGTACAAAGAACCAACAGAGGTGCAAAAAGAGGCAAGAGGGGTGCAGACAAAGGTAGGAGGGGTGCACAAAGAGGCAAGAGAGGTACAGAAAGAGGCAGGAGGGGTGCAGAAAGAAGGAAGAAAAGTGCAGAAAGAGGCAAGAGAATTGCTGAAAGAAGGAACAGAGGTGTAGAAAGAAGCAAGAGAAGTGCAGAAAGAGGCAAGTGAGGTGCAGAAAGAAGCAAGAGCAGTGCAGAAAGAACCAACAGAGGTGCTGAAAGAGGCAAGTGAGGTGCAGAAAGAGGCAAGAGATCTGCAGAAAAAACCAACAGAGGTGCTGAAAGAGGCAAGTGAGGTGCATAAAGAAGCAAGAGAGGTGCAGAAAGAAGGAAGAGAAGTGCAGAAAGAAGTAACAGAGGTGCAGAAAGAGGCAAAAGGGTACAGAAAGACATAAGAGGGATACAGAAAAAGGCAAGAGAGGTGCAGAAAGAGGGAAGAAGGGTGCAGAAAGAGGCAAGAGGGGTACAGAAAGAAGCAAATGAGGTGCAGAAAGAGGCAACAGACGTGCAGAAAGAGGGAAGAGAGGTGCAGAAAGTAGAAGAGATTTGCAGAAAGAGGCAAGAGAAGTGCAGAAAAAGAAATGTGCAGAAAGAAGCAACACAATTGCAGAAAGAGGCAAGAGAGGCGCAGAAGGAAGCAAGAGTGGCTTGCACACCATTAGTACCAATTTAACACCCACACTTAGCAATAAGTAACAGGTGACCATTCTAGGTTTGCAAAGGGCCTTCCACCACGCTGTAACACTTGTCGCTACATTTTTGGTAACGTTTGAGCTAGAAACAAGGCTTTTTTGTTCAAATCTGCAGAATAGGGAGCAGATGATGAATTATGTGGCTAATGTAGAAAATGTATAATTGTGCGAAAGTCGGTGCAGCCAAACAGTCGCATAATTCCAGTGGCCCTGCTCATACCTCTGACTAGGTCCACAAGTGCTCCTCAGTGATTCCTTCTTTTTTGTCTCACTGAGTTCATAGCTGAGCTTCTATGGAAACAAGGAAGACTAAACCTGAGGTTACCACTCCACAACACAGACTACCATACCACATAATTACTCTCCATAGCACATAATCCCATTCTACATAATTCCTATACACTAAATACCACATACTTTCTATCCACATAATTTCACTGCACAACATACCACATAATTCCACTACACACAATGTACATCCACTCCACTCCAAAAACATTAGTAAAAAACTTTTACATTTACAATGCCAATAGCTCTAACTCTCGCAAATGCAAAACCTATTACATTGCAAACACTTCTTTAACTAGTAGTCGCGTTTGCAGAGTGGTGGAGAAAGGGTGCTGGGCCTCCAACCAGCGCTCAGGAATTCTGCTGCGTAGGATTTACAGGAGGTACCGGAAGGGCTTCTTGGCCCCCAAAGTCCCTCAGGAGTAAAGTGGACTTCATCCCCCATCCCGTAGTCTGCCAGGAGGTGCGTTTGCAGAGTGGTGGAGAAAGGGGGCATGGCCTCTGAAGATGTCTTAGCAATCCTACTGTTTGGGACATACTGGAGGTAACAAGAGGGGTACTTGGCCCCCAAGGACATCCTTGGGGGCCAACTATCCCTCCTATTACCTCCAGTAAGTACCACACAACAGGATTGCTAAGTTCTCTAACAGGCCATGCCCCCTTTGCCCACCACTCTGCAAACGCGCCTCCTGGTGCGTTCTAAGTTGGGGGATTAAGTCACCTTTCCTCCTGAAGGTCACTAGGGGCCAACTAGCCCACCAGGTACCTCCAGTAAGCGCCACACACCTGGATTGCTGAGAGTGGTCCGAGGCCACGCCCCTTTTACACCACTCTGCAAACGCACCTCCTGGCCCCCTCCCAACTGTTTAAAGCCCCGGGAGATGGTGGTCCCTGAGGCCCGGGGTCCGCAACGGACCCCGAATTTGAATATTTAATGCCCCGGGAGGTGGTGGTCCCCGGGGCAGTATGCGGGGCTCGAGCCCCCCACACTAATTATTACTTATAGCCCCAGGGAGGTGGCAGTCCCCAGGGCTTGGGGGCCCACGAGGCCCCACCACCCAATTTTAACAAAGCCCTGGGAGGTAGCAGTCCCTGGGGCTTGGGGGCCCATGAGGCCCCCGCCCTTATTTAATTAAAGCCCCGGGAGGTGGCGGTCCCCAGGGCTGCAGGGGGCCGTGTGCCCCGCGCATAAATTATGAAGCCCCGGGAGGTGGCGGTACTGGGGCTGTGGGGCCCCCACGGGCCCCCGCACCTTAATTTAGAATTGCCCCGGGACCTGGCCCACCCGGGGCTTTTAACAAACGAAGCGCGGTCTCCGCGCTGCGTTTTAAATAATTTCAGCCGGATTCACGCACCCAGCGTGAATTCAGCTGAAATTATTTTAAAAAATGCTTTTTTTGGGCCTGGGGGTCCTCGTGGGACCCCCTGAGCAGGCCTAGGGGGTCAGGGTGTTTCTACCCTGCCCCCTTTTCTTGTTTTTTACCTTTTTCTTGTGACTCGGTTACCGAGTCACTAGATGGCTGCCAACACATTCTGGTTTGGAGTGTTGGCAGCCAATCAGAATTGAGCTCGTGCTCGGGAGGTTCGCGAATCCTCCTCGGTGCTCAGATATCGATATTTTTATTTTTGAATTTCCCAGCAACTACTGAACGGATTTACACTATTTTAAAAAAGGTCGCTTTCTGAAACAAGAGCTACCTTTTGCTAAATTTGGTGTAATTCCGTTCAGCAGTTCGGGCTATAGCCGTGTCTAAAGTTTCCTATGGAAATTTACATGGGGAAAACGCATTTTGGGACCCCCTTTTTCTCAACCCCCACTTGATGAATCACCCCGAAACTTTCAAGACAGGAGCTGACTGGAGCGGGCCATTAGTTTTGAAAATTTCACGAAGATTCGTCAACCGGCGCCAAAGATATTGGCAAAAGAAAAACGCCTTTTGAATAGAAACAAGGGCCTAACTATAACTGCCTACTGGCGACCGGCAGTAGGTTATATATATATATATTTTTTCCCATCAAAAACAGGGCATGCGATGGGCACGTGCTTCGCCCCCAGCTATGCGAATTTATTCGTAGGCTGGTGGGAGAAGCACGTGGCCTGGGCAGGAGAAAACAAAAGATGACTAGACAAGGTTGTCCTATGGTCCCGCTATATTGATGACCTCTTCATCATATGGAGAGGGTCAATAGAAGAAGCACAAGAATATGTAACAATCCTAAATGACAATAATCTGAATCTGAGAATTACAGAGTGTATGAGTAGAACAAATGTGCCATACTTAGACCTGATGGTATACATTAAAGAGAATAAGATTGAAACTACTCTCCATAGAAAGCCCACAGCGGGGAACAGCACATTGCATGCTGAAAGTTTTCACCCGAGAAGTGTTATCAGTGGGGTTCCCTATGGAGAACTAATAAGATTGAGGCATAACTGCTCAACAGATGGAGATTTCAAGAAGGAATGTCAGGAGGCAGTAGACAGATTCAAAAATCGAGCATACAGAAAGGAGACGCTACAAAAAGCAGTAAAAAGATAGAAAAAATACACAGAAAGGATCTCCTAATAACAACGGGAGAGGGACAAAGTTCAACAGTCGAAGATAAAGGAAAGGTTAGAATGATAACTGAGTACACGACTGGTTCCACTGAAGTGTTTCAGATCTTTCAAAAAACTGGAGGGTACTTAAAACTGATACCATCATAGGGTCAATGCTTCCCCAAGTCCTCTAATTACATATAGAAGGGGTCAGGCATTGAAAGATCAGCTAGTAAGAAGCCATTTTACAAAGCCTGCAGAAACAGCCAGAAAAGAAAAGAATTCCAGGTACCAGGCAGACAAACTAAACGCAGAATAGGGAAACTAATGAATTGTAAGTCAGAATATACTGTGTACTGTCTAACCTGTCCCTGTAATTTAAACTATGTTGGGAGCACGATCCACCCTGCAAAGAAAAGGGTCCTCGAACACATGCGGGCCATAAAAAACTGTGATTTAACTTATCCTGTGGCACGCCATTTCATGGTAGAACATAGATCTAATCAAAATCTTTTAAAAAATTTCTGTCTGGACCAGGTTTTAAAATCAGAAAGAGGTGGGGATAGAACCATGAAACTGAGGAAGTTGGAATCAAGGTATATTGTTGAGCTACAGACCAAGACCCCTCGAGGGCTCAACAATGAGGAAGAACTCTGGGTTCATGTTTAGATTGCTAGATAGAGAAATGATTGGGAGTAGAAGAATAATTGCACAATAGGGTACTGGGATATGAGAAACAGAGAAGCTTTTTGGTTTTTAGTTCCATGAAGTAATGGCACTAAGTAAGAAAAGGGCAAGAAGTAATTGAATGCAGAAGTGATTTGGCAATAAATTGGTGCAAACTGTCGGTACAATGAAATTATGATAACATGATTTGTAAATAGCCCATTCAGGGCACAAATATGAAGACAAGGTGCAGCTTGCTTCAATAAAATGTAGCAAACCAAGTAAGGCTTATTTAAGGCGTAATTAAATACACAATGATTAAATGTTGATTAAGCATAAGTAAAGCTTTTCTATTTTTTAAAACGAAATAACGTTTCAATATTATATGAACTGACTGCATAACAAAATGCCACTTTGCTAAATGTGAAGAACAATGAATGAATTGTAACCATTTAAAAATGGCCGCTACATTAGTAGCAACCGAGTTCACAGCTGCCTTTTGTAGTCCCTTTTCTGAGGCAATGAATTGATTTTATTTTTCCTCTCTCTATGTTCATGTTTGATGTATTTTAAAAATGACGAGAGTTTTGGTGCCCATTGACATTGAGGAAGGCGTGCAGCCGAAACGCGTCTGTCCGTGAAGTTGTGTGGTGAAAGAAATATTTAAAAAGCAAATTCTCTAGTGTGCGCCTCGATTTGTGACCGAGTGAAGCGAAGGTCACGTTTGGGAATATATATATATATATAACTATAACATATGCCCCCACAATGCACTACTTATGACCTCACATATTGCATCACTCATGACATGGTCAGTGACATCACTAATGACATCACTGATAACATCTCAAATGACATCACTGTATGAGTGTGTTTCATAAACATTTCTGAGACTTACAGATATATACTGAGCTACTGTATAAGTTACATTACTATTCTTCCTGTATTACTTAGGAGTGATACTATATCTAACATATGTCAACTGAGTGGCTGTGTGACTGTATCTGTGTGTGAGTGGCTGTCTGAGTAGCTGTATGGGTGTGTGAGTGGGTGTGTGAGTGTTTGTGTGTGAGTGGCTGTATGGGTGAATTCGTGGGTGTGTGAGTGGCTGCATTGCACAGTCATTGTCTGTGTGAGTGGCTGTATGGGTGAGAGTGTGGATGTGTGACTGGTTGTATGGATGTGTGAATGAGTATGTAAGTTCTCAACCCAATTGCTATAGGCCTATCTCCCTAATTGACAATACTTTAAAAATCTTAGGTACAGTCCTATACAATAAGATTTTAGAGTGGTCTGAGGAAAATGGAATTTTAGATCCCTGTCAACTGGGCTTCCGAAGTAAGGTGGGCACCAACGAACAATGCCTTAACCTTAATCTAATTATGGGCAAATACACCATTCCGCGGGCTTCTCCAATCTACCTGGCCTTTATGGACTTGACCTCTGCTTTTGACCTTGTTAATAGATCAAAGCTCTGGTCTATCCTTCTGACCTATGGATTGGATGAGACCCTGGTGTATTTCTTGGCACACCTTCACAAAGATCTTAAAGCCCGGGTGAGGATTGGATGCAGGGGTGAAGTTACTGAAGCCATTGATGTAGGTAGGGGGTCAGACAGGGTTGTGTTCTGGCCCCCTTTCTTTTATTATCTACATTAATGAACTGAATAAAACTTTAAAATCATTAACCCAAGACGTCCCAAAAATCAATGGAAAATCACTCCCCGTACTACTCTATGCGGATGATGCGGTCCTTATGGGCCGCACTCCGAACTCCTTACGTACGCTAGTGCAGGGCTTTGTTAACCATATGGACAGCCTGGACCTCCGCACTAATTTTAAAAAGTCTTTTATAATGTTGTGTGGTCCAAAGAAACGTTTACTTAGTTCCATATCTGTGGGTAACCAGAAGCTGATGAGTACCAGCACCTTTCCTTATCTAGGGGTGGTCTTTGCTGCGAACGGCTCCTGGAGTGAGCATATGGCCCACTCCAGGAGCAAGTTCTCAAATGCCTCCTACTCGATTCTTAGTCTCCCATGCCCAAAGAGAACAGGTGCCATTTTAGCCATTTAAAAAAAATGTAAGTCCCAATGTGTGCCAACAGCTACGTATGGCGCTGAGGTTTGGGGATTCGCCAATAGTACCTGCATCCAACAGGAAGAGAATAGATTTTGCAGGAAGTTATTAGGCGTCCCAATCTCCACACCCCAATATACCTGCCGTAAGGAACTTAACTTACATTTTATCGAAGATTTTATTAGGGCCCGCCCTGCCCTTTTCTGGTTATCGGTCTGGAAAAACCCAGCCGCATCCCTAACGAGAGAGATTATCAGTGACTGTATAGGATGCCTGAAAGGGAAGGACATACCACGGCTGTCAGGGGTGTATCAGAGCCTTTGCATTAATAAGGGAATAAGGGAAGAATTTATCTAGATCCTAGCACAGCAATGGCTGCGAACAAAAGTGAGCTCAGGAGTGCACTCTATTCGCTATATAGAGCAGAAAGGTTAAAAGGAATCCAAAAATCCCTTGTTCATAGATATATGGCTATTGAAAATTCTGTACACCCGCTGGCTAATTACATTACCCTGCCGATGAGCCATTGGGAGAGGAGCCTTTTGTTTCGTTTAAGGGCTGGCACTATTAAATTTGTATTATGTTTTCCCCTTGGTCACCATTCCGATCTTGATTGCATACCTTGCCCGTGTGATGGCCAGAGTGGCCAATCTATTTTACACTTTTTGGTTTTTTGTAAATACTATTTAAAGTATATTAAGTGGCTCTTAACTCCGTATTTTAAAAAGCATATCCCCATCAGCTTGGAAAACGCTTACTTGAGATTACTTACCCTGGATGATGAAGAGTTGGTCTCTCGCACAGGCACTTTTTTGAGAATTGTAGTTCGAGCATGTCAAATGATGTCTAATCCCTGAGCTTTTATATCCCCTATTAATGAATTTTTATGAACCTAAAGATTATTGTATACCGTATGCTGCTATGGTTTTATTATGACTCTCTAATTTGCACATTTTTAACTTGTTTGTTGTTGTGTCTTTGTGCTTTTATGGATACGACGTTATCCGAATAAAGTGTCTTTGAATCTGAACCTGAGTATGTAAGTGGTTGTGTGGGTGAGTGAATGGGTGTGTGAGTGGCTGCATGGGTGAGTGACTGGCTGGAAGAGCAGGTGTGTGGGTGAGTGAGTGGCTGAGTGAGTGGCTTTATGGATGAGTGAGTGGGTGTGTGAGTGGTTGTGTGGGTGTTTGGGTGCATGAGAGATTGCATGGGATGTAAGTGGGTATACGAGTGGTTCTGTGGATGATGTCAACAATAATGTCATGTGAGATGTAATCACTGATGTCATCATATGTCACTGACCATGTTATGAGTGGTATAATATGTGAGGTCATAAGCAGTACATTGCGGGGGTATAAGATATAGTTATCTCAGGTAACTATAACCGCTGAATTTCTATGGTTTTGCACATTCGAAATCTAAGCCTAACTATAACATGCCTGTAACCTTTGTTTTTTTCAGTAAATTTCTGAGTTTTTAAATTCTATTTCCTAACTATAACATCCCTGTAACCCTTGGTTTTTTCAGTGAATTTCTATGACTTTTTAATGTTATTTCCTAATTATAACGTCCCTGTAACTGTTGGACTGAAAATGCGTATGGCTGACTCTCTTCTAGCATTGTGAAAGTTAAGTTAGCATTTGCGGCACCATTTTGTATTCAGCTGCCATTTTGTACCATGATCTAAATGAAGCCTCTGTCTCATACTGTCTGACTCAGCAGAAAGCAGCCTCGATTGTTTCTCTTTATCATTCAAGGTTGAGCTTCACTGCACTAATGAATAGATCTTTCTGTATCTACATGCCTTTCCCCGTAGGTAGGTCTGCTCCCACTCTCAGGGAGACGAGCATGGGCAGAGTAACCTTGAAACTAAGATAGCGTGTACCCAGTCTCAGGATGGTAGCTCATCTTTCTGTACCTCCTTTGTTCATCAGTGCCCAGGCTGGAAAATTCCAGTCTGGGCGGGTCTTAGGGGTGTTGGAAATGTATATCTGCCTTAATCTTGTGGACGGGGGTCAGTCTCTCGGCAGCTATCTAAGGAGGCTGGTCAGACCGGAATCCACTTGAGCGCATACTAATAAATAACTTTGGTTTGTATTCTCTACTGTCTGACCGACTCTTCATTTGTATGGAAGGCTGAGAGGTGGTCGCAAGTGACCCAGGTGGCCCTAAACGGGTCACTTCCTTCAGTTGGCGCCCGAACAGGGACCCCATCGGGTGAGTGACCCTTCCTTGCCCGCGGACGGGTGAGGGGGACGGGGCCACATCAGGTCGGATGTGCAGACCAGGGATCCTTGCATGAGAGAGTCCAGTACTCGCAGCTGCCCCGTCTGTTTGACCGGGCGGTGCCTCGGCCAGTGGTCATCCCGGCTAGGGTCCTGAACGGCGAAACCCTTGGATCTGACCATTTGGTCCGAAGAGTCGGCAGTGGAGAATAACTTTGTTTGACCTGTGTGCACCAGCTGAGTTTGCTTTGGTTTTGTTCTGTGGCTATGACGCCACTTTGGTTTGTGTTTGATACGGTCTGAGGATCGTTTTTGGGCAAGCGCTTGAATTTGTTTGAGTTCTTTGTGAGCATGGTATTGTTCTGATCCGGATTTGGTGAGGTCTGCGGACCAACTTTGGAAGATAGTTGCAAATATCTGCTTGACATAGATAGTGAAAACGTTTTCGCTTTAAGATGCCTTGTCTTAGTAAATTATGTTGTGTGAGTTGTCGTTGTTGTTCTACTGATGCTCGATTGGAAGAGAGTCAGCCTGCGCCTCCAGAAGGCACCCCAAACTTTGAGATGTATGTTAAGCATAGCCTTGGCCCTATTATGTTTAGTACATTATGGCACAAATATACGAGGGACAAAGCCGAGTTGCAGTGGCTGTTGACGGGCACTTTTGATGAGCAAAAGCATAATTTCTTGCAGATAAATTGTTTGCGAAAAGGAGTAGGCAGTCAATGTTTGATTCCCTTAGAACGTGGCAAAAGGAAGCTAAACAGAGACGAATGAAAGCAGAAAAGGAGGCCCGAAAGGGAAGGATGCTGACAGTGACTCAGAAAGCCGTTGCGTATGATAAAGAGAAGACTGAGAAGGGAATAGTGTGTGCCAATAGGAAGTTTCGATTGCAATGCGACAAGTCTTATGTGGTTCAGGAAGACAATGATACATTTGTGGAGGAATTGTTAGACACCCGACCTCCGCCTCCATACGCCCCGCAGAGAATATACCCTGCTGTGCCACAGCCCCAGTCATCTGTCTCTTCTGCCCCTGCTGCCCCTGCTGTTTCTGTTTCTTCTGTTATTGAATCTGTTGCTTTAGCCGCTGCGCCTCCTGTCAATTCTGTGGCTCCACCCTCCGCACCTGTGATAACTGGTAGTCCTATCGTGTCAATGTCTTCTTCTTCTCCAGCCCTTACGCCCACAACACAGCCATTAACGACATTGGTGCCTACTCTTTCTGTTACTACCCCTTCCCTCTTCCCTCATTCCCCAGCAGTACTGGGTAGTGGAACGCCTGTACGTGGATCAGGGGACTGGGCAACTGCTAGGGAGCGGTTGGGACGAATCTTAATACGATCTGATGTGGGGAGGAAGACAAATGGGCATTAGCAAATCAGGCCGCTCAGTGGGCCCGTCATCCCATTTATAGTACTGAAGATGTGTGGAGTGTGATGAGGGATTATGAGCCGTTTGTGCAGCAGCATGCCCTTAAGCACATGTCGGCTACGCTGATTGGATTGTGGGAACAGTGCTTCAATGCCATAGCGCCCCAGATTATTTATGATATCAGAGATAATGTATACGTAGCTGGTATGGCGCCTGAGGAGGTTTTCGGAAATGTTGCGACATTGGTAGCTTACCGAGGTAGGCTGTTTGAGAAGAGCCCGAAGACAGTGTCCCAGTTTCCGATGAGGGAAGTCCATCCCATATATCACCCTGAGGTGCCAGAGCTTCGAGATCAGCATGACGCTGTTCTTAGACCAAGGGTAGAGGCCCGGTTTCAAGAACAGTGGGTTTATACCCCATGGAAGAGGAGTGAGGTGTTATCCCTTAAGACTCAGTTACCTGACCCTAGGAAAAATCCTACTGCATACTATAAGGAATTGACGGAAGCCGCTTCATCAACAGTAATGACGCTTGCAGATATTGAAATGTTCTTTGGTCTGCTGGTGCCCGTCGACATTTGGAGGCAGGTGCACACGCATGACCACGCTGTGGAATTGGGTGGTACATGGGATCAGATTTAAGCATGGGATAAGGAAAGGAAGCCTGGAGAAAAGCCCAAGGCCGAGATACCAACTTTACCGGGCTGAATTATTACCTATATGCACTCTCTTATTCCTCCTAGAAGGATAGATTGAGACAAGTTAGCAGCATGTCGCCAGAAGAAAGATGAAAGTGTATCCGATTTTTTACACGGTTCGAGGGTGTGTTCTTGGATTTCAGTGGACAAGATTTGTCAGTAGAAGGGGGTGTCCGGTTGTTCATCAATAGATTTGTTACGAACCTGCTCCCAAAGATTGCAGCTCGGTTGCAGGCTTCAGAGAGTACTTGGACGACCTCCTCCTTCTGTAACATTGAGTATGGCACAGTATTATGAACACAGGGAAAATGATGAGAAGGAGAAGGTGGAAAAGAAGCATAAGGAGTTGAAGACGAAGGTGTTGTTACAGCAGGCGTCTAGGGGTAACGGTAGAGGACGTGGAGCTGGTCAGGCCCGGCAGCTTTCCCGTACTCAGTAGGAGCACTGCGCCTGTGGGGCCGAATCAGTGTGCGTATTGTAAGGAGGAGGGACACTGGCATAGCGAGTGTCCGGTGTTATTGCAGAAAGTTGCGACACCCAGAGGACGAGGTTCTCGTGGACGGGGCCGTGGAGCAAGCGATCAGGCTGGGGTTCGGGAGGATGGGATATTGCAGGGTCACTCTGACCAGAACTATTTTGATGACCCTCGAGGGAGACAGTATTATCACGATGATTATGATCTGGACGAGGTGGCAGGGATGTCCCACAGCTAGGACAGCCAGGGATAGGGTGAGGGAGCAGTCCAGATACCTGTAGATCAACGCAGTCCTTATGTCACCGCAGATTTGCAAGGCTCAGTTAAGAAATTCTTAGTGGACACAGGTGCAATGAATAGCTCTGTTTCTCGTTCTCTGGTCCCCGGGGCAGCTGTCTGGCCAAAATAATGTTTCGGTAGGATTTTCTGGTGTACCGGTTGTAAGCCCCATTTCCAAACCTCTTGCTTTGACTATCGGTCCTTTTACTGTAGATTCACAGTTCTTATTGACGTCAAGTTGTGGAGAAAACCTAATGGGCTTGGATTTATTAAAGACGTTGCATGTGATCATTTTTTGTTCTCCGGACGGTGTTTACATGACAATGGGACCAAATGTGGTTAGCTCTAAGCAGTGTCTGTCCAAGGATGTACCCCTTCCCGCTGAGCTTAAGGCTGTGCCGCCCACTTTGTAGGACTACTGTAAATTCCCCCAATTTCCATTAAAGTTAAAGACAATGCCATTTTGCCCCGTATTCCTCAGTACAAAATACCACACGCAGGGGAGTGAGCTTTGTTGCGGATTATACAGTACTTGATTGAGTCAGGAGTTGTTGAAGAGACTACTGCGAATGTGTGTAATAGCCCTATTCTTCCCATTCTTAAAAGGGCGCCTTCAGGCTCCTCTGATGGTCACCCAGATGTTTATCGTTTTGTGATTGATTTGCGCGCAGTTAATAAAATAGTGGTCCCTCAGTTCCCGGTGTTCCCCGACACTACTGCCATTCTGACAATGATCCCCTCTTCTGCCAAATTTATCTCTGTCATTGATTTGAAAAATGCCTTCTTTAGTATCCCAATTCATCCTGATAGTCGCTATCTGTTTTGTTTTACCCTGGCTGGGAGGAGATTTAGATTCTGCCGTGCTCCTCAGGGCTATACTGAAAGTCCAAGTATATATAGCCAGACTCTGAAGGCTCAATTGGACTCTCTCACGCTTTCCCCAGGTAATGTATTGCTTCAGTATGTGGATGACATACTGATAGCCTCTGATACTGAACAGGGATGCAAAGACAGTACGGTTGAAGTTGTTGCAACATTTGGCTAACAATGGACATAAAGTGTCCTTTTCTAAATTTCAATATTGTCAACAGGAAGTCACCTATTTAGGTCACCTACTGTCGAAGGAGGGTAGGAGATTGACCCCTGAGCGCATTAGTGCCATTGTTAAAATGCCTATCCCTAAAACCCAGAGGGATGTGCGTGCTTTATTGGCATCACTTCCTACTGTTGACATTGGATCCCTAATTATTCGTTACTAATAAAGTCTTTGCTTGTACTAACCACTAAAGATGTGCATGAGCCCCTGCCTTGGACGCCTGAATGTCAGCAGTCTTTTGAGCAATTAAAAGTTGCGCTTTGCTCTGCTCCTGTGCTTGGCACGCCTGACTATGGGAAGCCGTTCGGTGCTGTATGTACACGAGATGGCTGGTTGCATGCTCTCTGTTTTAACACAGGCCATTGGAGGTAAGCAACAGCTGTGTGCTTATTTTTGCTTTGCTTGACCCTGTCGCGAGAGCCCTCCTGAGCTGTCTAAGAGCAGTCGCGGCTGTGGACATCTCTATAAGGCAATCGGCTGGGCTCGTACTTGATACTGACCTCACAGTTATGGTACCCCATCCTGTGGATACCCTTTTGAATAAAACCAAGACACAGCACCTTACCAGTGCACGTCTGACCGGTTATGAGCTAACTCTCTTTGCCCCGCATATCACGATCAAAAGATGAGCCACTCTGAACCCTGCCACGTTACTGCCCCTTCCTTCTGAGAGTGAAGAAATAGACATACATGATTGTCTTTTTCGGACAGAGGAAGAGACAAAGGGACGGGTAGACCTGACTGATGTTCCCTTATCTGAACCCCAAGGGGAACTATATGTCGATGGCTCTTGTTTTAAATTACCAGATGGCACCACCACCGCCGCATATGCGCTTACCACACTGCATACGGTCGTTGAGACATCACGAGTTCCCTATCAGTCAGCTCAGGCAGCTGAGTTAGTCTCCCTTATCAGAGCCTGTGAATTGAGCGAGGGACTGGCTGTTAATATTTATACTGACAGCCAGTATGCGTTCGGGGTCACCTATAATTTTGGGCAGCTCTGGGCAGAGAGGAGGTTTCTTACCTCCCATGGGACACAGCATCCAGAAAGGCCCCCCTTATACGTAGGCTTCTGTCTGCCCTGACACTCCCTAAGAAATTGGCCATAATAAAGTGCAGCGCCCACAAGGCGATTACTGATGATGTTGTAAGAGGAAATGCATTTTCAGACCAGATAGCGAAGGAGACAGCTCGAACAAAAATGAAAAAGATGTTTGTAGCAGGTCCTGCAGGTGGGTGCCCGAGGCCACTATGTTCGAGCATACTCTAGACCAGAGGTCTTCAAACTTTTTGATGCCGAGACCACCCTGTCAAAATTTTCAGGCTTGAGGACCCCCTCCTGACAAATTTCTAGAACTTGGTACTCCTCATCATTGACAAGCATAACGCCCCCAGTTCCCACGGCAAATCATTTTTACGGTGGGGAAATATTATTAAACAATGTTTAGCAAATCAAAGGTTTGTGGGTGACTGTGGTTTGGAGTCACAGGCTTACTACACAGTTCAAACCTGACCATCCTCTCCTTCGTGACAGCTTGAGATGAAAGCCGGCAAAAATTATCTCCACTTTTGTCACCTATAGACATGATTTCTGAACCTGGCGCCCAGCTTGACACTCTGGCTTCCGCCAGTACCAACATGTGTCTCCTCCCCTCTCACTCATCACTGGAGCTCACTGAGCTATAAGGGATATAGCGCGGAGTGGACAATGAAGTTTACTGCGTGTGAGGGCAGTGTATATGAGAACTAAAAAAGAGTCCCTTGTTTGTAAAGCAGGCAGTTTTAAACTTGTAATGGATTGAGCTGTATAGGGTTTTGCAAGTAATGGTAGACTGCATGCATTTGTGCTTCCTGCAGACAATATTTGTGGTAGTAGCAGAGAATTCAAGAGTAAAAACAGTCCACCAGACCATAAACCAGGCCAGCAAGCAGCAAAAAAAAAGCCCACACACTGACCTGACTGGCTACCCCTTTAGGCACTGCCAGCCTGCCCTATAGGCAGGGAAACTGGAATTATGAGGCAGGGGTTGACCAAATTATGATGCAGCAGGGCTGACTAAATTGTGTGGTAAGAAAATGTAAATAATGTTATGTGATGAGGCACATTTTGGGATAGTATTGCTTCAATATTTTGAAATGTTTTACACACGGTAACACTGGGCAAGATTTCACCTCATCAGTACCAGTTTATAACCAAAATACAGCAATGAACAACAGAAAGATGTCAACCTTTGTGAAGGGCCTTCCACTCCACAGGAATACATGTCGCCACATTAGAAGCTCACCTGGGCCTAGCCGGGAGCAGTAGTGGTCCCTTAAAACCCTAGAGGTCTTGTGCAGAGTTAAGCAGTTCACTGATGCCTCTTTTCTCCCACCCTCCCTTCCATTCCTCTCATCTCTGTCAATTAAAGTATGTCTGGCCCAGTCTCTCAATACCTAATAATCACACACAGACTGGGCTCTTCCCCTTCATCCCTTCAGTGTTATGCCCCTCCAAGCCCCCCTCCAGCCCCCACCAAGCGCACTGCTTTTCTGTCAGCTGCATGATGGCAGTGCCATTTCTAAAGGGGCAGAGCATCTGCAGTCGGCACCACAGCTGCACTGGCCCAACCCTGCCTCTGAAAGAAAGTAAAGACACTACCCTAGCCCCTGAGAGCTCAGGTCCAAGTGCACACAACACGTGATGCCTCTGGCTGGATTCCCCTTATTTCATGTGTTTAATACTCAATGATAACACACAGTTGAATTGTGTTGGAAATGGCTAGTTTTGTCTTCAAAAACCCTTTTTGTTTGAAGAGATTGTTCCTTTCGGTGGCACAGCACCCCCTCACCCCCGCGCCCCCGCCCCAGGGTCCCAGTATAGCCTTTGAGGGCTTTCCTCAAGCCAGCATGACAAAAACGGAAACAGGAGAGTGGCAACAGCGGGGCAGAGCAGAGGAATACCAAAGACAGCAGTGGGGAAAGGGTGAGTGCGAAAATAAAGGAGTGAGGGTAGCAACAGAGAGATGATGGAAACGTAACCAGTGCCATCAGCAGTAGAAAGCGGATTGTTTTAAATGAACAAATCTTCCAGGGGGAATAAAGTATTATGGGAAACATCTTCAGGAAAATTCTTGTAAATAAGAATGTGTGTGTGTGCGTGCATTTATGTTTGTGTGTCTGAGGGGTGAAAAGCCAGGGCATGGTGGATGTGGAGAAAGGTGGGGGAAGAGGCAGCATTTTCACAAACGATTGAGAGTTTATACAACCCTGTCTGTTCAACAGACCTGTACAGTTGTGACCAGAAGATTACAGGCTTGATCGTGTAAAGATGTATGTCCCAAAATGAACTGCTTCGATGTACCCTAAATGACAGAATTACCAACCTCATAATGTCCTCCATCAGTTAGTTACTCTATGTGAGCCTATACGCTGCAAAGTAACAGAAAATACAAATTTGCTGCAGTTTGTACCCAATTCCGGCATGTGTGAAGGCCGTCCATAGTTTTTTTACTATTTTCATTACATCACCACTATGTTGCTTGCCTTTTTACAGTACTAAGATACAGGTCTTAGCCTTGAGGCAACTTAAAGTACAGAGCAATGTGACAATCCATCATATTCTAGATATGGTATCTTTCATGATTTACTGGTCATGCACAAGAGCAGGAATGCTTTTATTGAGATTTTCCTGGTGTCTTGAACATTTAGACAACATTCCTTGGTGTTGTGCCAAGTGCTATCACACCAAACTGGGGAGAGAATATGGCCTAACGGCTAGGGCGGTCGACCTCGGAGCTGGGGAACCGGGTTCGAGTCTCGGCAGGGACGCTCAACATTCTGTGATTCTGGGCAAATCACTTAATCTCCTCATGCCTAACAAAACTTAATGTGTCTGTCTGTAACTTAACTGGTGCTCATGTAAATCGCTCTGATACCTTCGGGTCTAGTTCGCACTATACAAAACTCCACCAAAAAACTCCACAAACTGTGATCCTTAAATGGTTACAATTCAAATAAGCCCACATGAAGCTGTGATAGTAAAGTCGATTAGGCTCTGGAGCCTGACCATGAACTCTCTCCTTCGTGGACTGGCGTTCTGTTTTTTCTCACTTTTTCCTTCTAAAAGTATTGCAAATATTTGCAGCTATAAATATGCTTGTTGAAGTCTATACCTTGTTGCCTTTCTTGCACTGCAACTCTAACGTTCACTGTTGGCATGTTTTATTGCACTCTTTAATTGATATTCAGAATTGGTGTTCATCAGCTTTGGCTCCTTACTCACTTGATAAATGAATAAGTCTATGAATAAAGAAAGCAGTAATCTTCAAACAGTTTTTGGGTATTTACCGACTAATAATGGCCAGGTAAGATGTGTGGAATGTAACTGCACATTTTTAAATAATTTGAATACCTGAGGACAACAATTTTTTTCATCTCCCATAATGGGCCAATTCGAGTGTGGATTTATGTTTGCATGAAGCAAATGACATTGCCTGCTCTGGTCTATCCGCGTTGAAAGGAAGAGCATTGCTTCCGTGCCATAGGAAGAGCGATCATGGAGTCCAAGAGCCTTTCACATCACAGTATCAAAATAATTTTTGGGTCTCTGGAAAGCCTCTAAAGAACCACTGATGCAAGATGCGTTGTGCACTAATAAAGAATATAACTGGTAAAAGACTGTTCATAATGTAGCCAGAATATATTGTGATAATAATGAAGATCAAAATATGAGTGCAGTGGAGGTATGTTCTGAGCCACAGGAGGGTCCATCAACATGTTAACTTTATCAGTGTGTCTTCCATCCACCTTTTGGCTAACAGTACTTGAACAAAACATTGGGCAGATTTTTATTTAAAAACTTAAAATACCTTCCCCACGATATACATTCAAGCCAATAAATACTATTCAGGCCAAGACATTTCAGTGCAAAGTAGAAACAATGGCACACTGCCGCTTTCTTCAGCTTTACCTCTGATGCCTGAATGCTCATTCACTTAGTATCCAGCTCACCCCAAGAAGGCCCCTTGGTGCCACTGACAGATAATGGATGTTGATTTTTACCCAACTCAACAGTAATTATTTTATCGACCTCGTAAGGATGGAAGGCAGAGTGGACTCACTGGAATTCGAACCTGTGACCATGTGGTCAAGAGAAACTCCTAGAGCATGAACAAAAGTTCATTGAGCCACCAGACCCAGATCACTACGATCTCATAATCCATTCCTAATGCATGATTTTGGAAAATAGACCCACATATGTATTCATAGCCCATACATCATTTCAGTGCTTTGCTGTAGTTTGATGTCACCTAGTAGCAGCGGAATGATGCTGTTAAAAATAGATGTAAAAGTAATCTAGGGACCATGCAGAATAAGAGAGAAAAGACTTATGCAGTCAGTGTGAAAGTGAACATAAATAAACGTTATTTTTGTAATGTAGCCAGGTTTCGGAAATAGCATAGTTTGAAAGAAAAAGGTGAGGGGTGTGTGTGTGTATGTCTGAGGGTGAAAAGCAGGGCATGGTGGATGCGGAGGAAGGAGGGGGAAGAGGCTGCTCACTCACCAGTTCTTCGAAGCTTCCGTTGCCTTGGGAACCAGGAAACAGCAAGGCGATCAGATTCCCGGAGCAGCCACGAGGAAGAGGCACGGAAAGGGCACCAGCTGGAACTACACAGCAGCAGGAACAAGGAAGAAGTCCAGGAAAGGCAACAGGGTGCAAGGTAGCGACAAAAAAAATATTGATGCACTCTTGTTCTTTCCACAGGTGCATGTTTATGGCCCCAGTTCCCGGCATTTCCTGGTTTGCATCCTGCAGTCTGTCTGATTGGAGGACAGTCGTGGATGACGTTGTATTCTTTTACAATGTCCTCCAATCAGAGAGCAGATTGAGATGCACTCTTCGGAATCCAAAACAAAGAGCAAATGTTTTGGATTCCGGATCCAGGCAGTTCAATACAGGAGTGCGACTGGGAATGCGCGACCCCCTTTGTATGTCTCCACGCCCCCCCTGGGGGTCGCGCCCCACAGTTTGAAGACCCCTGCTCTAGGCAATGTGAAAGAAATTCAGAGTGAGGCAACGATTGAGGAGTTAGCAGTATGGCAGGAAAGTACAGCACGTTTAGATGAGGATGGGTGTTGGACGGATAAGTCAGGAAACCAGAGATGGATGTTACCAGACGCATATGTCCTTCCTGTGGTCACTATGGCGCACGGGCCAGCCCCACATTAGTGTGAAGGGTATCTGTAAATTATTAGATCCTGTATGGCAGAATGACAATATTCCCAAGGTTGCTGCTCACTTAGTAAAGTACTGTATGGTATGCATGATGTACAACCCTGGAAAAGGCACCCCACATCTCCTGGTAATTTTGCACCGCCTTCCTTCCCTTTCGAGGCCCTTCAGATGGATTTTATCAAATGGAGCGAGTCAACAATCTGAAATATGTGTTAGTAGTTGTTTGTGCATTCAGTAAATGGGTTGAGGCTTACCCTACTAAAGAGAACACAGCCATAGCGACGGCGAAGGTACTCCTAAAGGGTTCTTCCCGCATTTTTGGTTTGCCCCATTTGATTTGGAGTGACAACGGAAGTCACTTCAATTCAAAGGTTATCAAAGCTGGTGTGCGACGGCTTGCACATCAAGCAGAAATTTCATGCTGCAAATCACCCCCAGTCAGCAGGCCTGGTTGAGAAGTACAATGGTACTCTCAAACTGAAATTGGCAAAGATTCAAGAGAGCACAGGATTGCAGTGACCAGATGCTTTACCATTAGCCCTTTTGTCTACAAGAACAACGGCTCACTCTAGGACAGGATTGTCACCATATGAGGTCATGTTCGGACACCCGGCGACTGTCTGGGGCGTCCCGCGTCCTCGCAGATTCTCTGAAATTGAATATCCTTTGCTAGTGGATTACTTGTATGAGTTGACTAAAACCTTGCGTTCTATTCACCAACAGATCCACGAGGTCCTCCCACCAGCTCCAGAGGGGCCACGCCATGATATCGGGCCTGGGGACTATGTCTTGACGAGGCATTTCCAGAGGAAAGGCAGTTTGGAGCCACGCTGCAAGGGGCCCACATAGGTCCTCCTCGCTACACGCTCAGCTGTAAACGTGGCTGGCAGAAAAAATTGGATCCACTCACAGCATTGCAAAAAGGTGCCCCTTCCTCTACCCTATGACCAATGGGTGCTTGAGGGAGTTGGCGACTCTGAAACTGAGCAAGTGCCCTGTTTTGTTCCTTTCTTGGATGCTTGGCTGACATGGGCACAAACGGAGGAGGAAAATATCGCAGTATTGAACGAGGCAGTGCCACCTGAGATTAAGGCCATCTAGGAGCCCCAGCCTGCTGGCCCATCTGTGCTTGAGCACAGTCCATTGTCCCCTCTGTGTCTGAGCCCTTGTTTGCAGACCCCTCTGTCCCTGGAGTAGCTGGATACAATTTGCGCCCCAGACGGAGGAACAGTGCACCAAAGGAAAAGTCAGATTAGCAGGGATGGACTCGACAAGTCTGGCCACAGTAGAATAGGGAGAAGTGAAACTGGTGCATTGTTCGGACATTGAACAGGATTGCTCGAGTGTACTCCCTAGAAAAGGGAGTTCCTCATCCTCTGTGACGTGGGATTTCTTCAAGGAGCTAGGATCGCCTAGCTCCACCGCCGGTGCTCAACAGCGCCAACACTTGATGAACAATAGGAGACTACCAGCGAGGCTCTGACGGACGCTGGGGACATTTTCCCCTCTCTTGTTCCTTGTCATTGGCTCCATTGCATGTCCTTTCCTCTGGTTTAAAAATGTACCCGTTTGGTTGCCCCATTATGGAGGAAGAACAGCCCTTTGCAGCCCCGTGTTTCGGACAGGGTGGGTCTGGTTGGTCTAGTTGGTCTACTAAGAGTAAAATAGTTTTGGTAGTAATTATTCTGATCTTTCTGATAACAGTACTTGGAATAGTGTGGTTCCTTGAGGAGAAATATCCTGTGCACTCTTTGATTGGCACAACACCCGTTCCCCCTGAGCACATGTTTGTTACTTTGGCCCTTCACAAGGGTGAGCACAGAAAAACATATGTAGATAATGTTTTCTTGCAATTGCTCCACCAGGCACATGATACATCAAGCGTTACTAATTGTTGGATCTGTGGACTGCTCCCTTCTGTGACACATAAGAATAATATATTACTGTCCATGCCATTTTCCTATCTTGGGAGTTGTGAAGCCTGGTTTCAACTGTTTACCATGGTATATACTCATTTCCATTATGATGCCATGAATATGACATATGCTGATTATGATACTGTGTTAGAATATATACGTGTTCACCAAGGGTTTACTCCAGGAGAACAAGGGGCCCCTGATACCATGTCCCCAACAGCCTGTATGAACATATACGAGAACGAAAAAAAAGCAATGTGGCTTCGAAATGAAATGTTGGATTTCCAGGGTTTAATGTCACTGAATATTTCAAGTCTTTCCAGATGTGCAATATTACTCAAGATGAAGCAATGCCAGTGCCGGTAGTTAACACAACAGCTAGTTTTTGTGTTCCAGGCCTTGGGAAGTTGGAAAGAGTAATTGCAATTATACTTATGTGCTGAGCACAACAAGTAGCCCACCTTTGCTTCCTCCCCATAATGTTTATTTCATTTGTGGCTTCCTAGGGGGTGGTCTGGCATATGTTACCTCTCGTTCCTCCTTCCCCCGTTGTATATAGCACCGTCCAACTACCATAGAGATCACCGATTGCAGCGTAGGGGTGTCCATCTATCCCGTATTAGAAGTGTTATCAATACAGAAGACATAGATCAGACGGATACTACCCTACAGCAGTTCACGGATGCTATGAAGGGTATTATTCCCTTTTGGGGCCCTATGTCCAATAGCCTTAATATCTGTCGCCTCACCAGGGTGGTGGAAGGGGTCATTAATACCATGGCTGGAATTCTGACAAATATTACAGCTGAGCTCCAGGCTACGAGGCTCGTTGCTCTTCAGAACAGGATGGTGTTAGACGTCATCCTTGCTGATCGGGGAGGGGCCTGCCACATCATCGGCAGCAGTTGCTGTGTGTACATACCGGACCACGCTCCTAATGTATATGCTGCAATACAGAAGTTGCACAGGCTGGCATCCGACATTCACCAAGAGAATGCTACCTGGACTCTTTCTGGTTGGTTCTGGGGTTTAATAGCATCCTGGGGTTGAAAGATTCTTATCTTTCTGGTAGTAATTGCAGGTGTCATTTTCACTTGTTGCCTGTGCATCCATTGCCTTCCTGCCTGCTGTACTTACTGTGTTTGAAAGTTAACACCCACACCAAAGGCCCCAGAACATGATGCTAAGTCTTCAGCCATGATGATGCAGGCTGTCCATGACTTAATGTCTATTGACGAAGGTATTTTTGAGTATTGATGTGTGAATGAAAATGTACCAGTCGTTTTTACTATGCGAGCAGTTATTAATTTCCTATGCATTAGACAAAATTGTTAGCAAACGCTAAAAGGAGGGTCTGTTGGACTGAAAATGCGTATGGCTGACTCTCTTCTAGCATTGTGAAAGTTAAGTTAGCATTTGCGGCACCATTTTGTATTCAGCTGCCATTTTGTACCATGATCTGAAATGAAGCCTCTGTCTCATACTGTCTGACTCAGCAGAAAGCAGCCTCGATTGTTTCTCTTTATCATTCAAGGTTGAGCTTCACTGCACTAATGAATAGATCTTTCTGTATCTACATGCCTTTCCCCGTAGGTAGGTCTGCTCCCACTCTCAGGAAGACGAGCATGGGCAGAGTAACCTTGAAACTAAGATAGCGTGTACCCAGTCTCAGGATGGTAGCTCATCTTTCTTTGTTGTCTGGGCGGGTCTTAGGGGTGTTGGAAATGTATATCTGACTTAATCTTGTGGACGGGGGTCAGTCCCTCGGCAGCTATCTAAGGAGGCTGGTCAGACCGGACTCCGCTTGAGCGCATACTAATAAATAACTTTGGTTTATATTCTCTACTGTCTGACCGACTCTTCATTTGTAAGGAAGGCTGAGAGGTGGTCGCACGTGACCCAGGTGGCCCTAAACGGGTCACTTCTTTCATAACCTTTGGTGTTTACCATGTTTTTGAAGTTTAAAAAAAAAATGTATTACCTAACTGTAACCTTTAAGAGTGGGTTTGTGAGAGGATGTATGGGTCTGCGAGTGGGTGTGTGAGTGGCAGTATGGGTCAGTGAGTAGGTGTGTGAGTGACTGTATGAGTCTGTGAGTACGTGTGTGAATTGCTGTGTGGGTCTGTGAGTGGTTTTGTGGCTGGGTGAGTGGGTGCATAAGTGGCAGTATGGGTCAGTGAGTAGGTGTGTGAGTGGCTGTATGGGTCAATGAGTGGGTGTGTGAGTGGCTGTATGTGTCTGATATTGGGTGTGTGAGTAGTTTTGTGGATGTGTGAGTGGCTGTAGGGGTCAGTGACCGGGTGTGTGAGTATCTGTATGAGTCTGTGTATGGGTGTGTAAGTGTCTGTATGGGTGCATGAGTGGGTGTGTAAGTAGTGTTGAGGGTGAGTGAGTTGCTCTATGGGTCTGTGAGTAGGTGTGTGAGTAGTTGTGTGGGTGTGTAAGTGGTTTTTTGAGTGGGTGTGTGAGTGGGTTTGTGAGTGTCTGTGTGCGTCTGTGAAAGGGTGTGTGAGTGGCTGTATGGGCCTGTGAGTAGGTATGTGAGTGGGTATGTGAGTGGGGGCCCGATTCACAGAACTAACTTCCGTCAAAAACGTAAAGTTAGTACCTTTTGGTATTCACAGAATACACTTACTCATTTTGGTATTCACAGAATACACTTACTCATTTTGGTATTCACAGAATACACTTACTCATTTTGGTATTCACAGAATACACTTACTCATACTAACTTTATGTCCGCACTCGGGCCGGAGATTCCGGCCGTTTGTGGAGATTCCGGCCCGGATGTGGAGATTCCGGCCGTTTGTGGAGATTCCGGCCGTTTGTGGAGATTCCGCCACCGGCCGGAATCTCCACAACCGGCGGAATCTCCACAAATGGCCGGAATCTCCACAAACGGCCGGAATCTCCGGCCGGAATCTCCACAAACGGCCGGAATCTCCACCTCCGGGCCGGAATCTCCACCTCCGGGCCGGAATCTCCACAAACGGCCGGAATCTCCACCACCGGGCCGGAATCTCCGGCCCGAGTGCGGACATAAAGTTAGTATGAGTAAGTGTATTCTGTGAATACCAAAATGAGTAAGTGTATTCTGTGAATACCAAAATGAGTAAGTGTATTCTGTGAATACCAAAAGGTACTAACTTTACGTTTTTGACGTAAGTTAGTTCTGTGAATCAGGCCCAGGGTGTGTAAGTTGCTATATGGGTCTGTGAGTGGGTATGTGCGTGGGTTTGTAGATGTGTGAGTGACTGTATGGGTGAGTGAGTGAGTGTGTGAGTGGCTGTGTGGGTCTGTGAATATATGTGAGAGTGGCAGAATGGGTGTGTGAGTGTCTGTGTGAGTGTGTATGTGAGTGGTTCTCTTGGTCTCTGAGTGGATGTATCAGTGACTGTATGTGGGTGTGTGAGTGGCTGTATGGGTTTGTGTGTGAGTGGTTATGAGGGTGTGTGGGTAGGTGTGTAAGTGGCTGTATGGGTCTGTGAGTGGGTGTGAGTGGTGTTTTGGGTGTGTGAGTGACTGCATGGGTATGTGAGTGGCAGTGTGGGTCTGTGAGTGTATGTGAGAGTAGATAAATGGGTGTGTGAGTGAGTGGGTGTGTGAGTATCTGTGTGGGTGTGTCAGTAGCTATGTGAGTGACTGGGCCACAGTGTAACCTCACCTGCCGCTTTATCCAACAAGAGTCCATAGTTTTGCACAAAATATTTACCCAACTGGAGTACATTGTATTGGCTAATTAGTAAGTGCTACCTCGTTGGGTAAATGTCTAGTGCATAATCTTCACTATAGATGCGCAATGGACCATGAGGAAATGTCTCCAGTGACCTTGTGTGCATGTAATTTCAGAAATGTGATTGTTCCTCGAGGTCTTGATCCACAAATCTGTGATAACATGAATCCTTGCTCGAGAAGACGAAGAGACTAAAAAGAGGAGAATCTCCACCAAACAAGGGTACTTCCTCTTAACTTTATGAAGTAAGTGCTTTTTTGCTTGGTGGAGAAGTCCTCGTATTCCTCTACATCAAGAATGTCTCACATAAAATCGACGGGAGACACACTTGGGGGCCTTTTGAGAAGCTGTCCATTACAGTGGGAAAAGCCCAGAAGACCTTTCCATACTACTAAGGAAAATGGTGCGGGTCAAATGGACAGAGCTTCCAGGTGGTTTTTGGCATTTGCATTCTCAGGATAATGAAAAGGGAGAACCATTGACTCTGCTCTCCACCTGGAGACAACAAGAAAGAAACCACTCATCACAGTCACGCCATATAAGATTGCGTTCCAATAGTTCAATGATGCATTCACCTCTATTAAGGATTTCAAGGGGGGGTCCGCTTCCTGGGCCAATTTTGGCCTCGGGGACCCCATCCCGTGGGCCCAGCCTCTCGATGCTGGCTGCCCTGGAGCCCAACCAGGGCACCCAGTGTGCAGCGTTGTGGACCGTGGGGAAGCCTCAATGCCCCTGCGGTTCCTGCTGGCTTCCCACCTCCAAGAAGAACCGGCATAGCTCCTGCACGCAGGGAGCAGTCAAAAATGCTGCTCTCTGTGTGTGGGAGCAAATTTTAGGTTGAGCTGAGGCAGCGCATACGCTGTCTATTTGAGACATTCTGTATTCACTCTGTGGACTTACAACCCGCCCATTGCCATTTTATTCATCCCCCTCAATTGTCGTTCAAAAATACTTGCTTGCTAGTGGTTAATCCTTTCTCTTTGTCCCTCCTCTTTGTGTTTGGTTTCCTCCCACAGAGTACAGCCCAATTACTGTTAACTTTACGCTTCTGTA
The DNA here is from genome assembly GCA_963921515.1 of Calotriton arnoldi. Lineage (NCBI taxonomy): Eukaryota > Metazoa > Chordata > Amphibia > Caudata > Salamandridae > Calotriton > Calotriton arnoldi. Next base: position 2,931,589 of record CAWUFW010001158.1, read on the forward strand.
TTTATGTGTTCATTTGGGGGACAATTTTGTTCTTTGATTCCTGCTCATGTCACTTTTTGCCCATCTTTGGTGGTTCAGCTTCTGCGCCCGTCACTTAATCTCCCTGTCCCGTTCAAATACCGAGATACAATGTCAGAGGCTTCAGATGTTGTTTTTGAGGGGGCCTCTTTAATGTTCTCTGACTTCAAAGTGTGAGACTTTCCCCCATCCTTCCCGCTTCACTGCTTGGAGGCATTTTTATAGAGCGCAAACTCAATTGGCCCGAAGGTATTGAAGTGATTTACAAAAGCGCCAGTTGCATTATACAAGGCCAGGTTAATTTTTTTGTTTTTAAGCGTGCAGAGATTAAGTGATGCCAACACCGTCACCGCTTATTCCTTATTTCCCCTCTACCTGACAAATGGGAGCAGCATTTTTCTCTTCCATCTCCTCCCATGTCGCTGGCTGCATGCCAGCCCTGCTGCTTCTTCCTGTCGTCCTTCTCCACTCAGAGCTTTAATTTCAAAGCACATTCATGGCAGCTTCAAAGGGACTGTAAGACATTTTTCACCATATAATGTGAACTCAAGCAAGCCGAAGCTGTGGAGCACTTTACATGAGAGCTAGTTAGTTACATTACACAAAGTCAGATTAATTTTTTGTGGAATTTTTATAGAGCGCACACTCGACTGACCCAAATGTATTAAAGCACTTTACGAAAGCGCCAGTTATATTACACAAGGTCTGGTTCATTTTTTTGTGTGTAGGTGCCCGGAGATTAAGTGATGCTGACGCATTCACTGTTTATTCATTATTTCCCCTCTACCTGACAAATGGGAGCATTTTGTTGTTGTTGCTATGTCTGGTGCTCCTATGCCCAGGGGGCTGGGACAGAAGGTGGGGCCGGGGGCTTGCTGGTAAATGGATGGGACGAGCAGTGTTTTGAATGGAAAACTCTGGAGAAGGGCACCTGGTTTTATCTGTTCTCCTGCCCCCTAGAGAGAGGGCAGGGAAACAGATGAAAACTCAGCTCCCAGCAAGCAGGAGCAGTTTTCCAGCTCCCACCTGCTGGGAGCAGAGTAACTGTTTGCTCTTGCATGGTTGAAGCTGTCAAAGCTCACACCAAGTAAAAGCAAACTGCTGTCTCCCAAGGGTGGGCACCTCAGGAGATAGGGAGCCGGAACTGGGGGGTGGCGGTCCCAGGGCCATTAATGGCTCCAGGAGGGGGACCGTGTGGCCCCTCTCTTTTTCAAATGCATGGCTTTGCCCTGGAAAGGTGGTGGCCCCCAGGGCTCTCAAGAGCCACAGGAGGGGGGACCACGCGGCCACCCTTCAATTTTTGAATTAAGTCCGCGGGAATTGATGGTCCACAGGGCTCCTAAGAGTCACAGAAGAGGGGTCTGTGCAGCCCCCCTCTATTTTCTAAGTAAAGCTCGGGGAGGTGGTGCTCTCCGGGGCTCTATTGAGCCTGAGGAGGGGGGTGCGTGTGACCGACTTCCATTTTCTAAATAAAGTCCTGGGGCGATGGTGGTCTCTGGGGCACCTCATAGCCTCAGGAGGGGGGCTGCGTGCAACCCCTCCCAATTTTTTAACATTTCACATGCCCCGTGGGACCTGACTCACCCGGGGACTAAACTGCAAATCCACTGTAAAATCACAGCAAAATTGAAAAACAAAATGCTTTTTGACCGAAGTGGGATCCCTGGTGTCCCCAGCACCAGGCCTAGGGGGTCAGGGTATTCCTACTCTGACCCCTTTTCTTTTTTTTAAAGGTTTTTTTTGGGAGTCAGCTGAGGCGGATTCCCAAAATGGCTGTCAACCTTCCTGGTTGAAGGGTTGGCAGCCAATCAGATCTCTGCATGCGATTGGTTGGATTTGTGAAGCATCCGTGTCCCTAGATATAAAAATTAGTTTTTTCTTTAATATCTGGAAAGTTACTGAATGGATTTACACCAAAGAGCACAAAAGCACTCTTTCTGGACCAAGATCTAGCTTTCAGCCAAATTTGGTGTAATTCCGCTCAGCAGTTTGGGCTGTAGTCATGTCTAAAATCCCCATGGGAAAAACACATTTTGGGACACCCCCCTTTTCTCAGCCCCCACTTGACAAATCACCCCAAAACTTTCAGGACAGAAGTTGAAGTGAGTGGCAAACTAGTTTTGAAACATCAGGAGGATTTGTCAAACAGCACCAAAGTTATTGCCAAAACAAAGCTTTTCCTATGGAAACTAGGTCCTAACTATAACTACCTAATGGCGACTGGTAGGTAAAAAAACTAATTATATTATATATATATATATATATATATATGTGTGTGTATATGCCCGACAGTTTGCTGATTGCTGACACCGCTGATCCCTGGACTCATACCCGGCATTCTACTCAGCACACGGGGGGTCTGCTGTCTCCGCCACTACAGCCGCATCTACGAGCCGGGGAGCTCAGAACTACATCCCCCAGCAGTCCTAGCGGTGCGCACGCCGTGCACCGCATCACACGCACCAGGAGGCGTTCAAGAGGGGGCCAGGGCTCCCGCCGCACGGGAGGCCGACAGTTTACTGATTGCTGACACCGCTGATCCCTGGACTCATACCCGGCATTCTACTCAGCACATGGGGGGTCTGCTGTCTCCGCCACTACAGCCGCACCTACGAGCCGGGGAGCTCAGAACTACATCCCCCAGCAGTCCTAGCGGTGCGAACGCCGCGCACCGCGTCACACGCGCCAGGAGGCGCTCAAGAGGGGGCCAGGGCTCCCGCCGCGTGGGACGCGCGCGGGCGTGCCCGGGCCAAGGGAGGGCCCGTCAGAGCCCAGAAGAGGCTGGGCTGGGCACATCCTCCAACGTCTGGGGTAAGGCACGAGGAGCCTCAACACTAAGGTACTGTGTTTGTTCATTTGAAATCCACGAGCCCAATGTGAGTTTACGTTTTGGGACAATGGGCAAAAGAAAAGAAACATGTGCTCCTCTGGAGGGGGGAATTGTGGGGACTCTAGATGCCTTTCTCATAAGGGCCAAGTCGGTTCTAACTAAAGAAATCCAGATAACAGAAAGACGTCTTTCGCTGGACACTTTTGCTATCCAGAAACGCTCCTCGCTAGGAGGTATAAGTACGGCCAAATCACCTGTGCTCTCCCAGGTGGAACACCAGCCTGCCGTACCTACAAGCATGACGGGGGACGGAGAAGGGGGTTTAACTGATCTCATGCCTGTACAGAGTGGCCAAGGTGCTACTATCATAGAGGAAATGACAGGCTCTGCCTTGAGGGGGTGCGATGCATTATCATCACCATCATTGGAAGCACCCCCTTTGCTATTGGCTGGTTCTGTGATAGCTCCAGAAATTTTGGTAACCCCCACACCGCCAGTGGTTTGTGACTTAGAGGGTAGCGAGATTACTACAAGATCCAAAAAAAAACAGAGAGATGGTGTGTCAAGGCCGCCTATTGTAATTAACAACGAGCCACCTGCAAAACGGAGCCGGGGAGGCACTTTACAAAAGCATAAAGCCAGGTTAAAGCAATCAACCATTAATTCAGTGACCTCTGGACTAACGGTTACAGAAAATGAGCAAGGGCCATTTTCTTCAATCAAGCCCAATGGTAACTCCTGTATTACAGGGGGCCCTGATAGTGACGCTGACCATTGGAAAAGACTAGAGACTTTGGTGACCGTTTTGCTGAATCCACTCTTAAGCAAACTATCAATAATTGAGGAGCGATTGTCCTTGATAGAAAGACCAGGGTCATGCCATTGTAATTGTAAATGCAAAAACTTAAACCCCAGTCCCGTAGTAGTCTCAGAGGGTTCCGAACCATCAGCAATCAGAGGGCCCCAGATAGGGATACAAAATGCAGAGGGTCTTAAGATACCGGGGAATACTTCAGTTTTATTGCCAACCCAAGGGAATAAGGGAGGTAACAAGTCCATTAATAGAAATCACAAACCAAACCTTGGGACAGAGCCCCCAGTCATTATTGCAGCAGGTATGGTTACTGATATCGGCCAACCACCGAAGGTGTTGGGAACAGAGTCGGGAGCCCCACAGCAAGGTGTGGGTCGACGGCAATCCAACACGTGTGCCGGTCATTACATTTACCAGAGGCCTCTTCCCCACTTGTATTGATTCTGGGAAATGTCCCACCTTTGAGGGAGGGGCAGTTGGAGTACACCACACAACTAATGAATAAATCCTTGCACTGGTTAACCTATCAAGCAAACATAAGAGGGATCCGAGGGATCCGGGGGGACACACTGAGTAACCAAATCATAATGGCTAGAAGAGTAGAATGGTTGGGACCAGCCCAAAAAACATTGAGGGGAGATTGTGTGATTTAAAATTTTAATAATCGGGTAATGCCACATTTTCTCACAGACCGACTGTGTTGGAACCTACGTGATTGCTCTGAAATTAGAGCACTGCCTTATGCGTTTTTTTTTAATTCACCACACAGTCAGGGTAGCGGAACTGGTGGATTTGGTGCGCCCACGGGGTGGAATGGACTCAAATCAAGTGCTCAAGACAACTCGGGCGGTATGGGAGTAAGTACAGAGAACAGATTCGCCCCCTTCAGTGGGTTGGATTGTTGTGACTGACTAATGTCAGACTCACACCCCAGTACTCGAAATAACAAAGGATTAGCAGGGTATTTAACCACACACACAGATAAGGGGTGTAAGATCGATCCACCATGTAACCAATCCAGTAGCTTGGAATTGTCGCTGCCATTGGGTCCCGCATTGTTATCTTACATTTCCTGGAATATTGCGGGTCTGCAGTCCAAGATAGAGTCACATGAATGGCAGGACTTACTAGAGAAGTATGACATCTGCATATTCCAGGAGACGTGGTCGACCAAACCATTATATCAGTTGGGTTTTTTAAATTTTTTTAAACCGGCACTTCAGGGGCTGAAGGGTAGACCTGCGGGGGGACTAACTATTTGGGTAAAGCAGAATCTGGGATTTGCCATTAGTATAGTCCCTATTGATAGTCCAGACATTATGGCCATACGCATACAGGCCAACCGAAATACGGAAATATTGATCGTAAATATCTACGCAAGGGGTCTCACTGGGGGAAAACAATCAAGCACAGTTGGCTGCTTAGAAGATTTTCTGGGTAGATTGGCAGGCACCCCCAAAATAGTGATAGCGGGGGATTTTAATACTACCTTCGAACCCCTTGGTAGTGAGGATTCAAAACTGACAGAAGAGGAGGATGCACTATGGAGTGTCCCCAGCTTAGAGATACCCCCCATCAAGAGATGGTCAGAGGCTGCCCTCCAATTTAAGGCATTGTGTATGGAAGGGGGGCTCAGAGCAGCTAATGGTCGCTCACCCTCCAATAAGCATGGAGCTAACACCTTTAATAATGGTGTGAGCACAAGTCGGATCGATTACATACTTTTAAATTTAGAATACTGGTCCGATTTTTGTGATATGGAGGTTGTGGAGCGAGTGGAAAGTGACCATAATCCTCTTCCTTTAAAAATGGAAATTAAGGGTTCTTTACAGCCATCTAATCCACCTCCGCTTCCCTCAACTAACAAAGTTCAGCTTTGCAGTTGTATGAGGAGGGTAAAATGGGACGCTGCAGTGTCTAGCGAATAAACACTCACTGACATAAGGACAGCAGTCTCCGAGACCCTGGTAGAGTTACGAGCAACCACACTACAGTCTGAAATAAATGAGAGAATAACAAAGTTGCATGAGGGTCTGTTTAGTAAAATATGTACCTTCTTTTTAAAACCAGCTAGTAGCTCAACTAAGCGAAAAAGCAAAGACACTAGCTGGTACAATAAGGACTGTAGGGTAGCCTATAAGTCATTGGCTGCAGCTATTAAGATGAATGATTACACTGCAGTCAAGCATACCCGGCAAGAATATAAATTGGTGTTAAATAAAGCTAAAAAGGATTGGGACGAACAGAGATGGGCAGATCTCTACCAGGCGAGCAAGGATAGTAACTCCCAGTCTTTCTGGCATCAGGTAAAATGGGGAAGAGGGGGACAAGCTCCCGCACCCCATAATCACGTTGACCCGTAGAAGTGGGTTTCCCAATTTGCAACGCAATTTGCCTTGGAGACAGGGGGCGAAACCGAGGATGTCCATACTACCTCGTTTTCTGGCACAGCATTGGTATTTGATATAAGGGAAGTTGAAATAGCTCTGAGTTTAGTTGCTAATGGCAGAGCACCCAGTCCCGATGGCGTACCGGCCGATCTGTTTAAGAAAGATAAAGTAATCTGGCAACAATATATACTCCTATTAGTGAATGCTATAGCTAGTGGGGCAGCCATCCCAGTTTCATGGAAGGGGGCAGAGATTCTGCCAATATTTAAAAAAGGAGACCGCTCGTGCCCAGGCAATTATAGACCAATCAGTCTCATAGATGCCATTCAAAAGATTATGGGTAGAATGGTACTAAATAGGATACGAGAGTGGATTGAAGACAAAAATATATTAACTCCATTACAGGCAGGATTTCGCACCAACGTTAGTACTATAGATCAGGTATTTCGGTTTGTTTTGATCTATTGGCGGGTCGTGGCGCTGGCTGCCGGTACCATCTATGCAGCCTTTGTGGATTTAAAATCCGCCTTTGATCTGGTTTCGCGGAGTAAACTTTGGAGGGTATGCAAAGATTTGGGTATGCCTGCAGAAGTGCTATTTGTTGTAGAGCAATTGCATGTAGGAAATTTTGCCCAAGTACGCTGGAGCACCCAGGGTAATAAAACAGACCCATTCCCAGTATCTAAAGGGGTGCGTCCTGGCGCCGACCCTATTTTCATTGTTTATTAATGGTGTTGTAGACTATTTCTCTGCATTTCCAACACACGCACCATTTCTCGCAGGTGTTAAAATTCCAATACTTATGTTTGCAGACGATACTCTGATTATCTCTAAGACCCAGAGTGGTCTGCAGAGGGCCTTAATAAGATTTGAGGAGTTCTGTACAGATCGTGGGTTGGTGATAAATGCAGACAAAACAAAGTTCATGGTCCTGCACAAGCAAAGGGCAGGGTGCTTCTTAATGGAGAATTATTGGAGCAGACTGATGTTTTTAATTATCTGGGGATCATGTTGGGGAATAGACTCAATTGGAATCCCCAGATAAATACCTTGGCCCTAAAGCATAGTCATCTAGCTGGAGCCTTGTTGAAGGAATATAAGACCTCATACACCCAACCCATGTACCCTCTACTTAAGATATACAACACCAAAGTATTAGCCTCGGTGACTTATGGTGCAGAACTCTGGGGTTTTAGTTACATAAAGCCACTAGTCTTAGCTCAAAATAAATTTGTGAGAAGTGTTATTGGCTTGCCACGGAGCACGCCTTTAAAACCAGTCTTCTACGACCTAGGCTGCAGCAGACTGGAAGAGGTTGCTAAGTTTCGCCCAATAGCGTACTGGCGGAGACTATGGACTACACCAGAGTTGCACCAGTACGCAACTGCTCTTAAAGATGTATGGGTCTTAGATACCTTAAGTAAGATCAGGTGGCTGCTAAACATAAAAACTACATTGGTTAGTATGGGTCTGCGACACCTGTGGGACGAGCCAGAGAGCCATCAATTCCCCCCAAAAAAAGAGATGAAAAGACTATACTGGTCTATGGTGGCAAGAAATAATATAACTACTTCAGAGTCCACATCACTGACGGGTAAATTTTTAGAGTTTAAGCACTGCCCTAAATATGAGCAATATTGGGATGTCATCACTAAACCCAGGGATAGACGTTTATACTTTCAATTCCGGGTAGGCACATTACCCTTAAATGTATTCACATGCAAGTGGCACAGGGACAATGATAGTATGTGTAAGTTGTGTCTGGAACACGAGGAAACTTACTCACATATTTTATTTGTCTGTCCGGTATAGCAGGCTCCACGTAATAAATGGTTGCGCCCATTATGCAAGAACATGGGCGTGAGGAGCAGTGCTATTGCCTTGAGAATACTGTTGACCGACACTGGTGCCCAGTGTGTAATAGCTATTGCCAAATTTTTAAGTTGGACATGGTCAATCCGGGAAAGAAAAATGGCAGAAATTGGCATGACCACTACAGCATATCCAAATCAGTGTTTGTAAAAAACAAAATGATGCATTAATGGGTATGCGGGTATTACACAGAAAAGTGGTTGTTATTACGTTATTAGGTGGCATTTTCCTCTTACTACCTCAATAATCCACTCCTTATTTGTGATAAATACCAAATCCTATCTCTAGTGTATTTGCCACTAGTGTCACATAAGGTTATGGGCTTTAAGATTATTAGCCTTGTTTAGAAACGCTAATTGTATTACTGAGTTAGTTACCCCCTTTTTATATTTGTATGAATTTTAAAGCATTTTATCATATTAATTGAAATTTTTAATGTCTTTTTAATATGATTGTACTTTTATATGTATTCACTATATTAAGACTTGTATCAATATATGGAGAGAAAAGTGTCTTTTTATTGTAAATTGTCTTTTATGATCTTAATTGATCGAAATAAAGATTGATTGATATATATATATATATATATATATATATATATTATACAAATATATATATATATATTTTTTAACAAATAGACACCTCACTCAGTGAAGTGGATTGCAAAGATTTATTGCAACTTTACAAACACTCCACCAATGTGTTTCAGGCACTCTGGGTCTTTGTCACAGTAGGTGAGTCCTTCTTCTAAGGCCATTTATACTGCATATTAGGAAGCATTGTGGGAGATGTGGTACAATTTTAAAAAACACAGTTACAAACAATATTCAAACCTTTTTACCCAACAATAACAACTGCAATTTGCAACCAACCTCTTGTTTACCATGTTATTCCATGGGAATAGTATTACTATTTATATATAGTTAGTCCCACAATTTATATACAGCAACACATAGCATCTCCAAGTGTACTCACATCATTGTGCAAATGCTATTTCACCATTGCTATCCAGGAAGAGATTAGAGCTTATTAACTAGATATTGTTGAGTCCCTTTAGCTCACACAGGAGGCCAGCCAGCTAGCCCTTGGATTCACTGTGGTGGTTGGTTCAGGGTTCAAGAAGCAGGTCCAGCCTTCCTTTCACAGGCAGGAGGGAAGTCCTTCCAGCAGTCGGGCAGCAGAGCAGTCCTTCTTGTGAGTCTTCCACAGGTCGAGAAGTGATCTGAAGAGTGGTCCTGGGGGTTCAATATTTATATATGGTGCCAGCCTTTGTGTGTGGGGGGCGTCCCTGTCCTCACCCCACTTCTGGTTCTGGAAATATCTTCCCTTCTTCTGTCAAGGCTAAAAACTGTCTTGGTGACAAAAGGCTGCTGTCAGGTTCCTGTGTGTGTGCAAGAGGAAAGGCCCTGTAGTGTAAGTAGGGCAGAGTACAGCTTCGCCCAAGCCATCCTGACAGGATGGCCCTTCCTGCCCACATCTAGTCCCCTTTGTGTCATTTTCTGGGACGAATACACAAACCACAACAGTAAGGCCATTGACAGGCAGGTGATCCAGGACAGTGGCATAAGGCACAAATGGTTGGGACAAGAAAATTCCAACTTTCTAAAAGCTGCATTTTCAGAATTGTGACAAAATCCAACTTTACTATCAAACATAATTTTAAATTACAATTCCCTCTATCTGCTCCCAGTTCAAAGTTAGCACTTATTAAATGTAATAAGGTAACTCAGTGTTAGTCAATACGAGAGATAGGCCTTACTACAGTGAAAAACAACTTTTGGAGTATTTCACTGCCAAGACATGTAAAACTTAAGTACACAAGTCCTACTTTTAAAATAATTATGCACCCTGCCCAAGGAGCTGTTAGGGCCTACCTTAGGAGTGACGTATAAGAAAGGAATGTTCAGGTCTGGCAAATGGTGTACTTTGCCAGGTCGAAATGGCAGCTTAAAATTGCACTACATGCTGCAGTGGCAGGCCTGAGACGTTTTAAAGTGCTACTATAGTGGATGGCACAATGAGTGCTGCAGGCCCACTAATAACATTTAATTTACAGGTCTAACCATTTACAGGGACTTACAAAAAAATTACATTTGCCAATTAGGAGTAGGCCAATTTTACCTTCTTTTGAGAGGGCACATGCACTTTAGCACTGGTTAGCAGTGGTAAAATGCACATAGTCCTAAAGCCAACAAAAATGAACTCAGTAAAATAGGAGGGCTGAAGGCAAAATGTTTGGGGATTACCACCCAAGGGTGTCAGGTTTAACAGTTGTTTATAGGAGCAGTAAGGAGTTTTTAGGTTTAAGGGAATGATCACTTAAAATATTAACCAAAAATGTGATTAAAGGTAGTATGAATAGTAGTAAAACAACTCCCAATGTAATTATATGCAATGAAAAGGTACTCCTGATGTAATGACTCCGATGTAATGACTCCGGATGCGATGGCCTGCGAAGTAGCCCTCACAAGTTGCCTGACTCTGCATTCCTTTCATCCTTTGTGTTAAACACCCCGTTTCTCATACGACCCGGATGCATGCTCCGTTTGTCTCTTTGTAAATCAGAATTGAATGAGAACTATCCGATATTTAAAAAAAAAAACTCTCATGTTTGTGCCTTCATTCAAGGAATGATTGTATCAGTGGTGTTACCCATGCGAAATATCACTACCTTCTCATACCCATTAGCCTACTGTGCATACTTCTGGACAGTGTGACTCCCTCTGCTGTTGATGTCAACGTCAGAACCAGTGCTCCTAATCAAGCAACTTTCACATAAGCACCCATATTAGCAGTTCTTGATTATCTTTGGGTTTAACTGGTTTCAAATGTAACGAGCATTAGCAGGTGCTAATTGTGAAATATATTTTTGCATGAGGTATGACTGCTCAATGTTGCACAAAGACAACTAAGCATGAATGTATATCTTTCAGTTAAGTACAAGTGGGAAAATACTCGCTTTTCTGGGAGATGCAAGCATTTTGAGTGTTCATAAAGCGCATGTGTTAAATTTGGAAGGATGTATGTTGAACATTCAATGCAGTAATTATAACTGTAGTTACTCTTGCATTAGTTGCTCAAATGTTCTTAAGCAAAGTAGTGCATTGTGTCCTTTATGGCATATGTTATAACTGAAGGGAAATATTAGAGATTGTGGGAAATCTTTGAGTACCCCCACAGTCCACTTTAGCTTTTGATAATTGAAAGGTGGCTAGTTTGACCCTTTGTTTAATGCCAAAAACATTTGCTCCATCCGGCACAACAGGTTGAAGTTAGTGATGTCGAAGGCAACAAACTGATTCAGTAAAACAAACAAATACAGGGGACATATTCCCATCATTGACCATTCCAAGCACATCATCAAGCAGGGCTACGAGCACTGTGTTGCTGCCGTGGCACAGTCTATATCCTTCCTGACTGATGTGCGTCCAGTCTATGTTGGGCATCTACAAAATGCTGAAGTTGGGATGTGTCTATTTTCACTATACCATTTTATATCCACAGCAACCTTGCTATCAGGAGATAGTTCTGTAGAGAAAACTAGATCCAAGGAAACCTTTCTTGCCTGGATCCAGTAGGGGACCTTCCCGCACCGATTGGGCCCACAGGCTCTCCGCAGGGGCCGGGCCGCCCAAATATGAGGGGCATGGAGTCATAAAACTCTTTTAGCTCTGCTGTGGTAGCGCTGGCTCCGGGAAAATCAGGGAAGTGCGGAGTGGACCCTGATTCAGGCTCCACCGACTTGCGGGGTCTGGAGTGTCAACGCTCCTACGTCTCATCAGAAGACTTCGACGGACACGGTGAGGTCAAAGAGCCCTTCGACTTCTTGTGTTTGTGGGGTTTACATGACTTCCTCATCGATTCTGAGTGTGATGAAGACCATCGAGAAGGGCTCTGCATATGGTCTCAGGAACTTCCACATGAACAAACCCTTGAGCATTGCGAAGTCAACCGGTGGCAAGGAGCTCCCTCAGCGCCTTGGGGGTACATGGAGCGGCAGTCCTCGCAGGCCTTGTAGTCGTGGTCCTGTTCGAAGCAACACACAAACACACCAAGTGGGGGTCTGTTACCGACACCTGCCTGTGACAGACCCCACATGGTTTGAAACCAGCTGGTATCTTAGTGACATACCTACACACTACGAGAGATCTAAATAAAGTTCGACAGAAAGTTGCAAAAAGCCAGTCAAAAAGTGACTGAGGGGTAGCTCAGACTGGATCAGCACTACCTGGCACAGAAAAGAAAGAACTGACGTCAGCATGCTGAGGTGACGCCTATGTAGGTATCGCACATGTCACTTTTAATGCAGACAACACCACATACCAGCGTGCAGGGGTACTGCTCGAAAGATTTTCTAGATCCAGCCTGATGCCTAGGGATAATTTAAAGGTAAGGAATCTGCATCTAGAAGTCTTTATCAGATTAAATGGCTAATAAACTTTGGTAATATAATCAGGGCAATTTTATTAGCAACTACTTTAAGCCTGTTATAGATAGCTCATATCCGTCTTATCCAACATACACAACTACACATGCATGCAAAGAATGAAGTGTAGACCATCAAAAACACGCACCAAGTGCAAACTACCACAATGTTAACTTTCCATTGCACACACATATATTCACATTGCCTATGATCCTCCTTCCTAAGCATCCAATAATGTTTACTGTGAAAACTTTATCGGGAGCCCCAGGACAATTTAAAGTTAATGGGCTCAATTTGTGACAATGAGAGTGTTTTACTTCTAGCGTCCTGGTGCTTACCTTACCTTTAGACCTAAAACTGTTCATTAGGAGCTTTGTAGCCTTGAGACAAAACAAAGTTCATGTAATTTTCAATTTGTTCACAATCGTTGGTCCGCACAGGCACAGAATAGAGTGCATGTGCAGCATTACAGGTCCTGGTGTAAGTTGACAAACATTATGTAAATGCAAAAAAATTGTTGTGGATGTCATGAATGACACATCCATCAAATCAAACAAAACCTAACAAGAAAATATTGTGTTCTCACACTACTACTTTGCACCATTTTCAGCGTTCACGCACAATGGGCAAACAACATTCACAGGTGTTACACAAGACAAACCTTGAGGTCAGAGTAGACATAGCCACATCTTGGTGGACAATAATCAAATGTCCCTAACACACAACACTTCACTCTGTTGTACGGAATTTCATTTTGAACCAAATCACTTTATATAATTTTTGTTATTCGCAAACAATAAAATGTTTATAAACATTAACCAGTTGGGTGTTAAGAAAGTGCTGGAACCATCTCAGCACCGGTGTTCAGGTGCTGAGATCGGCTCTAGCACCCACCACGGGGGAAGCACTGGCGCTACCCCCCGCAGGTGCCTCGACTCACGCCCCCACCAGGGATGGCAGCGGAAGCGCTTCTGCTGCCACTCCTGACACCTTCCCTGGCAATCTGATGACATCACCGCGAACATTGCACCGATGTCATCTAAAGGCGCAGGGGATGTGCTGGAAGCCATTTGAATTCAGGAAGGAGGACTTCTCTCAGTACGTCCTTCCTCACGGGAGAGATTGGGAGGGCAGTGAGACACCAGGGGAAAGAAAAGAGATTTTCCTTTCCCCCTGGTGTCTTTCTTCAGTGCATTTCTGCTGCGGGATCGCGGGTGGGACCAGGATCATGCAGCAGGAATGCACCACCAGGGATGTCTTTTTGTTGCAGGTTGCTCCCCATCTTTGGGCACATGTTTTGGCCGTTTTTCACTTCCCCTGAGGGTAGATACGTCATTTTGAAGGATAACCACTAGACACCAGGAACGGTAACATTTATGAATGTTGGGGATCACCTCCTTGGGCAAAGGTTGTCCCCCATTTTTGGGGACTTGTTTTGGCCATCTTTTGCCCCTCCTTGGTGCAGATTAGCCAGTTTTTAGGCTGATCTTCCCTCACAAGGGAGGAGGGAAGAAACCTGTAGACACCAGAAATATTTTTTTATATATGTTGGGGGAATGGCCCCTTTGCCAAGTGTTGCTCCCTGGTATTGCCCACAAGTCCTTTGTTTTCTGCTCTCAATGGGGGCAGATCAGACTTGTCTTAGGTCACTCTGCCCACTGGTGGCAGAAAACTACTTGACACCAGGGAATACGTTTCTGTGTTTGTGAACTGGGGTTTTGATGGTGGTGTGCGTGTACTGGTGTGTCGCTAGCTGGGTGTTTGACCTGGCATTGCCTGGGGGGTATGGACTGGCGTCTGTCTGGTGGTGTGTCATTTACATTTGTGATCTTAATGTTTTATTTCTCATTTTTATTGTAGTGCAAAGCTTTTGATTTCGTTGGTAGAGACTCCAACGTGCAGTTTTAGCATTGATATATCTGCAGTTTATGTAGTTGCATGTGCTTGGTAAGGAAACTGTTTTGTAATGTTTACTTCAAATGAGTTTCATTGCCCTGCTTGAATGTTTTTTTAATGGTTGTAATAATTGTAGCATATTGAGCTTATGATTTATTGCGTTTCAAATTCACCTTTGGATTTGTGCAAGATCAGTATTGTGTTATCTTGTGGGTAATTGTTTTTCCTTTCTAGTGGGATATCTTTGGTGTTTGCTGTGTGGGTGAACAGTAGGTGCAGTTGATCCTCAGTCTAGCTGTCTGTGGCAAGTGAGAGGGGTTTTTGTTTTAGTATAAAGTTCATTGTGTGGTTTGTATTGATAGTTTTTTCCTCATCATTATATATCAATAGTTATAGTTACTGTTTGATACAGTGGAGTATGTTGAGGTCTAATTTGACACAGGGTTGTTTATTGTGGTCTTGTTTGTTGCGTTAGTTTCTTTTTTTGTGTTCAAAATAGTTTATTGAATTTTCATAATAAATCAACAATGACAAGAGACAATAAAAAAAGAGTACCGAAAAAATACCCAATAACAATAGAGAGATCATAAGAACATCAATTAAATTGCAATAGGTAAAACAGCAAATATAATATTCATAGAAAAGAAAAAGAAGGGAAAGGGAGTGATCCAGCGCTATCAATAAAATTTCTTCTCCTATATGTCTTTGGATGTCCAGGTGCAAATATTCCTCTTAAACACAACTATATCCATATGACGGTGGGGCCCATAACACTGCATATACATTCACTCACTCATTTATTCCCTGGATTTCATCCGTTCTTACCTAGGAGAAAAAAAAGTTAAACGATATGCTGGAAGGAGACGGGATACCTTTTTATAAAGACGACATTACACTTCTCAAGCTCTAAGGTATTCCGCTCATTGGTCGATGGACCAACTAGTAGGAATCAGTTGATGGTGATTAAGACCAGCTCAACCACTATAAACCTTTAAACATTTACATTTATCATTGAGCTAAAGAACCACTGACTCATTGTTTAAAGATAATAAAGTTTATATAAGGTTTAAAAGCATGAATAAGTTTCAAATTTATTATTCAGATTATTACATTTAGCATCATTATAAGAATAAATTGAAATTGCAATGCATACCTATTAGATGGAAAAATAAAGTTCATCACAGCAAGAACTCCCGAAGGATCTATCTATATGTCCTGGAAAACAGGCCTTCTCGTCCCTTTCCCTTTTTAGTAATTTAAGAATAAAAATCTAATAGTTTAAATGGAAAAATCTTTTAGGATTAAAAAGGTTCTCCAATAGCAGCGTCTCATGCTCAATCAAAAATATAAAATAGCAGCAGCAGTAATAGCAGCTAACAACCAACAGCAGCTAACAACCAACAGCAGCTAACCCCCTCCCCTCTAAGAGTAGGTCTTCTTATACCCTAATACTAGCTTACTAAGTGAAAATGTTACATCTTTATGGCGAGATTCTCTCTAATTGGTCCATTCGGGTCAGTATACATCTCCTCATGAATATCCTTGTTTCAACCAGTTCTTTGTGACAAGTTCATATTTTTGTCGTTTCCCACGGGTTCACGACATCATCCCTTAGTTCATGGTTTTCAAACTGTATCTTTTTCTGATACTTTTCAGTCGGTCAGTTTATTGTCCATTCATTTATTCACTGCGACTTCTCACGCTTTTTGCTGTCTTGCTTTGGCACACGTTTATGCGATAAGGTCATCACAGCCTTGACCACGCTTCCATCCTAGGCTTTTGGAATGATCACATGATCCCTCTTGTTCACGGCCTTTCTTTCTTTCGTAACCCCTCTCGCGCCTGCGTACTCTAACTCATGGCGGCCATCTTATTTCGCTGCTCAACAGGCCTAAGCGCACTATTATAAAGATAAACAAAACAGAGTTAATAAAGAATATAAGCCTTTTCGTTTCCCTCCCGTCATTCTACGTACCCCAATTAGGTATTACCTAGCAAAAGCGACATATAAAGCCATCCCTTACTTACCAACGCTTTGTTTTGCCACTACACAGTTTATTTCCAAGCACAAATCATGCATTTATTATTCTAATTAGTACGCAATTGTCAGACTTATGTTATCCACGTTAACAATTGTAAGTGAATTAGTTTGCACATATATAGCGTGTTACCTTTAACCCTTTACATGTAACATACATGGTTGGTTATTCACTAAGACGAACATGTGTGTTAATTTATTTAACGTAAATATTAGGAGGTTAAAAAATTTTCAATTAGCCTGCTCCATCAACTCCCCCTTTGGTGATTTTTAATATCACCACAAAAACCCATGTTATACAATTCTATCAGATAGCATATTTCTTTGTCCGTTTGTTTTTGTTAGTTTTACACAACTGTATCCCTTTCAACTTGTCTCTTTGTCTTCTTATACATGTTTTCTTTTATTTCTTCTAGTTCTATTTCACCCATTTCTCTTTCTCTTTCTTTGTTTATCTTATTTTCTTTTTCTATTTGGTTTTGCCTTCTTCTTTTCTTTATACATGTAATTATTAACTTCAGTACTAAAACTATTATTATTATCATAGTTGCTACTATTATTATTTTCCCTATTACTAATCTACTCATTCTAGTAAACCAATTTATTACTGAGGAAAAACTCTTACCAAGTTTTCCCAATGCATTTTCAACCTCCAGTGGAACAAGTTCTTTGTGCAAATTGGTAATATTCTTAATATACTTTTGTATATTTTCACTTTTATCTGGAATGTAAGTGCAACAATGTTGGACTTTCAGCATTCCACAGACTCCACCCTCTTTTGCCAAAAGAATGTCAAGGGCAAGTCGATTTTGCATCACCATAGCTCTCATGGCAACCATTTCGGTATTTACCATCAAGAACCCTCCAGCAGTATCTGTAGATAAACGATCTACTACTGTGGATAATTTCCAATTTTAAATGCATTCAAAGATATTCCCACTGCTGGTATCAATGCTCCAAAAACATCACCTACTATTTCTGAAACACTCTCCCTTTTCCTACGTGTAAATGTGTTTACCATTTCGTGTGTTCCCTTTTCTGTTCTGTCTATATGAAAAATCTTTGGAAAGACCAGGCCTAAATAACATGATCCACACCAATGGTCCGGCAGCCTGTAATAAGCTCTGTTACCGCAAATATAATAGATCCCAGGAAATATTGGATTTTTTCCCCTTTGAATCCCCAACCTCCTAAAATGTTATAATTGTCTTGGCAATCACTGGAACCCACGAAATAATTGTCATATCTTGTTCTATTTCTTCTAATGCACAACCTTCCCTGTTGGGGCCAATCCTAGAGACATAGCTGCATTTGTCTTTTTCTTGTCATGATTTTCTTCCTCAAACGCCCAAAGAGGTGTTTTTGTCTCTTCTATCACTTTTCTTTGAAATTTTACCCTTCTATCTTCAACCATTTCTAAAAACTCCTTTTCTTCATTTCTTAGCTCACAGGTAAGGTTGTTTTTAACTATATCATCTAATGTTAGAACTTTATCTTCTAAAAATATTCGCCAAACGTCCTTGCTTCTTTTACTTTGTTTAGTTCAGAAATTATAGGAATCTCTGCAAAAATCTTATCTATGTCAGTATAATAGTATTCTAATCTCCCTGTCTTGTAAAATAGACTTGCTAAAACACTACATGTTATTCCATACGTCAAAGGAAGGTGATGATAGGTCACACCTTCTGCAACAGACGCAGGTAATTGCATACAAACATAACAATCTCTCACATCCATGGTTTCTATATACTCGTATAATAATTTAGTAAAAACATTTTTTGAAAAATCTGTTATTGATTTGTCTTTATGCAACTCTGCATTACTTTTTAATATAGCTGTTTCCTGCATGTAAGCTCCATTTTCTTTCTCTGTGTTATTCTTTAATATAGACGTTTCTTCTACAGCTAATCTTATTGGAATGGTGATTGCTAAAATAATCCATACGGTCATTAATAATCCTGTACAAAAGAAGCACATCTTACACCATCTACGTAAGAACTCACATCTACATGTTCTATTTTTAGTATCTACCATTTTGTTCTATTACCTATTATATAGTATGTACAGAAAATGTGTCACCACACCTCAGAAATGACCTCTTAGCCACCCTGCACTGTCACTTTGTCTTGTTTGGTACTTTCTTTAATTCTTTTCAGAACTCTTTCCTGTCAAATCCAGTGTTTTGTCCAGTCCGGTAGAAATTCGTTCAAATTTCTTTAGATTTGTTGCACTTCACCTTCACCCATTAACTTGTAGCTTTGTTCCGGGTTCTCGTGAGTGATCTCTTCTTCTTTGATATCAGTCAGTGCAATGTATAACCATTCAGGCGATTTATACTTCAGATTTGCTTTCTTTATTCTTTTTGTTTTCTGCAAGTGTTTTCCACCTTGTTTCTCTGGTTCTTTTTGACTGGTTATCTCATTTACTTGCTCTGCACTTTTTCCATCTAGCCTTATGATCTTGTATCTCAGTTTTCTAACTTCGTTGGGCCAATTGTCTCCTTTTCTTGGCCTTTTGGTTCACTCTCTTTTTCCTCTCTTTCTGTTCTCCAAGTTCTCTTTCTCGACTCTAGTTTCCTGTTTCCTTCTTCTCCACTTTCTTCTGATTCTGTTTCAGTTCTTCCTTTATTTATAATTTCATTTCTTTCATCTATTTGTGGTTTTTCTCGTGTCTTCTTTTGATCACCTACTTCTGTCCCTCCTCGAGGTTCTTCCGAATTTGTGTCAATCTCTCTATCTGTGACTAGATTTCCCTGTTCTTTTGTTCGCCGACCTGTCCCTATTGCTCCTCAGGGATCTTCCGATTCTTCTAACTTTCTATTTGAAACTCTCCCTTCTTCGTCTATTAATATTGTCTCTGAAGTGTTCTCACCACAACTTGTACTTGGTTGCTCACTGTTACTGTCTCTTTGCTCAGTTTCTTCTTCTATATTATCAAATTTCCAATTTCTTTTTAGATTTTCCTCACAATCCGAATGCTCTGTATCAGATGCTGAACTGGTGTCTGATATTTCCAGATGTCGACTCACATGTCGATCTTCAGATTCTGGAACTTCTGCTATTTCCTCCACTCCTCCTGTCGTTGCACTTGTACTTGGGTCTTCCAGATGTCGACTTACAGGTCGATCTTCAGATTCTGGAGCCCTGTTCGTCTCTTCCTCTACATCAGATGCTGAACTGGTATCAGATATTTCCAGATGTCGACTCACAGGTCGAGCTTCAGGATCTGAAACTCTGATGGTGTGACTGGCATGTACCCAGTGTTTCACTCCAGCACACTTGACTGCAGTTGTTGTTACCAGGATCACTTGTCGTGGTTGGTCCCAACGAGGAACCAAACAGTTTATTCTTCGATGGACTTTTATGCGGACCCAATCTCCTGGATTCAAATCGTGAGCCGGTTTTCTTTCAAGAGTGGTCGCATCCGGTCCAACCTGATGAAACACAGAACGTACCACATCAGCCAATCCTTTGCAATTATCCAGCACCAGATCATCAGTTATAGTCAGTAGTTTGTTGACAGGTACATGTGCTTGTCTCATTGCTCGTCCCATAATTATCTCATGGGGACTGAGTCCTGTCTTTCTTTCCGGTATACTTCTGATTGTCATTAAGACTAATGGCAAGGCAACTGGCCATTTGAGTCCTGTGGCTTGACACATTTTACCTAGTCTGTTCTTAATTGTTCCATTCACTTGCTCTACTATTCCAGAAGCCTCTGGTCTGTATGCACAATGCAGTTTCTGTTTAATACTAAGTGCTTCACAAATCAATTGAACCAATTCATTTTGAAAATGTGTTCCTCTATCTGTTTCAATCGTTACTGGAAAACCATACCTTGGAATGAATTCTCGCAGCATTAGTTTTGCTACTGTAATTCCATCATTCCTTCTGGTCGGGTATGCTTCCACCCAACGGGAAAACAAACAGACGACTACAAGGACATACCTTAGTCTATTGCTCGGAGGCATTTCAATAAAATCCATTTGCATTCTCGTGAAAGGACCTCCCTCTCGTCCTATTGTCCCTAGACTCACTACTGTCTTTCTTCCTGGATTTAGCTGTTGACAAATAAGACACCTTTGACAAAGACTCTCAGCTATGGCTCTGAATTTTGGATTATACCATGTTTGTCTAAAAAGTCTGATCATTGAATCTCTCCCAATATGAGCTTGTCCATGGTACATCCGTGCCATGTCAGAAATCATGCTATCAGGCATAACGGGTCTTTCATCCCGGTAAACCCAAACATCATTTTCCTCATGTTTTCTACATCCTGCTTTTATCCAGTTATCTTTTTCCTCATCATCTGCTGCTTCCTGTAATTGTCTCACCTAATCCCATGTCTCAACAGGGTTAGTAAAAAGCAAAGGACATGAAATATGCTCTCTTTCTTGGTTCCGGTTCAATGAGACCACATTTTTAGCACAATACTGTGCAATTTCATCAGCAAACTTATTACCAACAGTTATGTAGTCTTCCCCATTTTTATGTGCATTGCACTTCACTACCGCAATCAGTTTAGGCAGCTGTATCGCCTCAAGCAACTTTTTCACAAATTCACCATTTCTTATCGGTGACCCTGCAGACGTCAAGAAACCTCTCTGAGACCAGATCTGGCCAAAATCATGCACCACTCCAAAGCCGTATTGGCTATCCGTGACAACTGTTATTCGAACATTCTTTCCCAACTTGCATGCTTGAATTAGAGCTATCAACTCCGCTACTTGGGCAGAAAGTATCCCTTTCAAACAAGATGCTTCCATTACAGCAGCTACTGTGCAAACTGCATATGCTGCACTTAGAACTCCATCATTCGTTCTCAAGCAAGAGCCATCCACGAACAGAATATAATCTGATTCCTTTAAAGGCTCATCCCGTATGTCAGGTCTCGGTTTTGTACAATATTCGTGTACATTCAGACAATCATGATCAACTTCATCCATTTCAATCACACTCTCCTCATCTGGCAATGATGTTGAAGGATTCACATTCATGCATCTGTCAATGGTCACATTGTCTGCACTCAAAATTACTTTTTCATACTTAGTCAGCCGACTATGTGTCATGTATTGGGTTTTGGTTCTTGTCAACAGAATTTCCACAGAATGAGGGACGTATACTCTCAGTGGATATCCCATCACTATGCCTTCACTCTGCTCCAAACTTACACAAGTAGCAGCAACTGCTTTCAAACATCCATGCAACGCTTTCGCTACTGGGTCTAAAACAGCTGAAAAATATGCAATGGGTCTTTTCATGTTTCCATGTCTCTGCACCAGGACTGAAAACGCACACCCATCTCTTTCACTGCAATATAACTCAAAATCTTTTTCATAGTCAGGCATTCCCAATGCCGGAGCTTCACACAGTTTCCTTTTTAGTTCTCTGAATGCTTTCATTTCCTCGTCATTCATTTCAAATGGATCTTTTACATCTTTCTTTGTCAATCGCTGCAATGGTTTTGCAATTAATGAAAATCCACTTATCCATTGTCGACAATATCCAACCATTCCTAGGAACATTCTTACCTCTCTTTGTGTCATTGGAGCTCTCATTCCTTGGATTATTTTTATTCTTTCTGTCGTTACCTTTCGCACTCCCTTCTCAATCTTATGCCCTAGATACTGGACCTCTTGTTGACAAAACTGCAACTTCGATGGGGACACCTTATGTCCTCTTTTTGCTAAATGATTCAGCAAAGCAATTGTATCATTAACACATGCTTCCTTTGTTTTTGATGCCACCAGTAGGTCATCAATGTACTGAACCATCACTGACTTCTCTGGCATTTTCAAATCTTCCAATGATTTCTTTAGAATCTGATTAAAGATCGAGGGGCTTTCTGTATACCCCTGAGGAATTCGGCACCATGCCAAAATACGCTCTCCGAACCTGAACGCAAATAATGGCTGGCTATCTGGATGTAATGGAATAGAGAAAAATGCATGGCACAAATCAATAACTGTGTACCATTCTGCTTCGCGTGGAATCTGGTATAGAATTACAGCAGGGTTTGGCACTATTGGGCAGCAAGGCACAACAATTTTGTTTACCTTTCTCAAATCCTGTACAATTCTATATGCTCCATTCGGCTTTTTCAGTCCCATTATCGGCGAATTACATGGACTGCTCATTATTTCTCTCAGAATCCCTTGCTCAATCATTTTGTTTATTACTGGTGTTATTCCTTCAATTATTTCTGGTGTCAATTTATACTGTGGCGTATTTGGGTAACTCGTTCCTTCTTTAACAGAAATTTTAACAGGGCCTACTTCTTTCATTAACCCTATATCTTCTCCCGTGAAGTCCCACACTTCCTGTTTCACTGATTCTTTCAGTTCACTTGGGATTTTCTCTACATCAAATATGGGAAATAAATCGTTCGCTTCTGATTCTAACTTTACCATGGTCATTTTATACAATACATCTTCATCTGGGGTCTGAAATGCAATTCCATCTGGCGTACAATAGATGGTGCAGTTCATCTTGCAAAGCAAATCGCGTCCTAATAGGTTCACAGGACTGCAATCACATACCACAAATCGATGCATTTCATTAAATGGACCAATTTTTACCTCCACTAATTTAGTAAGAGGCGCCTTAATTTGCTGATTCGAAACACCCACTACTTGGATATGTTCACCTGAGAGAGGAAGGTTTGGAATTTCCACTGACCTAACAGTAGAACGGGTAGCTCCAGTGTCCACAAGGAATGTTACATTTGCACCATTCACTTCTCCATCCACAAATGGACCTGCTTGATCTACCTCTAGAGTTGCGCCAAGCACGCACTCTTCCTCCTCTCCTAGGCACCGTCATAAACTTTCATCCGACTCATCACCATCCTGTCGTAGCCAGTACTGAGATATGGCAGCTGCGCGCAGCAATTGTGTTACCTGCTCTCCTCCGTAGAATCCTGTTTCTGTACTGTATTTCTGTTGATTAACACTCTTGGGAAGTGGTGGTTGTGGCACCTGACTTTGTTGGGTAACTACCTCACTCTGCACCTGTGGTTTTAATGATTGATTTTCCGTATTAGGTTTTGGAGGAAATTTACACTCGTTTCTCCAATGCCCTAACTTTCCGCAGTTGTGGCATGGCCACTTTTTCTTGGCCTCTTCTATGCTCATTTGACCTTTTCCTTTACCTATATTTGGTTTAAACCTAGTCGGTCCTGCCTCGTTAACAGGATTACTCAATTGAGCTTCTTGCTTCTCTGCAACTTTCACTTGTGCCCACATTGCTTTCTCTTTCAATTTACGCTGTCTGCTCTCAAGATCATCTCTACAATATTTAGCATACCTCAAAACTTCATCAACTGTGCTATTCTGCCAACAAATCATATGCTGTTTAATCATTTCACTTATCTCTGGTTTCAACCCATAAACAAATCTATATACAAAATGACTCGTATCCTTCTCATTTAGTGTCTCATAGCCACTATACTGTTTAAAAACTAACAATAGCCTCTCGTAGTATGCATGTACTGATTCTTTACTTTCCTGTGTGGTTCTGTCTATTTTTACCCAATCCGTTTCTTGGGGCGGAATCTTATTCTTCAAAAAGGTAATTACTTGATCATATTTCCTCATCACTTCTGGTCTTGGCGCTCCTGTTTTAGTATCTCTTGGATATTCTACAGTTGGCCAATCAATTGTAATCTTACATTCTGTCCACAAATCAGCTGGTACTACTATGTCAAACAACCCATCCAAATCTATCCACAACACCTTTGAAACTTTAACAAATCTCTCCACTTGTCTGTACCATTCTACTGGCTTCTCTCTCAATTTTGGGAAGTCATTTGTAAATGACAGTATATCCTGTCTAGACCATGGAACATGCACATAACTACCTCCTGGAGTTTCTCTCATCGGGTACTCCCTTACCATTGATTCCTTGTCTGTCACCGCAAAAGCCATAGACGCTTTGTCTGTCACTTTCTCATTCCTTTTAGTCCATCTGCTTCTCCATCTATCCACATCACCCCATTTCCTCAGTAAAACAATTAATTATTTTATTTGGGTTAATCTTCCTGATGTGTTCAAATTCTCTATATCTTTTTCGCAAAAATCTACTCTATATGGTTTCTGCAACGTTCTCACTTTTACAAATTCTACTCCTAGTTCATTTGCTGTTTCTTCTAATTTGTCATGTAAATTTCTAGCTCTCCATGTAATGCTCTTGCATAAGAACATAATCTCGTCATCCTGATAAGATTTCAGTTTTTCTGTGCCAATTGTCCCTAAGATCAATTCTTCCATGTCTATTTTTAACCTAATTACATCCAATGGTTTTGTTTCTGTCTCTTTCGTTTTTAAAGTTTTCATCCATTCATTCAATTCATCTGGAGTCGGACCTACAGGCGTACTATTTAATTCTATCCAATTTTTACTTCTTTCTGGTGTCTCCGATGCAGACTCAGTTACCATAGGTATTCTCCTAAACTCATTCTCATTTATCGTTAAATTAGTAGGTGGGCTTGGTCTATATGTACTAACCAAGTTTCTTGCACCTTCACTGTCAAATTCCATCCCTTCTTTCCTTCTTTGCAAGTGTGAATTCATAGGAATGACTAACGAATGCTCTTCAATTTTCTGATTCTCAAAAACTGGTATTACTGGACCTATCGTTACTGGTACGGTTACAGCTTCCATATTCATTGTTAATTCTCTTATCTTTTCAGTTAATTCTCTTGTGGTTTTTGCCAATTCAGTTGTATTGTCACTTTCTGTCTTCTCATTTTGTGGAGTTTTCAACTGATCTTGTGACCTATTAATCTCATATCCTCGTTCTGGATTTTTATTCCTCCCAGTTTCCATTGGCGGTGCATTAGGTGTCACCACCGCAGAATTCTGTTGGTATGGAGGTGGATTTCTGTTTAGAATATCTTCCAGCAATTCATCTTCTGTCTCACTACCACCATACCCATACTTTTCAGTAACCACATGCTTCTTTTTCTCTGTACACTTTCTCTTTGCTTCTTCCTCAACTGTAAAAGCCGGAAACAAACCTCCTGTTATATTAGCATATCTCCAACGCTTTATTCTGTCCTCATGATTCACTCCCCACAACCTTCTGGGTACAAACTCATGATTTCTTAATCCTCTGAATCTTTCTCGTTCATACATCTCATCTTCCCATTCACTTAATGCTTCAAACTGTGTCGGTCTAGGTTTAGGTAAACATGCATTGCCATTTTCTCTCTCAAATTCCGAAGTACAGCTACACTAAATGAACCATTCTCAGGAAAAGCCAATGCTCCATCATTTTTAGTATATTTAGTCCAATTTTCTAACCATATGCAGGTATGATATCCGTACTTCAACATCATGTGCGAAGCTGGTGACTTCGGCGGAGGAATTACTTGTCCCTCTCTAGTCACTACCTTTTTGTCCTTCTTAAAAAAATTCTTAACTTTAGACATCCACGACGTTTTCTCTCTACCATACTCATAATAAGCCATGATTCACAATTTCTTTCCCTTCTCAAAAGTCCGCGATTCAACACTATTCTCTATGCGTTATTCGGACCTATCCCAGCGCGACTCACACCAACGCTCCAATCCTAAGCTTCTACGTCACTGATTTATCTGACCAATCCCAGCGCGACTCACACCAATGCTCCAATCAGAGCGGCTTCTGTAACTAGCGCACTGTCCAATCCCAGCGCGGCTTTTGTCTACGTCCGTTCTGCTCCTGACCCCTCCTCCTTTACAAAATTTATCGGCAATTTACTTTTCAACAGTTCTTTGTTAATTGCAACATTAAAACCACATTTCCATTGTCTGATTTTGCTAAACAAAAGTGACAGTCTATTCTAGCTTGCAAGAATACAGTTTCGTTCATTAAGTGTAGCACTTCCCTCTACCTTACCCTTCTTTCAAGCAAGGAGTAAACCCGTTTCTCTGGGGATAAAACACATGCGGAGACTACACTGCTCCTGAGAATTAAGGCCAGAGTTTCACAAGAAAACCGGTTGCTATTTCACTCACGCACCTTTTATACAGAAAATGTCCATAGCATAACACAACCTGTGTTATCACCAATATGAACTCAGACAATGCACTATTCCATGTGACTTCTCTTTGCCACACGTGTTCCACTTCCTACTTCCCGGAAGCGTTAAAACTTTGACTTACATATAACATAACGCGACTCAACATAGAATGTTAGACATAAAATAATCAATAATCACCAAACTAATCTATAGTAACCATAACTCTGCTACCAAGAAATCTGATCCAGCGCTATCAATAAAATGTCTTCTCCTATATGTCTTTGGACGTCCAGGTGCAAATATTCCTCTTAAACACAACTATATCCATATGACGGTGGGGCCCATAACACCGCATATACATTCACTCACTCATTTATTCCCTGGATTTCATCCGTTCTTACCTAGGAGAAAAAACAGTTAAATGATATGCTGGAAGGAGACGGGATACCTTTTTATAAAGACGACATTACACTTCTCAAGCTCTAAGGTATTCCGCTCATTGGTCGATGGACCAACTAGTAGGAATCAGTTGATGGTGATTAAGACCAGCTCAACCACTATAAACCTTTAAACATTTACATTTATCATTGAGCTAAAGAACCACTGACTCATTGTTTAAAGATAATAAAGTTTATATAAAGTTTAAAAGCATGAATAAGTTTCAAATTTATTATTCAGATTATTACATTTAGCATCATTATAAGAATAAATTGAAATTGCAATGCATACCTATTAGATGGAAAAATAAAGTTCGTCACAGCAAGAACTCCCGAAGGATCTGGTTGTATGATTAAACAACTACCTCTGGAATTTCGCGTGCCTAAACCACGAAGGCTAAACAACGACCAAATCCTAACCACTTGGGGGTCGATTCCGATTCGGGCCGGAAATCTCTCCGACCGAGCCGGACCCGGAGAGATTTCCGACCGAATCGGACCCGTGCAGTCCGACCGAACGAGTCCGATGCATTCGTATGCCACCGGACACGAGTCGGTTGGACTCCCATTGAACTCAATGGGAGCCGGTCGTACAACGCGTACGCGGGCTCCCATTGCCTCAATGGGTGCGAGGCGGACAAGGGCGCCCCCTACAGCGAGTACGCCGCGAGCGCTCGCGGCGTATACGCACAGGTAGGGGGACCCATGGGTCCCCCTGTGTGCGCCTCGCACGGGTACGCGTACAGGGGGTCCGACACGGACCCCAAAGTACGGCTCCGACAGCGAGTTCGAGTCGGACGGCGCGAGTCGGTCGGAGCGGTCGAGGTGCGCATCGTACTTACCCGGCCGGAAAACGTCTCCATTGCGCGGTGCGAATCGGGTCCGAGCGAGTCGGTCGGAGCGGTACGATCCGGGTACGAGTCGGTCGGACCGGTCGGGTCGTTCGGACGAGTCGGTCGGCGATTTCGCATCGTACTCGCTCGGCCGGACCCGCGTACGATTCGGTCGGGAAAAAGGGCTCCGAATCGGATCCGGTAAAGCCGAATCCTATTCGGAGCCCTACCGGCCGAGATCGGAATCGGCCCCTAAGTATTGAACCACGACTTAATGAACCACGAAAAAAATTCTATTGACATAAAAACCGAATCTAGAAGCAGGAATCTTGTTATTGTTTAGTATGCCATTTATGAACGCTCGCTTTCAGTAAACCATACTTTTAAACTGTTGGAAATGAAAACCCCATATCTTTGAAAATGCCACTCTTAGTTTTTGTTTTTTTTAACAATACTGTTATTTGTACGTAGACGCTTACCTCAGCTTTTAATGACATTTTCTACAATGCTACTAACCGTTAATCTCCAGACTTGAATTAAAGAAAAATGTTGCTGGTGTTGACGTTTGATTACGGAAATATTTTCACTTTGTGAACTTGGCCAAGCTGTTTTAGGATGCTTTTTCGAACATGAAAATACTCGTAGCGGAGGCATTCCTTTTGCTTCAAAAATAATGGCAGAAAAGAGAGAATAATGGAGGAAAAGAAATTAATGAAACCCGCAAAAAGGGCGATCCTAGTGATGAAAAAGAACCTGCTAGAATCAGATAAAGAAAGAGGAAGTGCCGGGTGGTCTGTTCCTAAAATGATAATAAATATTCCAGTAGCTGCTTGATGCACCATGCCACATCAACTTACTTTATTTCTGATCACTGAGTTATATAATCTGAATAAACAAGTGCAAAATGCCAGAGATCATACAGAATGACACTGTGAAGCTGGGATGTGAAAGTGTTCATAACTCGAATGCTTACTTAATTGGCGGCATATCAAACGGAAAATTAAAAGCAAATGCACTTTTTAAAGCGATAAAAAAAAACACATCAGCATTAAAACATCAGTTGAAAACAATCCTACAGTGCCATCTACTGGCCTGGTAAATTAAAACTGTGTCTGTCCAAGATTGTTTATTAAAAACAGTTTTCATTCAAAGTGATCTTTAAATTAATTACATTTTTGTTCGTGTTTAAAGGTCAAAGTCGTTGTTAAGGCCACTCGTTGTTTAATAAAGTAGTTGTTGAGGAGGTCGTGGTTCAGTTCCAGGTCGTTGTTTATGAGTCGTTGTTAAGGACACTCGTTGTTGAAAAATCGTTGTTCAGGCCGTTTCCCGAAGGATCTATCTATCTGTCCTGGAAAACAGGCCTTCTCGTTCCTTTCCCTTTTTAGTAATTTAAAGAATAAAAATCTAATAGTTTAAATGGAAAAATCTTTTAGGATTAAAAAGGTTCTCCAATAGCAGCGTCTCATGCTCAATCAAAAATATAAAATAGCAGCAGCAGTAATAGCAGCTAACAACCAACAGCAGCTAACAACCAACAGCAGCTAACCCCCTCCCTCTAAGAGTAGGTCTTCTTATACCCTAATACTAGCTTACTAAGTGAAAATGTTACATCTTTATGGCGAGATTCTCTCTAATTGGTCCATTCGGGTCAGTATACATCTCCTCATGAATATCCTTGTTTCAACCAGTTCTTTGTGACAAGTTCATATTTTTGTCGTTTCCCACGGGTTCACGACATCATCCCTTAGTTCATGGTTTTCAAACTGTATCTTTTTCTGATACTTTTCAGTCGGTCAGTTTATTGTCCATTCATTTATTCACTGCGACTTCTCACGCTTTTTGCTGTCTTGCTTTGGCACACGTTTATGCGATAAGGTCATCACAGCCTTGACCACGCTTCCATCCTAGGCTTTTGGAATGATCACATGATCCCTCTTGTTCACGGCCTTTCTTTCTTTCGTAACCCCTCTCGCGCCTGCGTACTCTAACTCATGGCGGCCATCTTATTTCGCTGCGCAACAGGCCTAAGCGCACTACTATAAAGATAAACAAAACAGAGTTAAGAATAAAGAATATAAGCCTTTTCGTTTCCCTCCCGTCATTCTACGTACCCCAATTAGGTATTACCTAGCAAAAGCGACATATAAAGCCATCCCTTACTTACCAACGCTTTGTTTTGCCACTACACAGTTTATTTCCAAGCACAAATCATGCATTTATTATTCTAATTAGTACGCAATTGTCAGACTTATGTTATCCACGTTAACAATTGTAAGTGAATTAGTTTGCACATATATAGCGTGTTACCTTTAACCCTTTACATGTAACATACATGGTTGGTTATTCACTAAGACGAACATGTGTGTTAATTTATTTAACGTAAATATTAGGAGGTTAAAAAAAATTCAATTAGCCTGCTCCATCAGGAGCAACTATAAATGCATTATAATATTGACTAAAAAGAGCTACTAAAATTTAAAAACTGGGATAATATAATAACAATAGATATCTTGAAATATATACATATTTAAGAAGATAAATAGATATCTACAGGTTTCCAAAAAGAATGATATGAGTTAGAATTATGATTAATGCCATTTAAAGATAACCGAGCTCCTCTTCTAGTAAAAATAACCCAAGACCACCAAACGTGAACAGATAATAATGAAACATCTTTCCAACATGTTGTAATGGATTTTAAAGCTGCTGACAATAAAAAATTGAAAAGTTTACCTTCTAATTAATTTACTTTTTGTGAAAGAACAACAGATTTGCAGATTATCAATTTGAATGAAACATCTTCATGAATATTAAATATCTTTTTTATAATAACCCAAACTTCAGTCCAAAATGTAAACACAATAGGACAATCATAAAACTTATGTTGTAATGAACCAGTATGTAATTTACAATGCCAACAAGTAGAAGACGAAAGAAGTTTAGCTTGAAAAAATCGTAATGGAGTCCAAAGGCAATTATATAAAATATATGAGTTAGTTTGATATAGCGAAACAGGTAACCAACCAGAAATACTGTTAAGCCAAATAGTTTTCCATATATCAATAGAGAAAGAGATTGAAAATTCATTATTCCAAAATGTTGAGATCACATTAATGTTGGTTCCTTGAGAGATGGACATTTTTTTATATAGTAGAGAGACACCAAGAGATAAAGTGGAGACAGTTTGGATATAAATTGATAAGTCTGATTTAACATTAGAAGGAATATTATGAGGAAATGAATCTAAAATAGAGTTACATAATGAATCATATTTGATAAAATCAGAGGAAGGTAAAAGAAATTTTGTTTGCAAAACTTCAAATGATGTTTATTGTAACAATGCTTTTTTATCCTTATGGTAGAAAATACCAGCTTTAATCCATGAAGACCAATATCTAACATTTCTATTAAGTTTTATGACTGGGTTATACCATAATGACATATCTTCGGTAGAAGATATAGGTGATTAAAAATTAAATCCAAATCATTAAAAGTTAGTTTGTTGGATTTTAAGATAACAGATTTATGAAAAAATTGAGATTTATTAGACATAGTTAACAAAGAAGGTAATGGAAAAGGTTCTATTAAAGTTTTTTCAATTAAAAGCCAAGTAGGAGGATTATTTAAAAAATAATGGTTAAACAAAATAGAGCTTAGTTTTAAAATAAAAGCTTTGTGATAATAAAAAATCTGGTACTCCAAAGCCTCCATTACACTTGGGTATTTTTAATTTTTTATAACTGATACGAGATGATTTGTTATTCCAAAGAAATTTGGAAAGGAGTTTATCTACTGTTTTATAAAACTTTAAAGGAAATTGAGTGGGAATCATGGCAAGAGTGTAAAAAATGTTTGGTGCAATAGTCATTTTTATAGAATCCATTCTACCCCACCATGAAAGATGAAGTGAAGACCATTTGGCTATTTTATTTTTAATATAATTTATGATGGAGTCACAGTTTAGCGATATTGTTGATTTCATAGATGAAGAGAACTCAATTCCAAGATATTTCAATTTATCTTTTTGCCAAATGAAATCATTCATGGGTATCATATCAGGAGTACAATAAATATTTAAAGGAAAGAATTCGGTTTTATTAGTATTTAACTTATATCCAGAAACTGTGGAATAAGACGAAATAATTTCAAGTAGGTAAGGGAATGAGGATAAAGGATCACTAAAAAATAACAGAACATCATCAGCATATGCTAAAGTTTTAATAATAACATCTTTGATAATAATTCCTGTAATATTATCACATTTTCTTATAGAAACAAGTAAGGGTTCAATACCGAGAAGAAACAAAAGAGGGAAAGGGGACAACCTTGTCTTGTACCTCTGAAAAGAGAAAATTGATTAGAAATTTGGCCGTTAATGAACAAACGAGCAGTAGGATTAGAGTACAAAGCAGAAATCATACGGATAAACATGTCACCAAAATTAAATGATAATAAAGTATGAAATAAAAACTGCCAGTGAATTTTATCAAAAGCTTTTTCAGCATCCAATGCAAGGATTCCCGATGGTAGAGATAAAGTGGGTCCTTGTTCAATAACATGCAACAGAGTTCTAGTATTATTGGCAGAATATCTATTCTTCATAAAACCAGATTGATCTGGATGAATAATAGATTCTAACATAGAGGATAATCTAGAAGCAAGTATTTTGGCATACAGTTTACAATCTTGGTTTATTAAAGAGATAGGACGATAATTTGACACAAGGGTAGGGTCTTTATTAGGTTTGGGTAGTACAATAATTAAAGCCTCAGTAAAAGAACCAGTAGTAGTTCCCGTAGAACCAAAAAAAGTAAAAAGTTGAAATAAATGAGGGATAAGCTGTAACTGAAATTCTTTATAAAACTCAGCGGGAATACCATCGGGACCAGGGGATTTATTTTTTTAAAGAGATTTTATGGCTAATAAAATTTCATTTTGAGTGATAGGTGAGTCAAGTTCAATTTTATCTGATTGAGAAATCTTGGGTAAACCACAATTTGATAAGAAAGAATCAATTAAGGATGCATCGTCAAAGTTAGGTTTGTTATATGAAGTAGAATAAAAATCCCAAAATTCATTAACAATATCATTTTGGGATAGAGCAATTTTATCATTAGAGCCATAAATTGAATTGATTTGTGTTTTATCTTTTTTGATACGTAAATAATTGGCTAAAAGTCTTCAAGATCTATTAGCATTAAAAGCAAATTTGGCTTTAGAATTTGAAAGCTGAATACCAGCTCTTCTGCTAAGGATTGAGTTAAACTCATACCTAAGTTTTTGTAATTTGAATCTGTATTGAGGATCATTAGACGTAATAAAAAGCCTCTCATATTTTGCAATTTGTTTATCTAAATTTTTAATATTTGCATTAAAAGTTTTATTTTCATGGGCCATAAGAGAAAAAGTAGCACCTCTAATATAAGCTTTAAAGGCGTCCCATCTATTCACCATAGTAGTAGAGCCTTCAGGGTTAAGAAGAAAGTAATCATGTATAGCATTTAAGAGTTTAGGTTTATTATGTTCATTAAGAACAATACTAGTATTCATTCTCCACCTGGATTGCGATGTAACATTAGAATTCAATTTCAAAATGAAAGAAATTAAGGCATGATCTGAAATATCAATATTACCTATATTAGGAGTAACCACTGAGTTAATTAATTGTCTGGAAATTAATAGATAATCAAGCCTAGAATGAGAATTGTGCGGGTTAGAAAAAAATGTAAACATTTTTTCTGTGGGAAAATGTAAACGCCAAATATCAACTAGCTTTGTAGTTTGAAGAAATGATTTCAAAGCAAAAAAAACTTTAGGAGGTCTAAATTTAGTAAGAGATAGTCTATCTAATAAGGGATCAGATATAACATTAAAATCTCCTCCAACTATGAGAGGAACTTTACCCAACTTGAGAACTTCAGTTGTCAGGACAGACCAAAAGTGAGGATCATCAGCAGTAGGACCATAAACTTTTAATAAAAACATAACCGAATCATGAACTTTAATTTTAGCAATAACATATCTTCCATCTGTATCCGAAAATTTACTCAGAATTTGGCAATGAAGTCTTTTTGCAAAAAGGATAGCAACTCCATTTTTTTTTGCCATTTGCAGGAGAAGAAACAATACTGTCAACCCATTTTTTTTCATATACTCTAAAATGTTGTCATCAATATGAGTTTCTTGTATAAAACAAATATCCGCTTTGCAACCACCCAAATAATCTAACATTTTCGTACGTTTAACAGGATGACGTAACCCCTTAACATTTAAGGAAACTATATTAATATTATGAACACTAGCCATAGTGAAAAAGAAAGAAAAAGAAGGTCAAGAAGAGGAGACAAAGGCGTAGATATAGAGAAGAAAATAGTAACTCCAAAACAGGTGATAGAGAGACAGAGGGGAAAAAAAACAAGACATACAAAACATAGAAAAAACGACAAACACTAAACACTAATAACAGGAATGAAACGCACACACATTTGACAAGCATGACCGAAAACCGTTGGAGCCCCCTGTGAAAATAATCATGAAAAGTGTTAGAAAAATGCGTAAAACTGATGTTCAGGTAGCAGAATCATGGGTATCCATTGAATGCTGTGAATGCTGACCCAGGACCAATCTTAAATCTTCAGGTCGTTGGAAGGATTTACAGAAATTGTCTTTCCAAATGCGCATTGTTGATGGGTCGAAAAGACCATATTTAAAACCAAGACTTCTGAGCTGAGGACGAAGAGCAGTAAATTCCTTGCGAATAGAAACAGTATCTTTACCAAAGTCTTGGTGGATAACATTTTTATTTCCATTGACCATCAAAGAAGGAATTTCTCGTGCTGCTTTTCTTATCAAAACCAAATGATGGTGACGAAGAACTTTGAAAATCATTTGTCGAGGTTTTGTATGGCGAGGATTACGATGTGATGGAATCCTATGCGCCTTATCAATTTCAAAGTTTTCTGGAAATTTGATGTTCAGTAGGCCAGGAATCAGATTCTCCAAGTATAATCTGCAATTGGAACCTTCAACATCCTGTGGCAAGTTAAAAGTGCGTAAATTATATTGTCTGTTACGATTTTCCATATCCAGAAGGTGTGCAGATATAGGAGATATTTTCACCACAAGTGGAGAAAAAGCGTCGATTTTAACTTTATTGTCATGTATTTTAATTGAATTATCAGAAATTTTCATTGGCATACTAGCCATGTCTTTGCGCAAATTTTTAATCTCTGTCGCAATTGAGTCTGTGTTGACACGAAGAGCTTGAATCTCATCAAGAATTAGTGACAAAGAAGGTTCACTTGACTCAACCACCTTAGATTTAACAGGAGGAGGAGAAACCTGCTGCTTCCTTTTGTTATAAGGTGTTTGCGCATTTTTATGATCCATGCTTTGTTTAAAGAGAGAAGTAAACTAGCAAGGAAATATAAAAATAATAAAAATGTAATAATTGCTGAGACAAGCTTGTAAATAATGTAAGAATTGCCAAGAAAAGCTTGAAAAAATGAATGGTGCAGCAGCTATAACTGACTGTGGGAGTGGTCAGGCCAAAGCCAGGCCCTCTCCTAACCACTTACTCCGCCCCCCTGACAGACAAACCAGGCAGTACCTCAGAGTAAGG
Source organism: Calotriton arnoldi (assembly GCA_963921515.1). Classification (NCBI taxonomy): domain Eukaryota; kingdom Metazoa; phylum Chordata; class Amphibia; order Caudata; family Salamandridae; genus Calotriton; species Calotriton arnoldi. The sequence goes on from CAWUFW010001158.1 coordinate 2,966,765, forward strand.
CTGGGAGCTGAAGCAGGAAGAAATAAAACACCACTTCCACCGATGAACAGGCCTGGAAAAGCCTCACATCGTCAAGTAAGCGCTTTTAAATTACAGCGACCTCATTTTGGCAGCAAGTTTGACAGGGAAATCGTCGTTAAAGAGCCAAAAACGGGGAAAATCGAGCGGAGCTCAGCGGGCGGCGGCCATCTTGTTTTGCGCGCTTGCGCGTCTCCTGTTGCGTTAGTTCTAATAAGCATTATGGCTGCCTGTAGGCTGACTTCCCAGCAGGTTGTGGGTTTGCTTTTTGAATCTGCCTTTGAATATGGCTCTGCAACTGACTTTGCATCTGAGGCAGAGGACCAAGTTGAAGATTCTGGCATTGAATTATCTGTTCGATAGGAATCATCTGATGATGAATCTAATATTAGTGCTGATGAAGAGCTTCTTTTAGAGGAGGACAGTGATGCCGGTAGTGCAGTAAGAGAAAGCTGGATTGCAGCCAGGGGCTGGAAGGCTTCCTATTGGCAGTGCTGAACACTGGGTTGGCCCTAACACGGTACAGCCTGTTTTGCCTGTCTTTACTGGTGTTGCAGGGTGTAGAGCAGAGGTCTTCAAACTGTGGGGCGTGTCCCCCTGGGGGACCATGGTTGAATTCTCAGGGGGGACGCAAATGGCTCAACAAGTACTTGTAAATAAAGATGGCCCAGGAGTGCAACTGGGCACCTTTCAGGTTGTCTTCATTTACATGCAGGCCTTGAAGTGATTAAAGAAACATACTGGGAGAATCTTATAATGTAAAATAATGTATTTCTATCCAATTAGCTTAGCTTGCATTTATTTTTCCTTTAAGGTTTCTGTATTATTTTATATGCAGGTAACTGAACGTGAAAAACAAGACACAGAGGGGCCGATTCCGATCTCGGCCGGTAGTGCTCCAAATCGGATTCGGATTTACCGGATCCGATTCGGAGCCCTGTTTCCCGACCGAATCGTACGCGGGTCCGGCCGAGCGAGTACGATGCATGCTCCCGCGAAATCGCCGACAGACTCGTACGCGGCTTCAACACGCTCCGACCGACTCGCACGGACACGACTCGCACCGCGCCATGGAGACGTTTCCCGGCCGGGTAAGTACGATGCGCGCCGCAAGCAGTCCGACCGACTCGCGCCGTCCGGCTCGAAAGAGCTGTCGGAGCCGGACTTTGGGGGTCGGACCCCCCTGAACGCATAGGCGCGCGAGTCGCACACAGGGGGGACCCATGGGTCCCCCCCCTACCTGTGCATGTACGCCGCGATGCGCATGGACGCGTACCCACTGTAGGGGGCGCCCTTGTTCGCCTCGCACCCATTGAGTCAATGGGAGCCCGCGTACGCGTCGTACGACCGGCTCCCATTGACTTCAATGGGAGTCCGACCGAATCGAGTCCGATAGCATGCGAATGCATCGTACTCGTCCGGTCGGACTGCTGGGGTCCGATTCGGTCGGAATTCTCTCCGGGTCCGGCTCGGTCGGAGAGATTTCCGGCCAGAATCGGAATCGGCCCCAGAATATTTTGTTCCATTTAGCCACGTGAAGGCAAGGTCAAACACATGGCTTAAAAGAACAAAATATTCTTCAAGTGTTTTGTTTTTCACTTTTAGTTAATTGCATATAAAATAATGCAGAAACCTTGAACAAAAAATAAATACAAGTAAAGCTAATCAGATAGAAATACATTTTTTAACATTATAAAAATTTTATTTGGGTAATATGACCACTGCAGATGTGAGGAATAGTGACTTGTGTATTTATGGTGCTGCAAGGTCCCAGTCGGGATCAGAAAGCACTGCGACTATGAAAGTCAGTATTTTAAAATTGTATTATACACAGTATAAGGTAGACTGCTGCATAATGGTTTTGTGTTTTAAGATAAAACGGGTGCTTTCAACATATTTATTTTAGTAATAGGTAAACTATACCTAGTGCAAACATTTCCCTTGTGAGAATGCCGGTTTCGTCCTTAGGCCTGTGTACCTCCCTGAGCTTCATGGCACAGGAAAACTTTTCCCGCCCCCAACCCCACCCTCCCTTCACTTTTACACAGAAGGCACTTTAAGGGACATAATAACTTTTAAGGGATGGTTGTTTTTTTTAATAAAAAGTATAGGAAGTGCTTTTGTAAAATTTAAAAAAGCATGGGGCATGTGGGTCCCTGTAGATCCCGTCCACTTCGACCTATGTTGATATGCAGATGTCCTTCAAGGTGAGTCGAGTGGGTGACAGGGAGGAAGCCAGCAGGGTCACATTCAAATGGAGCACTCTGATCATCCGGACCCCTTGGGACTCAGAGTAACGGTACAGGAGAAATAAGGAAAGTAGTGAGATCCTCGGATATCATGAAAGAAACAGCTCAGAGGAAGTGGCACTATATGGGGGATGATCATTTTTTAGATTACAAATGTTAGAGACAGCTTCCTCAGAGAGACGCCTTGGAGAAGGTGAGAAGTTTTTGTTCTTTTTATTTTTTAAAGAACGTTTAGTGCAGCAGGTGCAGGTGCACTTTGACCCAGGCTCACAACACCCCAATTATGGGGGTCTAGTGCTTTTGGTGAATTTCAGTTTCAGTTTGATATATTTGTACTTTTATAAGTCTCACATATAGTGTGGACAATGAGCAAAAGATAAATACCCTTGAAATGATCTAAGCGCCGGCCTGGAGCTCACCCCTGCCCATCCCATTCTCCCTATTCTTGCCATACATTTTTGGAGGGGGGGGGCCCCCAACTTCAAAACATTTTTCTTAGGAGTGCTCATAGGAAAAAAAAGTTTAAAGACCTCTGGTTTAGAGTCAGTACAGAGAATGTTTTGCCTATCAATTTCTTCCAACTGTTTATTGGTGATGTGTTTTTGGATGATATTGTTGAGCAGACTAATATGTATGCAGAACAGTTTTTTAAGTGCAACAATGCCACACTCAAGACCCACTCCAGAACTACCCGGTGCGGTGGACTCCCACAAATCTCCATGAGATTAAGAAGTTCTGGGGTTTAACTTTGCTGATGGGATTGATAAGGAAGCCATCACTGTCTTTATATTGGTCTACTAGTCCCTTGATGGCAACTGCTATATTCGGTATTTGCTTCTGTAGCGGATGTTGCATTTTATGGATAATGCTACAGCATTGCCACAAGATCACCCTGGTTGTGAATGCCTCTTCAAGATCTGGCCTGTCCTTGACCATTTAGTAGATTGTTTCTCAGAGACCTATGTTTCAGGGAAAGATATATCTGTGGATGAGTCTCTGGTCCTGTTCAAGTGCAGTTTGGTTTTCAGACAATACATTCCCAGCAAGAGAGCACATAATGATATAAGCTGTATATCATGTGTGAAAGTGCCACTGGATAGGTATATAGTTTCCGGGTGTACACTGGTAGGGACTCTTCAATTGACCACCCTGGTTTGTAGGAAATGTTCAAAGTGGCCACTGTGGCATTTGGCACAATCTGCTCGAACCGTAAAGGCTAACATAACCAGCTTGTTTGTAAAACAAACACACAAAAAAACTTGAAAGGGGACAGAGCAGTGCCTTGCAAAGTAACTAACTTCTTGCTTTGAAATTTTCAGACAGGAGAGATGGCCACATGCTCACATCTATTCCTGAATAAAGCACATCCCCTGTGATCATTGGGGTCAGGTATCAGAAATGTGCAAACCTGTGCACATTTTAGACTGCAACAAGCACACACGAGGTGTAGATAGAGAAGATCAGAGGTTGGAGCCTTACAATGCCACTTGAAAGTCATATAACTGTTACAAGAAGTTGGCTGTTCATTTGTTTCTTTTGGCCTACTTCCATGCTTATGTTGATTTGTACTCTTTTTAAGGTAGTTAAAGAACTATCCAGGTCTAATACTCAGACCACCCCTCTCGCTCTAACTAGAACGCAATGTGAGAACCTCGCCCTCTTCTTGTGGATAAAGTCGAAAGAATATATTCTGCACTGGCCAGTGAAAATTTGTTAAATACTTCACACATTATCAACACCACCCATACTGCTACCAGTGCTGGGGTGACTCAAATTCACGGTAATGTCACATCCACCGTTAAGCTGGAAGCGTGGTCCCTTTTGGAACTCAGCGATACAAAAGGGACCACTCCACCACCCCAGTTCAGACATGGCCATATGCAAATCAGTCTGACCCTGTGCCTCATGGGAACAGTCCAGCCCCTTTTGTATCGCTTTGTTCGCCCTAAGTTGGCGGGGGTATGCCCAGACGTGGGTCCCTTGCTCACTTTGCCACTGGATTCAAGCAAGCCTGGCTGATGACGGCTGGAATGCCAGAAACCGGTCCTAGGATGCTTGTTTCCGGTCCAGGGAAGACATGGCTTGGCAGTTCGGGCTGGACTGTTCCCATGAGGCACAGGGTCAGACTGATTTGCATATGGCCATGTCTGAACTGGGGTGGTGGAGTGAGCTAAAGAATGATGATGGATTAAACCCAGATCAGTTGACTGGGGGTGAGTGTTTGATTGGCTCAAACGTTCCGTCCATCATCCCCTTTTGTATCGCTTTGTTCGCCCTAAGTTGGCGGGGGTATGCCCAGACGTGGGTCCCTTGCTCACTTTGCCACTGGATTCAAGCAAGCCTGGCTGATGACGGCTGGAATGCCAGAAACCGGTCCTAGGATGCTTGTTTCCGGTCCAGGGAAGACATGGCTTGGCAGTTCGGGCTGGACTGTTCCCATGAGGCACAGGGTCAGACTGATTTGCATATGGTCATGTCTGAACTGGGGTGGTGGAGTGAGCTAAAGAATGATGATGGATTAAACCCAGATCAGTTGACTGGGGGTGAGTGTTTGATTGGCTCAAACGTTCCGTCCATCATCCCCTTTTGTATCGCTTTGTTCGCCCTAAGTTGGCGGGGGTATGCCCAGACGTGGGTCCCTTGCTCACTTTGCCACTGGATTCAAGCAAGCCTGGCTGATGACGGCTGGAATGCCAGAAACCGGTCCTAGGATGCTTGTTTCCGGTCCAGGGAAGACATGGCTTGGCAGTTCGGGCTGGACTGTTCCCATGAGGCACAGGGTCAGACTGATTTGCATATGGCCATGTCTGAACTGGGGTGGTGGAGTGAGCTAAAGAATGATGATGGATTAAACCCAGATCAGTTGACTGGGGGTGAGTGTTTGATTGGCTCAAACGTTCCGTCCATCATCCCCTTTTGTATCCCTTTTGGAACTCAGCACTTTCAACCGACTCTTGGCAAGCATCAAATCGGGCTCCCCTTGTGACCTTCTTCCTATTTCTGTGATAAAACAGCTCGATGCCCCCAGGCTCTTGCTGATCATGGACCTCCTCAACGCCTCTTTACAGGAAGGTTTTGTTCCTCCGGAATGGAAACATGCCATGGTGCTCCCTCTTTTAAAGAAATCCAACGCGGATCCAACTTTGCCATCGAACTTCCGGCCTATCTCGTTGCTCCCGGCCTTTTCCAAGATCCTCGAAAAACATGTTAATTTCCAGCTGACATCTTTTGTCAAGTCTCAGAACTTTCTTCACCCCTCTCAGTCGGGTTTCAGAGCGGGATTCTCTACGGAATCTACTTGGAGTCACTGAAATGCTGAGACATCGACTGGACCAAGGCGATACGGTGGCTCTCATTTTACTCGACCTCAGCGCCGCTTTTGATATGGTATCTCACACTGTTCTGCTGAGAGTCTTGCATTCCTTGGGCCTTGGAGGCTCAGCCCTACAGTGGCTCCACTCTTTCTTAACTGACCGCACTTTTTTCAGGTTTTTTCTACCTCGGCAAGCTCTAAACTCCATCTATCTCCCTATGGAGTTCCCCAAGGCTCGGTGTTGAGTCCTTTGCTGTTTAAGGTTTACGTTCGACCCTTGGCAGACATTTCCAAAGAGGCGGGGTTGTCCCTATTCTCCTACGCTGATGACACGCAGATAATCTTATCCCTCACCTCATCTAAGGGATCTGACTCACCTGCTCTTCAGACTGGTCTGAGGAAAATTGCGTCTTGGATGCAAAACAACTTACTCAAATTAAATGGAGACAAAACTGAAGTCATGATCCTAGGAAAAGAACAAGATCTCTGGGGATCTCAACATTGGCCCTCTGAAATGGGTGCCCTACCTCAGCCTGTACATCAAGTTCGTAACCTGGGATTCATCATTAACGACAACCTGTCAATGAAACAACAAGTTACTAAGGTGGCCTCAACCTGTTTTACCATCTAAAATGGTTAAAGAAAATTCTGTGGATGATACCCCTCTCTGTTCAAAGAATGGTAGTCCATGCCCTGATCACATCCAGGCTAGACTACGGCAATGTTCTATACTTGTACTCAAACAAAGCTATGGTACAAAGACTGCAGGGGGTGCAAAATGCGGCTGCCAGGCTGCTTTGTCGGGTTCCGAGAACTGTGTCAGTTGCTCGCTCTCTTCGTGATCTTCATTGGCTAAAAGTGGAGAATCATGTTAAATTTAAAGCCTTGAGCTTTATGTTAAAAATTAAATCTGGAACGGCCCCACAATGCTTGCAATCTTTAGCCCAACTCTATATACTTTATCGTCCTCTGCGCTCTGCCGGACAGTCAAAATTCACTATTCCTAGAATCAAACTTACTCGGATGTGTGGTAGGTCCTTCTCTTTTCTTGGACTCTCCCTATGGAACTCTCTACCTGTCTCAATACGAGAGGAAACCGTTTTTGGCAGCTTCCATAGAAGAGTGAAGACATGGCTATTTAATCAGTAATTTCCCCGTTTCTCCCTTCCCTACCTGACTGGCGCCGGGAAACCCCTTGGGGTAGCTGTGCGCCTTACAAATTTAAATAACATAACATTTGTACAGTTTCAGCAGTCTGTAATAGGCAGCCTTGTTCTAGTCGAGCAGGCACGTGTTCCCAGAATCGTAGTGGAGGATGTCGCTAGATTGAAAGATAGCCGCTTTCCTGAACACATTCCCCCAACACCTAAAAAAAAAAAAAGACTTTCCTTGTTGGAGCTGTAGAGTCTGTGTCCGAAGAGGAGTACGAAAGGAGAGTCGTATGTACTGCCCATAGTGAGCCCACATTTTAAATTACACCATACACACCTCAAGTATTGGGAACAACCATGAGAGTAAAAGGGAACGGACTGTGATCTGTATTTTCTGTTTAGATACCTGGTTGACAGTAATTTGATGTGCTTATTTACACCCATTGTGTATACAGTAGTAGTTGGTATTTCATCTTCTACCAATAGGTTGGTTCTTTCTATTTGAAAAGATGTGCTGTTTTTAGTTTGATGTTTTATTTTTTCCTGTCTGTGCTTTGTGTGTGTATTCTGTTCATTGCGGGAGTGTTTTAGAGATGAAAGTGGCATGGAGCTTTATGGTGATGTCTGATGGTGGGTGTTTACTGAAGTGGGGGGGAGGGAGGTGTGTGTGTGTGTGTGTGTGTGTGTGTGTGTGTGTGTGTGTGTGTGTGTGTGTGTGTGTGTGTGTGTGTGTGTGTGTCTGATGGTGTGTATGAACTGGAATCTGAATGGTGTAGTGTGTGGGCTGACATCTGACTGGTGACATATGGGAGACTGTTGTCTGGCTGGTGGTGTATGGGTGGTATGGGATTATGCTTATGGTGTGTGGACTGGCGTTTGGCTGGCAGTGTGTGTGTAGTAACTTGCTGATGGTCACTACACACACTGGCAGCCAAACTCCAGTCGAAACACTCAGTCAGGAGGTGTGATTGCTGTGTCAGTCCTGTGGGCATATGAACGTGATGGGCCCTTGAATGGCCTGCTTTGGGCTTGGTACACACATAGGGAGACCCTGCTGGAACCTGCTGGCAAAAAAACGATGACACGTATCCCCTGTGTGACTACTTTCTGCTCAGCCAGCAACAAAATAACTAAACTCATTAAAAAACATTGGCCACTTCTCACATCCATTAACATCACTAAAGAGGCTCCCCTGTTTTCATTCAAGAGAGGTCGGAACATCAAAGACCATCTCGTCAGGGCCTATAAACCATCTAAGAATGCTGTCACCATACGCTCATGCTTTGGCCTTCCCCCTGTTATAGGGCATTACAAATGTGGTAATTGTGTTGCATGCCCTCTCACAAAAAACACGAAAGAGTTTGTTTATGGCACCACTACTCACAAACTTGAATTTTTCTCTAACTGTAACTCGACTAATGTGATCTACTGCATCCAATGTCCATGCAACCTCATGTATATTGGACAAACCACACAAAAAATCAAAGCCCGCATCAGCCAACACAGGAGCAGAATCCGATGCAACACCATCACTGCACCTCTGGTGTCTCACTTCATGGAGAAAGGACACTCTGAACAGGATCTGCGTTGGCAAGTTATTGACATTTTACACCCAAGCCCTAGAGGTGGTGATCCCCAAGCCATTCTTAACAGATTGGAGTGTAATTGGATGTTCAGATGCCGATCTATTGAACACGGACTTAATACCATAGAAGAATGGAACCAGATATTGTAATACAATGATACCCCATATCAGTGCCTTGTACCTGTTTTTTGGTTTTTAAATGTGTGTAATTTCCCTATTCTCAATATGGTTTTACCACTATCCATCACCATGTATATAGTGCACTGGTCACACACGTTTAATTGGTTATGTGTGTAACTATTCCCCCTGTCTTGGGGCTTCTCCCAGGTGTCTCTGGGCCTCACTCCCCTCACGTAACATGGCCGCCGCTATAGGACGCTCGGTTTAAGCCGGGGCTACGCGTCACGCACGCGCAATTCTCCTCTCTTAAGTACACGCCCCTCTACTTCAGATTAGCCCCGCAGACTGATCCAGCAGGCCTTTCCAGTGCAGTGCCTCGCCGCCTGCTCGGAATCACCGGAGGACACCCGGCATACTGCCCTTAACTAAGTAAGTCCCACCGCTCCCTGCACTGTCTCTCCGTGCATGACTATGCGCTTAGCCCTTCGCTGACCCCTACTCCTCGTTCCCTCTCTTAGATTAGCTACCAGCATTCGGGACACACTGCCCGGAACCCTTGAAGTATCCATTCGGTAAGTGAACCCAACCCTCCCCCCCCCCTCCCTTTTCCCTTCCCTCTCGGGAACCACGGCCTTAATTCCTGTGGTCTTAATACACCTCCTTTTTTCCAGATTTTAGAACTTAGCGGTTCACCGCCTTTTCAGGTAAACATTCGGCTTGCTTCCCGATCACGCGTCCACCGCACCTTGCCTTCACTACTCCTTGTACCTTCACTGATCATTCTCTGTGCGCTTCACCCGACGCTAACTAGTCGGTTCACCACGTAATTGATGTTCCCCCGCTACTGCCTTTGAGACACCTGGCGTGATCTGTTACGTCCCTGGATGCCTCCGGCACCAGAGTCCATACCATATGTTGTACACCTACAGTCAACTACATCCTTGTCCAAGTCGCATTGTTTCTAATTGGTTAGTGTATATTACCTACTCCTGAAACCAATCAATAGTGATCACGACATGTCTCCCTTGTAATAGGTTTACTTGTTGCCCAGCTATGATATATGTCCATATCACTCCCTTAGGCACCGGAGTCCATGTCTTGTTTTCGTACACTTATTGTCTATCACCCATGGATGCATAAAATATTATACTCCGGTCCAAGTCAATTGTTTAATGGATATTACTTGCTCCTGATGTCAATCATTAGTCATCACGACATGTTTCTCTCCTTTTTGTAAAAATAGGTTTTACATGTTGCTCAGATTTGATCTATGTCCAGGGGACCTATGTTTTTCTTTTTTTGTCTAGATTCTACTTGCTCACACGGTTACTCGTCCTGATGATGGTCTCTAATTTATAGAGATCAAAACGCCGTCGACCTATTACAACCAAAACTCCAACTGTATAAATTCACTTGAGTTTTGCCTATGTTGTCAATGTGATGTAATTTTAAGTCACCAGCACTTTTTCACCTTTTCACGCAACCTCACTTGATGTGTGAGCACCAGGACTAGATCCTAAAATACGTGTGGATGATATAACGTTTATGATGTAATAAATGTCTTGTCATCCCTACAACCTTGTGTCCCGCCATACGCTGTTTTTCCCTTCCTTCTCTCTCGTAACACGAGAGCTCAGACGAAAGCTTTATCTCGACTAATAGTAGCTCTGGCTACCCAAGGACCATTCTGGCCTCATCTTGACCACTGTTCTTTAAAAACATGTTGTAGTGTGTTGGGCCCATAGCTATGGGGGGGCGGGTATATATATTTTGTATATATATAAAATTCTGAAATAGATGGTTGTGGGGTAATATTTGTCTTTCACTGCCAGGGTGTACATAGTCTCTAGAGAAAACCTACCAACCACAGATATTTTTGTAAAATAGACACCAGGGGACTCCCGGTTGGTGTGTTTCGTGTGGATCCCAAAAGGGTTTCTTACCCAGAAACCCTTGCAAACCTCAAACATAGGCTAAAAAATAAACCATTTTCTTCTGATTTCTGGGAGTTAAAGTACTGGATGCTGTGGGGAGCCACAAATGTCCTACCTCCCAGCATTCCCACATGTGCCCCGATAAAAATGGTACCTCACCTGTGCGGGGGGCCAATCGTCTGCAAAAGGAAGGGATCCAAGAGGCAATGTGGCAACATCAACAAAAAAGGGTAGCTGCGTTTTTGGTCCTGGCAGCCACCCAGTGCCACCTGCCTAACCCAGGCATTTCTGAAAACTAGACACCACGGGAAATCCAGGCTGGTATGCTTCATGTGGATCCCAGTTTTCTTAACCACAATGCCCTGCAAGCCTCAAAATCTGCCTAAAATCATACATTTTCCTTGCATTTCTATGATGTAAAACTTCTGGAACCTGAAGAACGCACATAATTCCTACCACCCAGCATTTCCCCACTGGTCCCCATAAAAATGAAGCTCCACTTGTGTGACTGGGCCTACTGCCTGAGACAGGAATGGATTAAACCAAGGTCAATGGGAGTCCTCACAAAGGGACGGTCGTTGAACTTGGTTTGATCTGTTCCTGTTGCGGGCATGTCATCTGGCTTATGTACTACCCCTGGTGCGTTTCAGCATTAGGTGAATGGTATCTTCAGAGACTTGCTAGGCATTTTCATTGTGGTCTAGCTAGACAACATTCTCATCTATTTTAGCAACTTGAAACACCATTGAAAACATGTGCAAGAAGGTATTTGTTGACTATGCAAGCATGCCTTGTACGCTATGGCTGAAAAGCCTATTTTCAAAGAGCCCAAAGATCTCCTTTTTAGGCTTTAAGATTTCTTGAGAACTAGTCAATAAAGATGCATCCAAAGTTAAAGCAGTCTTGGAATGGCTATCCCAAAGTCGGTGAAAGGTGTAGAGATTGGTGGGATTTGCCAATTTTAAAATCTGCAATTAATTCAAGACATCTCAACCATTAAATAAATCAATAGCCGGCTGACAAAAAAAAAAAAAAAAAAGAATTGCTTTCATTGATGGAAGACCAGGACCAAGCATTCCAACAGCTTAAGACAGCATTCACTACAGCACCTATTCCGAGACACCTATTAGTCCATTTTCCATTTTTTGTAGGAACTGATGTATCTTTGTTCGCCATTAAGTTGTACTATGTCAGTGATGAGATAACCCAAGATTTGCATTCTGTGGCGTATTACTCACAAATTTCTGACTGAAACTGTGAGTAACTATAACATAGATGATCAAGAACTCCTTGCTATAAAAGAAGCCTTTGCACACTGGCAAATGCAAAAACAACAATTGATGGACAGAATGCAGAACAATGTCATACATTCACCCCAGTACAGAGATCTGGGCCTAAATCCATCGTTTTTTTGCTCACCATGCCATTCCAGTTTGAACCCAGCCATATGCAAATCAGTCTTGACCCTGTGCCTCATGGGAACAGTCAAGCCCGAACTGCCAAGCCAGGTCCTCCCTGGACTGGAAACTAGCATCCTAGGACCGGTTTCGGGGTTTCACCCTCTTCAGCCAGGATAGCTTGATTCCAGTGGCATGGAGAGCACGGGACCCACGTCTGGGCATACCCGTCCTACTCGGGGTGACAAATGCAAAAACAACAATTGATGGACAGAATGCAGAACAATGTCATACATTCACCCCAGTACAGAGATCTGGGCCTAAATCCATCGTTTTTTGCTCACCATGCCATTCCAGTTTGAACCCAGCCATATGCAAATCAGTCTTGACCCTGTGCCTCATGGGAACAGTCAAGCCCGAACTGCCAAGCCAGGTCCTCCCTGGACTGGAAACTAGCATCCTAGGACCGGTTTCGGGGTTTCACCCCTCTTCAGCACACTGGCGGCATTATCTGGAAGGGGTGTCACATGGCTAGGTTAGGTCCAGAAAGAAACACTGCCATTTTACATGTACGTGTTTCTAAAGTTGCCTTCTTTTCCACACAATGACTTCTGGCACACATTTGCTTACGTGAAAGTGCAGGATTCATTTCTCTGAAACCACATTGCTTACAATTCCACTTCATAAGTACACTATCACGACACCTTGAACATTCAGTACAAGGTCTGAACAAATATTGTGCAAATGTTGTTTATTATTCGTTCACGAAGAGACGGAGCTATCACAGAGACTATAGACAATGTCAGCTTGGCTAAGGCCTTGACATGAAAGCATGGATACTGTTGTTCTAAACACACACGTATTTCCATACTCAAAACAGAGGAGCACTCTGCTGTCATTGCGAGGTTGTTGCTATTGTCAGAGTCTCAAACCAGCTGATTTCCATTTGCCCTCTGGGAGGAGAGATGCCCAACTTGTGATTAAGACAATAACCTACATACGTTGCCTTCAGGAAATGGGGACTTAGATCATCCAGTAGGGGAATCATGGCAGAACACCTGCCTTAGACAACTAGGTTAGGGAACGCATAGTAGGAGTACCCTATACCCAGTACTTATAAGCCAGCATACATTCACTGTTTTAGCACAATGGTGGAATCATTCATTCTTTTCACTGTCCTTATACGGCTAATCACTTTTATATGCTTCTTTCTATTAATCATTGCAGCACATATATTTTATACAAGAATCACATTGGTTCAATAAATATTGAAAACGCTCCTTTGTGTATTTCTTATGTATCTCTATGAGTGAGCACGAGTTACTGAGCGTAAAGGTTCTAGATCTCTTACCATAATTCCTTGGGGAGTCAGGGTTGTCATGTTCTGAGGCTTCCCAAACCATTTGTTACCTTGCCAGGTTTACCGGTACTCATGGTGGCACTGTGAGCTAGCTGGTCTATAGGCCAACATATCCTGAGGGGGTGCATGGAATCAGTCTGGCACCATCCCAACGTTTATGTTGTCCAACAAACGAACAGCTTCCACTGAAAAGTGGAAACCATATAACATGGCGCCACCAACCGGGGTAGATTGGGTTCTTATTTAATGGATCACCTGAGTAGTTCTCTCGTGCATTCCCAAAGACACCTCCCAACCGGAGACATCCATGGTACCTGGGACTATCCTCCTCAGCTGAATGGGTAACACCTATGTATTGGCTGTAGGTTGTTTAATTGTTCTCATTGTGTTACCCTCCCTGAATTCTATTTCAAAATATGTCTGAAAAAGAAGATCCAGCAGCACTTAACATTGCTGAGAACTGCAGACATGCGGATACTCAGAAGCTATTTCAACATGGTCTCGCAATTACGGGTGGAGACATTACCTTTGTGGTTGAGGCTCATGAAGCATATAGGACAGAGGTGTTCTATTCATGGGTTACATTCCCGGCAGCAGACAACACAACAGGGCTATTTCACAAATATAAAGAAGATGAAGTTCCAAAAAACTATACACCATCTGAAGAAATAGAAACCCCTTTAACATCGCAAGAACACAGAAATTGGTTTGATGGAGCCCTACCACACACAACAGAAGACATTAGACTAGGTCCCCTTGGTAATGAGAGAGCAACATGGCCAGTCTTAGCCAGATACACAAAGCACCGTAATGTAGATAATATCTGCGGCATGCCTGGCCTTAATTCCAGCTACCTTCTTCTTTTTGGATTGAGTGCATAGACTATACAAACACTTAGTGACATTATACAGATGTTTGACACAGGCCGTTATTCGAACATTGACACTTAACCATGCATGGACTGCTCAAGTTGCACAACCACAATGGACTACAGCGGGCATCAGCCCGCAAACACTAAATGCAGTTGATGCAGCGCGTACAATAAAAACTATTCTCCTCCTAGGTCACTTATAGGTCATCCAGGGGCAAACTATATTTTCTCACATCCACATGACGATGGGGCCCATAAACATCGCCTAACACACATGCACACACCTGGATTTCCTTTACACCTTTACGAAATTCTGTATTCCTAGGAGAAGCATGAGAACTAAATGGAAAACACCATTTATGTACCGCTGGAAGGAGCTGGGATAACTTATTACCTTAACTTATTGCTTTCTTTTAGTTATTTCTTAAGATATTCCTGCTCATTGTTTTGTCGATGAATCATTCATGTAAAAAATTAGTTCATAGTGATTAAGACCAGCTAAATCACAATAACCAATTACTGATGTCACAATCATTTAGGAAAATAACCACTGAGTCTTTTGGTTTAAAGAATCTTAAATTTTATATAATTTTAAAAGCATGAGAAAGAATTTTTAATTATTCATTCATTATTAATTCAAATATTTATTAAGCATAATCAATTTATTGCAGAAAGGAAATTTTTGTCATGAAGCCAAAACCCTAATCATCTGCCTACCTTCCTAATTTAGCCTAATGATTTCTAACCTAAGTTTAAGAATTAGAAATAACCTGATTCTCATACTCAACTGGAAAATTAAGACAGCAACAGCAACTTCAGCTCGTTAGCATCAGCTACCTGCAACCCGCCTCATCTAACAGTCTTTCAGCATCTCCCGCTCAGTAAGGGATCGATCAGGACCACCCAGCACTGGAAACCACCAACACCAACACGACTCTCCAACTCCGCTCCTGACTGTGACTGCGACTGACCCCCTCCCACTAAGAGTAGGCCCTCTTATACCCTAATTCTAACTTTGCTAACTATTTGTTGCAACATTAATAACACGCTTTTCTGTCATTGGTCCATGCATGTCATCTTATTCATTCTTTTAATCAAGTTCTCTTGGATCCAATGGTCCTTGGATCATTTCCTTTCCCACACGCTCAAGACATGTTTCCATCCGCTTCGATCAGTACATTTGTAACTTCTTTCGATACATTCGAGAACTCCGCAGACATTGTCCTTTCTCTTAAACTGGTTTCCCACGGGTCTTCTGCTGATCACCACGGCACACTATCAGTTCAATTAGGTCACATCAGCCTTGACCATTTCTCGCATCCTAGCCTCTCAGCAACATCACGAGGTTAGTTTTTCTCCGACTTCATCCCGTGTCACATGTCCCCTTGCGCCTGCGCACATCTTCCCACTGGCGGCCATTTTATATCGCCACTCGGTTATACTTTAGAAGCACTAATTTGAGGCAAACAAAACATAATTAAAATAGAGAAAAATAGCCTTTTCGTTTCCCTCCCGTCATCTACGTACCCCAATTAGTTATTACCTAGCAGAAAGCAACATTTAAGCTGTTCCTTACTTACCATCACTATTGTTTTTGCAACGACACGTTTTATTTCTATGAAGCACAAAAACATGCATTTATTTTAAATTAGTACGCATTTATTTTTACGTTATAATTAGACACACGGACATCCATTAATAGATTATTTAGCACACACATTTGCATGTTACCTTTCCCACACATACAGTGTTGATTAATACACTTAAACAAACATTTTATTAATTATTTATAAAATTTGTTAGGGGTTAAAAAAAATTATTTTCCCTGCTCCATCAACTCCCCCCTTTGGTGATTTTTAAATCACCACATAAAACCCAAGTTATACTTCTTTTTCAGGCAGCATGTCTTTTATCCTTTGCTTTCTGTTATTTATACATCTGTTTCTTCTTCATCTTGTCTTTTTGTCTCCTTATACATGTTTTCTTTCATTTTCTCCAACTCAATTTCACCCATTTCTCTCTCTCTTTCTTTCATTATTCTGTTATTTCTTTTTATCTTATTTTGTCTTACTTTTCTTTTATACACGTTATTACTATTTTCAACACCATGGCTAACAATATTACTACAGTTGCTATTATTATAACTTTCCCTATCATTAGTCTATTCATTCTGGTCAACCAATTTGCTACCGAAGAAAACCCTCTACCAAGTTTTCCCAAGACATTTTCAACCTCCAGTGGAACTAGTTCTTTGTGCAAATTTGTAATATTTGTAATATACTTCTGTATATTTTCACTTTTATCAGGAATGTAAGTACAACAATGTTGGACTTTCAACATTCCACAGACTCCACCCTCTTTTGCCAAAAGAATATCAAGGGCAAGCCGATTTTGCATCACCATAGCTCTCATGGCAACCATTTCGGTATTTACCATTAAGAACCCTCCCGCAGTATCTGTAGACAAACGATCTACTACTGTGGATAACTTCCGAATTTTAAATGCATTCAAAGATATTCCCACTGCTGGTATTAATGCTCCAAAAATATCACCTACAATTTCTGAAAAACGTTCCCTCTTTCTACGTGTAAAGCTATTAATCATCTTGTATGTTCCCTTTTCTTCTCTGTCCATATGAAAGATTTTTGGAAAGACCAGGCCTACATAGCAAGTTCCATACCAATGGTCCGGTAACCTGTAATAAGCTCTATTCCCACAAATATAATAGATACCTGGAAATATTGGATCTTTTCCACCTTTGAATCCCCAACCTCCCAGAATTTGATAATTGTCATGGCAGATACTGGAACCTACAAAGTAATTGTCATAGACTGTCTTATTTCTCCTAATACACAACTTTCCTGTTTGTGGCCAATCTAATGTCATTGCTGCATTTATCTTTTTCCCTTCATGATTTCCTTCCTCAAACGTCCATAGATGTTTTCCTTCCTCTTTTACTGCTTCTTTTTGAAATTTCATTCTTCTTTCTTCAACCATTTCTAAAAATACTTTTTCTTCTTCCTTTAACTCACAGGTAAGGTTGTTACTAACTATTTCTTCTAACGTTAATTTTCTATGTTCCAAAAGAATTCTCCTAAAACTTTTGCTGGTTTTACTTTGTTAAGTTCTGGTACTACTGGAATGTTTGCAAAAATCTTATCTATGTCAGTATAATAAGATTCTAATCTACCTGTTTTATAAAATAAACTTGCTATTACACTACATGTTATTCCATAAGTTAGAGGTAGGTGGTGATAAGTCACACCTTCTGAAACTGATGCAGGCAACTGCATACAAACATAACAATCTCTCACATCCATTGTCTCTACATATTCGTACAACAATTTTGTAAAAACATTTTTAGAAAAATCTGTTACTGACTTATCCTTATGTAACTCTGCACTACTTCTTAAAATAACTGGTTCTTTAATATTAGTTTATTTTTCTTGTTTAGTATCATTCTTTGCTTCTATTACAGCTAAACTAATAGGAATTGTGATTGCTAAAACTATCCATATGGTCATTAATAACCCTGTACAAAAGCAGCACATTTTACACCATCTTTTTACAAACTCACATTTATCTCTTCTATCCCTAGTATTTTCCATTTTGCTTTTTCTATTTGTTAAGTTTCAGAAAATTGTGTCACTACACCTCAGAAATGACTTAGATGCCACTCTGCTTTTCAAAAAGTCTTTGCTTGGTACTTTCTTTTAATTCTCTCCAGAATTCTTTCGTTGTCACATCCGGTGATTTGTCACATCCAGTAAAATTGTCATGTCCGGCAGAAGCACTATAAGTCTTCACTTCAGGTTTGTTGCATCTCACCTTTTCCCATTCGACTTCTTAGTCTCTGGTTTTCGTGAGTGTTTTCTTCTTCTTTGTAATCTGTCAGTGCAATATACAGCCACTCAGGTGACTTATACTTTGCATTCACTTTCTTTGTTCTTTTGGACTTTTGTAATCTTTTTCCACTGGGTTTTTCTTGTCCCTTTTGACTTGTTATTTCATTCACTTGTTCAGCACTTTCGTCTCCTGCTCTTATTATTCTATATCTCAATTTTCTTATATAGCTGTTGGGCCAATTATCTCCTTTTCTTGGCCTTTTGGCTTCACCTTCTTTTTCTTCTCTTTCTGATTTCCAATTTCTTTTTCTTGATTCAGTCTTTGCCTTTTCCTCTTCTCCACTTTCTTCAGTTTCTGTTTCAACTGTTTCACTATTGTCTCTTATTTTGAAACTTATGATCTCGTCATCTCCTACTGGTGGATCTGTCTTCTCCTTCTTGTTTTCCCTTATTACTGTCCCTCCTCGGTGTTCTTCCGATTTGGTGTTTTCCTCCCTTTCTGCTTCTAAATTTCCCTGTTCTTCTGTTTCTCTATCTGTCCCTATTGCTCCTCGGGGTTCTTCTCGATTTTCTAACTTTTTGTGTACTTCTTTCCCTACTTCATCTATTAATATTATTTCTGAAGGATTTCCACCATAACTTGTACTTGGTTGTTCATCTAGCTCAATTTCTTGCTCAGTTTCTTCTCTAATTGGTTTATAACCCCAAGTTCTCCTTCGGAATTCTTCACAGTTTGCAACTGAATCATCAGATTCTGAATTTGTGTCAGATGTTTCCAGATGTCGACTTATAGGTCGATCTTCAGGTTCTGGAACTTCTGAATTTCTTTCTTCTTCTTCTTCTTCCTCTTCTTCTCTAGAGGTGTTTGCAGTTGGGGTTTCCAGATGTCGACTTTCAGGTCGATCTTCAAGTTCTGGCACCCTTTCTCTTATCCTTGTTGTCCCAGCCGTTAAACTTTTATCCCACACTTCCAGACGTTGACTCACATGTCGATCAGTAGGTTCTTGAACTCTGATTGTGTGGCTGGCATGGACCCAGTTCTTCACTCCTGCACACTTGACTGCAGTCGTTGTCACTAGGATTACCTGTCGTGGTTCGTCCCAGCGAGGAACTAGACAGTTTCTTCTCCTGTGGATTTTTATACGGACCCAGTCTCCTGGATTCAAGTCGTGGGCTGGTTTTCTTTCAAGAGTGGTCGCATCCGGTCCAACCTGATGAAACACAGAACGCACCACATCAGCCAGTCCCTTGCAATAATCCAGTACTAGATCATCAGTTATAGTTAATAACTTGTTGACAGGTACGTGTGCTTGTCTCATTGCTCGTCCCATGATCATCTCATGAGGACTGAGTCCAGTTTTCTTTTCAGGGATGCTTCTGATGGTCATCAGAACAAGAGGCAGTGCATCTGGCCATTTGAGTCCTGTAGCTTGACACATTTTTCCTAATCTGTTTTTAATTGTTCCATTAATCTGCTCCACTACCCCAGAAGCCTCTGGTCTGTAAGCACAATGTAGTTTTTGTTTAATACTCAGTGCTTCACAAATCAATTGGATCAACTCATTTTGAAAATGTGTTCCTCTATCTGTCTCAACCGTGACTGGAAAACCATACCTTGGAATGAACTCTCGCAGCATAAGTTTTGCCACTGTTGTTCCATCATTCCTTCTTGTGGGGTATGCCTCCACCCAACGAGAGAACAAATAGACGACCACTAGAACATATCTTAGTCTGTTACTAGGGGCATCTCTATAAAGTCCAACTGCATTCTAGTGAATGGACTTCCTTCTCGTCCTATTGTTCCTAGACTCACTACTGTTTTTCTTCCTGGGTTAAACTGTTGACAAATAAGACATCTTTGACAAAGACTTTCAGCAATGGCTCTGAATTTTGGGTTATACCAGGTTTGTCTAAAAAGTCTGATCATTGCATCTCTCCCAATATGAGCTTGTCCATGGTACATCCGTGCCATGTCTGCAATCATGCTATCAGGCATAACTGGTCTTTCATCTCTGTATACCCACACACCATTATTTTCCTGTCTTCTACATCCTGCTTTTATCCAGTAATCTTTTTCCTCATCACTTGCAGTTTCTTGTAACTGTCTTACTTCATCCCATGTCTCGACAGTATTAGTAAAAAGCAAAGGACAAGAGACATGCTCCCTTTCTCTATTTTTGTTCATGGACACCATGTTCTCTGCACAATATTTGGCTATCTCATCGGCATAATTATTGCCGACGGCTATGTAATCTTCGTTTTTCTTATGCGCCTTGCACTTCACTACAGCAATTTGTTTAGGCAACTGTATCGCCTCAAGCAGCTTTTTAACAAAATCTCCATTTCTGATAGGTGTTCCTGCAGACGTCAAGAAACCTCTTTGTGACCAAATCTGACCAAAGTCATGTACGATGCCGAAACCATATTGGCTATCGGTCACAATCGTGACTCGTACATTCCTTCCTAATTTACATGCTTGAATCAAAGCAATCAGTTCTGCAACTTGTGCAGACCTTATTCCTTTCAGACAAGACGCTTCCATCACAGTTGCCAATGTGCACACTGCGTAAGCTGCGCTTAAAACTCCTTCTTTTATTCTCAAGCATGAGCCATCCACAAACATGACATAATCAGATTCCTTTAACGGTTCATCTTTTATGTCAGCTCTTGGTTTCGTGCAATATTCCAGCACGTTCAGACAATCATGATCTACTTCGTCCTGTTCAATTATATTCTCCTCATCTGGCAATGATGTTGAAGGATTCACAATCATGCATCTATCTATGGTCACATTTTCAGCACTCAAGATGACTTTTTCGTACTTAGTCAGCCGACTGTGTGTCATGTACTGTGTTTTTGTTCTTGTCAAAAGAATTTCGACTGAATGGGGAACATATACTCTCAGTGGATACCCCATCACTATACCTTCACTTTGTTCCAGACTTACACAAGTAGCAGCAACTGCTTTCAGACATCCAGGCAATGCTTTTGCTATAGGATCTAAAACAGCTGAAAAATAAGCAATCGGTCTTTTCGTTGTTCCATGTTTTTGTACCAGTACTGAAAACGCACATCCATCTCTTTCACTGCAGTACAACTCAAAATCCTTCTCATAATCAGGCATGCCTAATGCAGGTGCCTCACACAGTTTCTTTTTCAATTCTTTGAAAGATTTCATTTCTTCTTTGTTTAACTCAAAGGGGTCTTTTACATCTTTCTTGGTCAACTTTTGTAATGGTTTTGCAATCAAAGAGAAACCACTTATCCATTGTCGGCAATATCCAACCATTCCCAAAAACATTCTTACCTCTCTTTGAGTCATTGGTGCTCTCATTCCTTGAATCATTCTTACTCTTTCTGTCGCTATCTTTCGCACTCCTTTCTCAATTTTATGCCCTAAATACTGGACTTCTTTCTGACAAAACTGTAATTTTGAAGGAGACACTTTATGTCCTCTTTTCTCTAGATGGTTCAGTAAAGCAATTGTATCACTTACACATGCTTCTTTTGTTTTCGATGCCACCAACAGGTCATCGATATACTGCACCATCACTGACTTTTCTGGCATTTTCAAATCTTCCAGAGATTTCTTTAGAATCTGATTAAAGATTGAGGGGCTTTCTGTATACCCCTGAGGAATTCGGCACCATGCCAAAATACGCTCTCCGAATCGGAACGCAAATAATGGCTGGCTATCTGGATGCAAAGGAATAGAGAAAAATGCGTGACACAAATCTATCACAGTGTACCACTCAGCTTCATGTGGAATTTGATATAGAATTACTGCAGGGTTTGGCACTATTGGACAACAGGGCACAACTATTTTGTTGATCTTTCTCAAATCCTGTACTATTCTATATGTTCCATTTGGCTTTTTCAGTCCCATAATAGGTGAATTACATGGACTGCTCATTATTTCTTTTAGAATTCCCTGTTCAATCATTTTATTTATCACAGGAGTTATTCCTTCAATTATTTCTGGAGTTAATTTGTACTGTGGCGTATTCGGGTAAGTTGTCCCTTCTTTTACTGTTACTTTTACGGGATCAACTTCTCTCATTAATCCAATGTCTTCTCCTGTAAAATCCCACACACTTTCTTTTACTGCACTTTTTAGTTCTTCTGGAAGTTTTTCTGCATCAAATGTAGGAAACAAACCATTCGTTTCAGGTTCCTGATTCATCAAAGTTACTTTATACAAGACATCTTCATCTGAAGTCTGAAATCCAATTCCATCTGGCGTACAATAAATTGTGCAATTCATCTTGCACAAGAGGTCACGACCCAAAAGATTTACAGGACTACAATCGCACACTACAAATTTATGCATTTTGCTAAAAGAACCAATTTTTACTTCCACCAATTCAGTAAGTGGGGTTTTAATCTGCTGATTGGCTACTCCTACTACTTGGATGTATTCACCTGAGAGCGGAAGGTTTGGAATTTCCACTGATCTAACAGTAGAACGGGTAGCTCCAGTATCGACAAGGAATGTTACATTTGCACCATTCACTTCTCCATCCACAAAGGGACCAGACTGATCTACCTCTAGAGTTGCGCCAAGTACGCACTCTTTCCCCTCTCCTGGGCACCGTCAGAATCTTTCATCCGGGTCATCCTCACTCTGACGCAACCAATACTGAGAAATGTTAGCTGCTCGCGGCAACTGTGTTACCTGCTCTCCTCCGTAGAATCCTGTTTCTGTACTGTATCTTTGCTGGTTAACAGTGTTGGGAAGTGGTGGTTGCGGCACCTGACTTTGTTGAACAACTACCTCATTCTGCACCTGTGGAGTTAATGATTGATTTTCCGGATTAGGTTTAGGTGGGAACTTACACTCGTTTCTCCAATGCCCTAACTTTCCGCAATTATGACATGGCCATTTCTTCTTTGCCTCTTCTAGACTCACTTGACCCTTTCCTTTACCTATGTTAGGTCGCATTTTATTCTGTCCTGTTTCATTTCCATTATTATTGTCCAATTGAGCTTCTTGTTTTTCTGCCACCTTCACCTGTGCCCACATTGCCTTCTCTTTCAACTTACGCTGTTTACTCTCTATTTCATCACTACAATACTTAGCATACCTCAGCACCTCATCTACACTTCCATTCTGCCAGTTTATCATGTGTTGCTTAATCATATCACTTATTTCTTGTTTCAGGCCAAACACAAATCGGTATACAAAATGACTCATGTCTTTTTCACTCAACTCCTCATAACCACTATACTGCTTGAAAACCAATAACAATCGCTCATAATATGCATGTACAGACTCCTTACTTTCCTGTGTAGTTCTATCGATTTTTACCCAATCTGTCTCTTTAGGAGGAATCTTATTTTTCAAAAAGGTAATCACCTTATCGTACTTCTTCATTACATCAGGACCTGGAGCTCCTGTCTTAGGGTCTCTTGGATATTCTGTAGTTGGCCAGTCAACTGTAATCTTACATTCTGACCACAAATCTGTTGGTACCACTATGTCAAACAATCCATCTAAATCTATCCACAACACTTTTGAGACTTTTACAAACCTCTCTACTTGTCGGTACCACTCAACTGGCTTCTCTCTTAGCTTTGGAAAGTCATTGGTAAATGACAGTATGTCCTGCCTAGTCCAGGGAACATGCACATAACTACCACCTGGAGTTTCTCTCATGGGGTATTCTTTGGCAACAGATTCTTTTTCAGTTATCATAAAAGCCAATGAACCTTTGTCTGTAGTTTTCTCATTCTTCTTTGTCCATCTAACCTTCCATTTGTCCACATCACCCCATTTTCTCAACAACACAATTAACTCTTTTATCTGTGTCAGCCTTCCTGCCGTGTTCAAATTTTCAATATCCTTTTCACAAAAGTCTACTCTATATGGTTTCTGCAATGTTTTCACTTTCGCAAAGTCTATTCCAATCTCACTGGCTACTTCTTCTAGTTTGTCATGTAAATTCTTTGCCCTCCATGTAATACTTTTGCACAGAAACATTATTTCATCATCCTGGTAATTGTTTATCTTTTCGGTACCAATTGTTCTTAGAATTAATTCTTCCATATCGATTTTTAATCTAATTACATCTAATGGTTTTTCTTCTGGTTCTTTTATTTTAAATGCCTTCATCCACTCATTTAACTCATCAGGAGTTGGACCTATGGGTGTATTATTTAGCTCTATCCAATTACCACTCTTTTCAGGGGTTTCTGTTGCAGATTCTGTTACCATATGCATTTTCCTACCATTGCACTCATTCACCGTCAAATTTGTAGGTGGACTTGGTCTGTAAGTACTAGCCAAATTACTTGTACTTGCACTTTGTTCCATCCTTTCTTTTTCTCTCTGAAATTGTGAACTCATGGGAATCACCAAAGATCGTTCATCAATTTTCTGATTCTCAAAAACGGGTATTACTGGACCTATTGTTACAGGCACAGTAACTGCTTCCATATTTTTCGTTAATTCTCTAATCTTCTCAGTTAGTTCTTTTGTTGTCCTTGCTAATTCGCTTGCATTGTCGCTTTCTATTCCTTCATTTTGAGAAGTTCTCATTTGTTCTTGTGACCTATTTATTTCAATTCTCTTTTCCGGACTTTTATTTCGCATAGTCTCTATTAGCGGCGCATTTGGTGTCACCACTGTAGAACTCTGCTGATACGGAGGTGGATTTCTATTTAAAATATCTTCCAGCAACTCGTCATCCGTTTCGCTCTCATGCATATATTTTTCCCTCTCTATATGTTTCTTTTTCTCAGTCCGTTTGTTCTTAGTCCCTTCCTCAACTGTAAAAGCTGGAAACAAACCTCCTGTCATGTTAGCACATCTCCATCGTTTTATTCTGTCTTCATGATTTATTCCCCACAACCTTCCAGGCATAAACTCATGATCCCTAAAACCTCTGAATCTCTCTCGCTCATACATCTCATCCTCCCATTCCGTCAATGCTTCAAACTGTGTTGGTCTAGGTCTAGGTTCCAATTTACACATTTTTTCTCGCACATTTTGCTAAACCGCTACACTAAATGAACCATTCTCAGGGAAAGCTAAAAGCACCATCATTCTTCGTATACTTTGCCCAGTTTTCCAACCATATGCACGTATGATATCCATATTTCAGCATCATATGTGAAGCTGCTGATTTCGGCGGAGGAATTACTTGTCCCTCTAGTCACGACCTTTTTGTCTTTCTTAAAGAAATTCTTTAATTTTGTCGTCCATGACGTTCTCTCCCTTTCATACTTGTAATACGGCATGTTTTCTATTTGTTTTTCTCTTTACGCTAACGCTGTTCTGTGTACGGAACTTCAACCAATTACAGCGCGACTCACACTAACGTACCAATCAGAACAATTCCCTCCGTCCACGAACCAACCAATCCTAGCGCGGCACTTTTCTACGTCACTCCTGCTCTGTGTTCACGTGACTAGCGCACTATCCAATCCTATCGCGGCACTGTTCCACGTCACTTCTGCTCTTTTACCCCTCCTTTACAAAATTTATCGGCAATTTTTCTTTTCGCTGTTTTCTCCGTTAGTTACAACAATTAAAACAATTCCATAGTCTGATTCGCTAAACAAAAGTGACAGCTTTGTCCTTTTACACAAGAATCCTGTATTTCCAGTAGGCAGCGCGTACCTCTACCCTACCACAGAATTATTTACTCTCGCCGATAAAGTAGCACTTCCCTCTACCTTACCCTTCTTTCAAGCAAACAATTTACTCGTTTCTCTGGGGATAAGACACATGTGGAGACTAGGCTCCTGAGAATTAAGGCCAAAGTTTCACAAGTAAACGTGATTTGCTATCTCAATTACACACTTTTCGTACAGAAAATCCCTAACATAACACAACCTGTGTTATTACCAAAATGAATTCAGACCATGTACCAAATTCCATGTGACTTCTCTTGCCACACGTGTTCCACTTCCTACATCCCAGAAGCGTGAAAACTCACATATAACATAACACGACTCAACATATAGTGTTAGTCATCAAAATAATCAATAGTCAATAAACAATAATCACTAAACTAATCTATAGAAAACCATAACTCTGCTACCAAGAAATCTGATGCAGCGCGTACAATAAAAACTATTCTCCTCCTAGGTCACTTATAGGTCATCCAGGGGCAAACTATATTTTCTCACATCCACATGACGATGGGGCCCATAAACATCGCCTAACACACATGCACACACCTGGATTTCCTTTACACCTTTACGAAATTCTGTATTCCTAGGAGAAGCATGAGAACTAAATGGAAAACACCATTTATGTACCGCTGGAAGGAGCTGGGATATCTTATTACCTTAACTTATTGCTTTCTTTTAGTTATTTCTTAAGATATTCCTGCTCATTGTTTTGTCGATGAATCATTCATGTAAAAAATTAGTTCATAGTGATTAAGACCAGCTAAATCACAATAACCAATTACTGATGTCACAATCATTTAGGAAAATAACCACTGAGTCTTTTGGTTAAAAGAATCTTAAATTTTATATAATTTTAAAAGCATGAGAAAGAATTTTTAATTATTCATTCATTAAAGGCAACAGTGCCTAAGTTCTGCCGATCTCGCAAAGGCGGACGCTCCTTTCAAGTACTAGCTGCAAAATTATGGAATAGTCTCCCACTTTCCCTTAAACAAGAATGTGATCTCCTCAGCTTTAGACGTAACCTAAAGACCTGGCTTTTCCAACAGTGAGAAGTCTCTCCGCTCTAGCTGTCCGGTCTTGCAATTACTCTGTTCTGGGGTCAGGACAGCGCCGGGACACTCCTCGGAGTAGCAGTGCGCTTAACAAATACCCCATAACATAACATAACATATTAATTCAAATATTTATTAAGCATAATCAATTTATTGCAGAAAGGAAATTTTTTGTCATGAAGCCAAAACCCTAATCATCTGCCTACCTTCCTAATTTAGCCTAATGATTTCTAACCTAAGTTTAAGAATTAGAAATAACCTGATTCTCATACTCAACTGGAAAATTAAGACAGCAACAGCAACTTCAGCTCGTCAGCATCAGCTACCTGCAACCCGTCTCATCTAACAGTCTTTCAGCATCTCCCGCTCAGTAAGGGATCGATCAGGACCACCCAGCACTGGAAACCACCAACACGACTCTCCAACTCCGCTCCTGACTGTGACTGCGACTGACCCCCTCCCACTAAGAGTAGGCCCTCTTATACCCTAATTCTAACTTTGCTAACTATTTGTTGCAACATTAATAACACGCTTTTCTTTCATTGGTCCATGCATGTCATCTTATTCATTCTTTTAATCAAGTTCTCTTGGATCCAATGGTCCTTGGATCATTTCCTTTCCCACACGCTCAAGACATGTTTCCATCCGCTTCGATCAGTACATTTGTAACTTCTTTCGATACATTCGAGAACTCCGCAGACATTGTCCTTTCTCTTAAACTGGTTTCCCACGGGTCTTCTGCTGATCACCACGGCACACTATCAGTTCAATTAGGTCACATCAGCCTTGACCATTTCTCGCATCCTAGCCTCTCAGCAACTTCACGAGGTTAGTTTTTCTCCGACTTCATCCCGTGTCACATGTCCCCTTGCGCCTGCGCACATCTTCCCACTGGCGGCCATTTTATATCGCCACTCGGTTATACTTTAGAAGCACTAATTTGAGGCAAACAAAACATAATTAAAATAGAGAAAAATAGCCTTTTCGTTTCCCTCCCGTCATCTACGTATCCCAATTAGTTATTACCTAGCAGAAAGCAACATTTAAGCTGTTCCTTACTTACCATCACTATTGTTTTTGCAACGACACGTTTTATTTCTATGAAGCACAAAAACATGCATTTATTTTAAATTAGTACGCATTTATTTTTACGTTATAATTAGACACACGGACATCCATTAATAGATTATTTAGCACACACATTTGCATGTTACCTTTCCCACACATACAGTGTTGATTAATACACTTAAACGAACATTTTATTAATTATTTATAAAATTTGTTAGGGGTTAAAAAAATGTATTTTCCCTGCTCCATCACAGTAATGCAGTGGTTCCCAAACTGGGGTCCGTGGACCCCTAGGCGTCCGTGACACATTCCAAGGGGGTCTGCAGGCAGCAGTTTTAAAAGCACTGCAAAGTTCCTTTTATAATCAGCAGTTTTCAAAGCAACAATAAAAGTGCCAAGATAACTCCGGTGATTAATGTACCTGCTGGAGAGAGATGGGAGTTTTGTCTAGTGGCAGCTTTGACTCCTCTAAGGAAACGCAGATGTTTATTATGCCTGCTGCAAAGAACGTGTACCATGCATTTAAAAACACAATATTTTATGTGCATAGCAAAGTGGGTTACTGCTTTTGTCACATAGCTTCTGTTGTTACTGTGCAGTTCATAAGTTACAATCGTAAACTAGCACAGTGAGCTATGAACTGCCATCAAAGAGCTGCATTCAAACTGCATGGTACAAGTTAGTAAGTTATGTTTTCTCTCAGTCTTTCATTATCCTGATGCTGCTAATAAAGGTTTATTTGGGTAGAAATAAATTCTTATTATTGACGTCAATGCTAACCACTGTGTTATGTTCTGAATCCGGAGTTTCTGCTTCTCCAGACCAAGCACTCTTAAAAAATGCCTATCAGTATAGATGACATGTGAATCCTACACCTTGAAGTCCACTTTGCCTTATGTAACATTTTCTATACACTGATTTACACATGTAGGATTCATTGTCTCTGCCCTACACAGGTTTGAGATGCTATCAAATAAATGCAATACGTGTGACATAAGAGGCACGTATGGAGGGTGATAGTGAGGGAATCATTGAAGAGCCCAAACAAAGATCGTTGTATCCTGGTGTGGGACTTGGCCCTTTTGGCTAAAGTTCCCTAAACTTTTTGCTTTTCCCCTAGACCTTTTTTCTGACATTGTGTTGCCAACTTAGATGCTTTCGACACTTTGCCACTGCTAAACAGTGTCAAAGTGCAAGTGTTCCCTGTATAAAGTGTAATGGTAATTGGTTGTCCATGATTGGTATGTTTGCCTTACTAGTAAAGTCCCTAGTAAAGAGCACTATGTGTGCCAGGGCTGGTAATGCAAATGCTACTAGTGGGCCTGCAACACTATTTGTGCCACCCACACAAGTAGCTTGGAATAGGGAACTCAGGCCTGCCACTGCAGTGCCTGCGCGCAGTTTGCTAACTGCCATGTTGTTGTTCTGGCAAGGGCACCCACTTGCCAGACCTTACCCTTCCCTTTCTATACACATCAGAGACCCCTATGGTAGGCCCAGGGTACCCCCTGGGCAGGGTGCAGTGCATGTGAAAGGTAGGACATGTACTAAGGTGTGTACCATGTCCTGACAGTGAAATAATCTCCATTTCGTTTTTCACTGTTGAAAGGCCATCTTGCCCATAGGACAGAATGGAGAGGCTGTGTAATATGTTTTCCAGCCTATCTTCCCAAAGGCTTAAGATGGAGAGGTGACGTTTAGTATGCCTGAACTCACAGTGTAATAACACATCTTTTTATGAAGGTGGTTTTTGCATTGTATGTTTAGAAGCCACTCTTTTAGAAGTGGCTGAGTTTTTGTGCTCTAACATTTCTGTGTGTCTCTGCCTGGTTGTGGATTGACTGTCTGGATTTCAAAGTAATAGGATCTGAGGAATGTCTTGACCCAGGGGAGGAGGTGAGACAGCAGCAGGCTGACCTGCATCTGGAGTGTAGGGGGAGGAGTAGCCCCTAGAGGTGAAGAGGCCTGGGCTGCAGCCATAAACCAATGGCTCCAGCCCCTGCTGAGTGATTGAGGATCCAGACCCCCACTATCAAAGGAATAGAGGTGTCACTGGCAGGGAGGCACCCAGAACTTGTTTGAACAGGGGTCAGTGCCCCCTGAACACAAAGACTTCAAAGGCATTGAGGGGTATAACTATGAGAGCTGAAGCCCCTGAACTTTGGAGAATGACTTGATCAAGATTGAACAAGACTGGTGGCTACTTCGTGGTCAAGAGGAACCTTTGCCAAGGAAGAAACAACTGAGGAGACTCAAGGATAGGACTGACCCTTGCTGTGTGTTCTGGAGCTGGCCTGCAGTTTGCTGTTTTTACCAAGGAAAGGCTAAAGGGACTTTGCTGTGTGCTGTGTCCCCCTGCTTGAAAGGACTTTGCTGTGTGCTGTATCCTGAAGTAACTTATCCCCAAGGGCTCCAGGTGAGCTGGCTCCCTGTTGCGGAAACTCAGGAATACAAAAGTTTCCAGGAGAGTCTCAGCGACGCTGTGAGGGTGTGCTTGTTGCAGCCTGAGACCCTCGTAAGTAGTGCCCTGTGATCGTGGGCACCTGGAGTCCAAGCGAGGATCAGCGACGCTGTATGCATGTGCTTTGTGCAGCCTGAACCATTTTGTGAGGATTGTCCAGTTATCGTGTGCACCGGAATCCAAGTGAGTCTCATCGACGCTGTGTGCGTGTGCTTTGTGCAGCGCGAGACCTTCGTGAGGATTGCCTTGTTATCGTGCACCCGGAGTCCAAGTGAGTCTCATAGACGCTGTGTGCGTGTGCTTTGTGCAGCGTGAGACCTTCGTGAGGATTGCCTTGTTAACGTGCACCCGGAGTTAAAGTGAATCTCAGCGACGCTGTGCGTGTGTTCTTCGTGCAGCCTGAGACCGTTGTGTGGAGTGCCCGGTGATCGTGCACCCGAAGCTCAAGAAAGTCTCAGCGACGCTGTGTGTGTGTGCCCTGTGGCAGCCTGAGATCTCCGTAGCAGTAGCGGCCCGGACTGGCAGCCTCGGAGGAGCTGAGCCGCCGGCCCGAGCCCGCCGTTGCCCATTCACAAAGATTGCATCTGAGGCCCAAGTCATTGGAAGAGGAGAGGAGAGTGGGTTTGCGCCCCCCAGGTAACGTGTGTCGACTCCTGGGGCGGGCTCGGAGGGAGACGCTCTCTGCCTCTCTCTCTCTCTCATTTCAGCAGCGCGAGCCTCTGCTTCGGCTCGTATCGCGGCCCGTGTTGCCAAAGGAGTGGCAGTACCGGGGCCGGAGTGCGGAGCTGCACTTTTTATTACAACCTACCCGGAGTGGCGGAGAGACCACCTAAGGCACCGTGATCGGTCCCGGAGTGTATTACGCATTAGCTGATTTCTGAATAACGAACTACCCGATTGTCGTATTACACATTGCATCATTTCTGAATAACGAACTACCTGATTGTCGTATGACGCATTGCATTGTTTCTGCATAACGAACTACCTGATTAGCGTATTATGCATTGCATTATTCCTGCATAACGAACTACCTGATTAGTGTATTACGCATTGCCTTATTTCTGCATAACGACGTACCTGGTGGTTGTATTACGCATTGCAATATTTTTAAATTGCAAAGTACCTGATTGTTGCGTTACGCATTGCATTATTCTTACATTGCAAAGTGCTCGATTGTCGCGTTACGCATTGCATTATTTCTACAGTGCACAAGTGCCTGATTCTAGCATTACGAACTGCATAACATGGTATTAGGATTACAGTGAAATGTTTAGAAGTGCTCATTAATATCGTTAGAACTTACAAGAGCTGGCTGGCCTAACAACCGGCCAGGAAGAATATTACAAATACGCATATGTTGGATTTATATCGTGTGGTCTTATCGTATAACTTTTTATATAAAATTTATACTCGCTTTTATAAAACTCGTGTGGAGTCTATTTGTGGTGTCATCATTGGGTTGCTGTGAGCGTGGTTGCAAATACTTTACACATTTGCCTTGAAGATGAGCCTGGCTGCTCGTGCCAAGCTACCGAGGGGGTGAGCGGGGGCTATCTCAGAAGGTGACATTCCTTTCCCTGACGTGGAACCGCGGGTCCCTATTTGGCCTAAGGTACCTACCTCAGCCAACCAGGGATCCCGGGTCTAACACCTGGTACACAGTAAGGTCATCATTTACTATACTTTAAAAGCTAATGCAATTCAATATACAATGACAAATGTATGTGAAATGCACCATTTTTCCCTAACTTTCTTGGGGGCAGAGCTCCCCAAAGCTCCCTTTGTGGTGGTCAGGCTCACTCGCTGCACTTGGGCGCACCGTACAGGGACTGGTCTGACAACATTTGCCAGGGCTGCTTTGGGTTTCCAGTACGGCCCTGGCAGGAGCAGGAGCCTCGTAGCTCGAAATAAAAGCAAACATTGAAAAGTTAGTCGCCGAGGTGCAGCACCAACCTTCCCATTAAAATCTTTAGATTTTTGCAAATTTTTTCAATATTAAATAATAAAATCTTTAGCTATTAGAGTATTTGTTTGGTGTGCACTTGTTTGTGTATTTTTCACGAATTACTATTTAAATGTTTGAAATTTAAACAGTACAAATTACTTGGGGGTCCCCGGCTTCCACTAATGACTTACTGGGGGTCCTCAGGAGTCAAAAGTTTGGGAAACACTGCAGTAATGGGTAAGGTTCCCACCATATGGGAGGAGATTCCATTCTGGATTGCACAAAAAACATGTCCGCTTGAAGCGGTGTGTCCCCATACGATGCTGCAGGAAACACACAGAATATTAAAGATTAGCTTGCCGATGGGGATGGGGATGGCTCCCCCTGTGGAAGACTGCACCTCATGGGGTATAGTCTTTGCTGCAGAATATACCAGAACACTTGGCACACAGTCATTAGCTGTTTTGCCAGAGGTGCTTAAACAGATTCAGAATGAGTATGGGGCAGCATGTGCCCTGGATTTGGGATGAAACAGATGGGCAATTTTGCAACAGTATCCGCCGTTAAGTAACAAAAAAGGGCAAGCAGGAGTGTTGGCTATACGCCAGTGTCTAAGGAATTTGGCTCCAGGACAACAGAAGCGTGAACTGCCTAAAATTGTCAAAGAAACCTATACTATGCTGGGTAGAGATAATTTGGGGGCCGTACCTGGTAAGCCACAACTAAAGAGTAATTCTGAGAAGGATAACACAAAGCAAGCACCAAATTCTTCCACAAAGAAGAAGTGGGATAATAGGAAAAACAAAGACAAAACTAAATTGCAGGGTGGTTCTCCTCCACAGGAAGCCACTGAGGAAAGCTATAACCTGCGTAACCGAGATATTAGACCGCCTGACAGGTATCAGGATACTGATACACATTCATATCAATCCTTTCAGGAGACATCCAAAAAACTTTTGGAGAGAGGACGACTGTCAGAGGAGGAGCACGTGAAACCGAAGGACTCACCACTCATTTGACTACATCATTAAGCAGGAAGATAAACCTAAAGCATGAAAACCTCAATCCAAAAAGAAGAAGGTAGCTGAAATTAAGGTCAGGCATGCCGCAGATATTGAGAACACTGCTTCTGAGCGAGAGTGGGCAGTGACCATGTTGGGCAGCGCGGCAGAGGTCAGGATAGTTTGCCAGAACCTGATGGATTGTCGAGTGGGAGTAGCGCTGAGTGAATAAATCCAGGTGGAGACACCGGATACTAGGGTAAGCGTCCCACATCATTTATACGAATTACAACTCCAATTGGAGGGAGACGTACGTAGGAATATTAATGTTCTCTTTTGGGAGGACTTAACATACAGATACAATATTCTCTTGGCCGAAAAGGATTGGCCACCTGATTTCATAATGGATTACACAAACGCAGAAACAGTAATTTTACCTACTTTTTCAGACCTGGTTCCAGAATCGGTTAAACATTCATACGCCAAGAAATGGGCGTTAGCACTTGCTCCTGTGTTATACCGCAACCATGTGGGGTGGGATGACGGATCCCCTTATCATGAAATACCAGTGAGGACTACCTCACAAACTCAAAGACATTACCCCATTAAAAATGAGGGCAAAATCAAGTTAGGGAGACTCTAGAACAACTTGAATACCAGGGTGTAATAGAAAGTTGCACCTCTTCAATGAATAATCACATGTTTTCCGTGATGAAACCAGACCGTTCATATCGTCTAGTTCTAGATTACAGACACCTAAACAAAGCTATGCGCACATTTGCAGTACAAAAAGCACACAGAGTGGCACTAATGAACAACACAGTTCATAAACAATTACAAAATTACACTAGATATCTCAAATGGATTTTTCTGCCAAAACATAGTGCCTGGATGCAGGTATTTGACCGCATTCAGTGTGCTAGGTTCTCAAAAACAGTTTGGTCAATTGCCACAAGAGTATAAGAATAGCCCTGGGCTGTTTTCAGGCAGGGTAACAGAACTTCTAGAAAATATTGATGACTAAGCATTGTCCTGTCGATGACAAATCTGATGGATAACCTTTCTGTACACTTGACAAAACTAGATTGCGTAATTCTGGGATTTGCTCACATGGGCTACAAAAGTAACTTTAAAAAAAAAAAAAAAAATTGCCCACCTCAATGTCCTGTTTCTGGGATAAGAGTTGTCAAGTGAAGGCAAAAGCCTGGCGACACACTTCTTAAAGAAGTGTGCGCTTATACAGCCTCCAACAACGTTGAAGAGGTTACAATCCATGTTAGGATTCCTACATTTAAAAAAAAAAAAAAATGTTATGCCAAACAATACGATTTAATGGCTCCTCCAACGCATTTCAGCTTAATGCCTTGATCACGGTCAAATTATGGTAGCCAGACACTTCCGAGCACAAATACAAACTAAACAGTGAGAATGAACTTATTCATGTGTGTATACAGAGATAACTGCCCCCCGTCCACCATCTTTAAATGGACTGCCTAATCAACTGCTGTAACTATGATAATAATACATTTATACATTCTCAAATAAATCTTGCATGAATTCAGTTGCAAAATTCCAATTTCATAAACCACTTGGTAGATCATTAATTGATTTAAACAGAAATACAACAAAACGATTGTTAGGCATTGCAATTGATGATTCAATACCATTACCGGAGTCGGCTTCGGCAAATAAACGCCTCCACCTCGGCCCATTTCTACATGCATGTAACCACAATTTCTGATTGATGTAAAATATATATGCAATAAGTTAAAAAATATATATAGCTTTTACAAAATGTTGACAAAGTCATGCAATCTGTCAGATACATGCAGACTTTACATGCATTACTTTACAGCGAATGAAAATGAAAGAAACAATCATTGCCCCCAGTGGGCTATAATCTGCATTCGTTTTAATCATGATATTAGATAGAAAGCTGATTTTGCACCAGTGGGTCAATGCAATAAAGCCATGCAAAACAATATATCAATTACATGCAAACTCCACATGCATTAAGTCACAGCGATTAGAGACGAAAACACTCATTGCCTCAATGGGCTGCGATATGCATTCTTGA
Organism: Calotriton arnoldi; assembly: GCA_963921515.1. Taxonomy (NCBI): domain Eukaryota; kingdom Metazoa; phylum Chordata; class Amphibia; order Caudata; family Salamandridae; genus Calotriton; species Calotriton arnoldi. The sequence continues at coordinate 3,001,853 of CAWUFW010001158.1, forward strand.
ACGTCATGCTGCTAAATGAAAAAATGAAAAACTGATTCTGCCCAAGTGGGCTACTTGCAACATATAGTTACGTAACAACGCTCAAAACGCAAAATTCTTGTGATTTTTGACAAAAAGTGCTTGGCCAGCTACTCTGTCACATCTAATGCAGACACCCACGTGAAAAGATATTAACGAAATCAAATCAATAAAAAAGAGAATATTGCCTTCTCACATAAAAGTTTAAAAAACAGCAAATTTCAATTGAGGTAGGAGATACAATTTTTCAGGCAATAAAAAGCAACATTTGTATTTGATTTAATGTTGCGAGTATCTAGAAAGAGCACTTTCTAAAAACGTATGATAACAATGCATTCGACAATCTGTTCAAAGATAAAAAAAAAACACATCAGTCTACCATACAGAAGAAAGACCAGATTTTCTCCTTGTGATAATTGCCTTATACCTTGCACCTTTAGCTGGAATACCCTCCCCACCTCTATTCGCTCTGCTCCTGGCCTTTCTGATTTCAAGAAACTCTTCAAGGAACTCATTTTAACCGTAGCAGAGTAGGCTATGCTTTTTTACCTTTTTTTATTTTATTTTATCACTATTGCATTGTCTCTTTATATTTTCTGCATGTAAAGAGCCTTGGGTAATGGCACAATAATAAATCAATAAAATAAAAATGATTGCTTAAGGGGAAAGAGTGGTGATGGTCTGTGTGAAATGGAACCACTATGCCAAGACAGTGAGCCTTATTCTTTTATAGAACTTCAGAACTCTGTGAGGTTCTGTTCTTTGTTATCTGTATCCTTGGTGATGTTCTGAGAGTCACTTGGGGAGCTGACTGGCGTCCTTGACACCTGGGTCGTATCTTGGATCTAAGCTCCTTACTTCATCCCTGTGGCTCCCAACTACATCAACATGTAGTTCTGATGACTTACGTCTGGAATTGAGGAGTAAGCTAGTAATGCTAAAAGAGCATGTCAGACGTACACATAGCATCTTCTTTGTGAACTGGGCACAGAGAGTGTTTTCATGGATTGTTTCAAGTGTACCCTTATTTTGATTCATCCAAGAATCGAGAGCCTTAAAAATATTTAATTTAATATCCCATCTTCCAACCATGCAAACATTGTCCATGGTTTGTGGTCAATGCCAACACTTTCCTTTCCTGGTTATGACCTTCGACCTTAAGTCAGCTCCAATGGTGATTACGAAATCCCCTGGTGTAGAACTGGCTTTATTAGTTACCACGGTTACCCACGTGAACAACATTTGCTCTTTCCCAAAGGGTTGTGGGAATAATAATTTTGCTCATAGTACGTTGATTGTTATCCTCTACAGAACGAACATTATTCCCAGATCTTTCTCCCTCAGGTCCTCTACGAGGTCCAAATGCCACATTATGGCCTCCACTGAAGATCTGTGGCACAATGTCAGGTATACACACATCACACACCTGGGTGGGCATCCCGGTGCAAACTCTCCTGGTGGCACACATCAGTCAAATTCCTTTCCACTCCTCACTGAGTTAGATGGACAGCTTTCCCTCAAGTTACAATACCCCATAAGAGAGAGCTTGTGAAGTAGAGGAGTCCATGAGTAGGATTTTGAAACTGCAACAGAGACAGGTTCGTGGAGGTGCTCCTAGAATTCTCATGCAAAAGCAGTTTGACATGCACAAATGCAGATTTTGTACATTAACTCATGCATAAATGAAGTGCTGAGGTGCAATTACACTTTAAGCATTTTTCTTTTCCCAAGGAAACCTGTATTTTTTTTTACCCCTGTGGAAACCTCTTCCCCTGCATCCCCACCAATTTCGATGGTTGTTCTCTTTCCCATTTTCACCCTGGAACATATATATTCCTTCCCTGGAGAGGAGTACATTTCTGACTGTTTCCAGGGTGGGAATGGCCCATTTAACAGTTTGTTAATACACAAGCGATGCATGTTTGTGGGTGCTCCCAAACCTTCAAGAGCATTCCCACCCTTGAACGACCAGTCCAACCTCCTGGAAGACTATTTACTTCCACCAAAATGTATTTGTGAGTAAATTTGTTTTATGAGTGTGAATTGTGTAGCCCAGCTCTGTATTTACTTTTTTTTTTTTTTTTTTTTTAATTGATTTTTCAAAAAGAATTGGATTGTTAATTTGTCATGGTGAGAACATCTTAATACATATATAAATCAGATATACTTTTACCATAAATGAATACATTGTATTGACTTTACAACTCATTATTAAAAATTCAAGCACAGTGAAGCTAAAGAAAAGGCCGAAAATAAAGAGAACACAGAAATAAGAGAGCACAAAGAGAGCATGGACAAAGAAAAATATCTAAAAATGCTAATCAATGTTCCCAAGCCATCTGGTGATGGGAGACCAAACTTTTTTACCCCATTCTCGCTTCCTTTGCCCACGCATACGATATACAGAAGATTCAATATTATATAATGCTAAGATCCTGGAGCGCCAATTGATAAACGTTGGAGCGTCCGCGCTAATCCACAGCGATGTGATGCATAGTCTTAACACAGCCATAGCAATAAATACAAAACCAATCTCAGGTCTTCTACGAAAATGTCCCTCCTCATTTCGTTCTACCCCCAGAATGATTAAATCTGATGTAAGTATTACGGGAGCATCAAGAATCGAATTCAGGATTCCAGATCACTTAACAGAGGTATTAATCCTGGACAAGCATAGAACATATGGACAGTATCTGCAGCCCATAACCCACATCTACTGCAGGACCCACCCCGTGAGTGAGCCCACTTAGATATCTTTGCGGGGGTATAATATAGGTCAAAAGCTGACATAAAATGCTGAGTTTTCATACTACCGGATATGACCACCAGATTAGCAAGTTCCAGCGATTCCTCCAGATTTATCCCTTTCTTTCCTAATTTTCTCTCCCAGCTGATATTTTGAGTTGTCAAGTCATCGGGAAACACATCAGTAGTGTCTGATATATTTTCCCAATACGTGATCGTTTCCGCATCAGTTCTATCAGGCCAATCTCTTTCAAATTAGCATTCGCCCCTTGCCCAATTCTGCCCAAAAAGCTCCGAATCTGTAAGAACTTAAAAATCTCTTAGAAAGTCCAAACTTTTCTTGCAAAGAAATAAATGAAGCTATTACATACATCCCCCAAAACCTTGCCCCAACTAAATGTAACTCGGTCTTGAAATATTATTGGTAAAAGACCAGAAGCCGAAAAGGGGGTATATGCATTAATGTTTGGTATCCTAAGTCTATGTCGTATCTTCCTCCAGATTGAATAAGCTGACTGAATTATTTTAAATTTAGTCTTTTTGTGGTAGCTAGGCTCTAAAAATTTTACTAAACTTTGACTGGCAACCTCACCGAGCAGCATCTCATTTATAGTGGGGTTAACAGCATCCGGTATTTCAACCCTATCTCCAACCACAAGTATCCCCATATGCTGCAGTAATGCTGCCCAGTGATATAGGAGAAAACAGGGTACCCCCCATCCTCCCCTAGACCTAGGGAGAATCATCCACTTAATTGCCCGTCTAGACCGACGATATCCCCATAGAAATCTAAAGCAAACCCTTTCAGCTTTTGCGATACAGAATGCCGGGAATGCCAGAGGGATTGTCCGGAAAAGATATAAAAACTTTGGAAAAATTGACATTTTAATAACATTGCAGCGTCCATATAATGATAAATGAAAATGATCCAGTCTCTCTAAAGTCTTATTAACTGTATGAATAACTGGTAAGATATTAAGTTCAGGTATACGCTCCACTGCTGCTGTGATCTTAACCCCCAAGTAGGTAGCCTCAGATACAGTTGGAATATCTGTTGGAGGTAAGCTGTCTGAGTGTAAGCATTGAGTCTTATCTAGATTTAATTTATATCCAGAAACCGAGACAAATTGTGCTGCCAGATCTTTCACTGCTGGGAGAGCGACCCTTAGATTGCATGTAAATATCGCTATATCGTCAGCATACGCCAATGATTTATAACAGGTGTCGTTGATTTGGACCGCTTCAATATTCAAATCTGTTTCCAATTTATTAAGGAAAGGATCAATATAAAGTGAGAATAGTAGCGGAGAGCAGGGACACCCCTGCCTTGTGCCTCTGCTGATACTGAGTACTTCTGATTCTTGTCCAGATATGCGAATTTTAGCCTCAGGTGTTATATAGAGTGCTTGTATTGATTGAATGAATTCAGCAGCGAATCCCTTCCATTGTAAGACTGACCACAGAAACCGCCAGGAGACCCTGTCAAACGCTTTCTCTGCGTCTAACAGGATCATCCTGAGCGGTGTCTTAGTGGCCTGAGCCCAATCAAAAAGGGCAATAGCCCTCTTGACGTGATCCGCTGTGTCCCGACCGGGGATAAACCCGTGTTGGCGAATGGGTACCAATGGTGTTATAACTTCCCCCAGCCTGGAAGCAATTATTTTAGAATAGATCTTACTATCTGCACTAATAAGTGAGATAGGCCTATATGAGGCCGGGTCGAGTTTGGATTTACCTTTTTTTTTTAAAAACTACAATAGTAGTCTTCAACCATGATTTAGGTGTCTGTCCAGTTTGAGCAAGTTGAAATAGGGACACAAGCTCAGGTTTAAGTGTTTGTCGAAATGTTCTAAAAAAACTCTAGGGGGATGCCGTCTGGCCCTACAGCTTTACCAGCAGCTAAGGAAGTTATAGCTTTCTCAATCTCCTCCCATGAAATCGGAGCAGCGAGGGTCGCGTTTTGTTCGGATGTGACTATAGCTGAATATTGCTCACTTAAAAATTCTGTGATTCTCTCTGAAGTCGCTTCACCTTCTGCAAAGATGGCGGCCGCAGCATCGGCTGAGTGAGCTGGCTACATTGCTCCTTCCTTGCTAACCTCCTCTCTCCCGTTTGTTTGTATGACATTGCTGCAATAATGCCAGCCGATAGAAACAGTAACATCTCACCGAATCGGGGATGATCTGGCGCTTGCGGCTGTGGCTGTGGGAGCTTCCTTCCCCTTCGAGACTGGCTTGCGCGAGGACCACTCGCTTTGCTTGGGATTCTGCTTTGTTCGCCTGTGCCGGTCTACTGATGCCGCCGAAGACTTCTAGGGGCTCCAAGACCCGTGGACGACTGGTGGGTCCCGGCAGCCCTGTGAGGGCTATTCCAGCTGCTGATGGTGGGTCTAGTGCTGGGTCTGGAGGACGACGACCCACAGCGGGAACCGCGGGAACCGCAACTGGACAGCCTGGAGGCGGAGAACAAGACCGAGACGGCATCTCTCTGCGGGGGCGGCGAACGGTTCCTGCTATCTTTAGAACGCAGAGTACCAAGACTAAGGTACTGCGCGAATCCCCAATCGAGACTGAGGCATCCCCCAAGGATACAACACTGCAGGCTAATCTGGCAGACTCCAACATTGTTCCTTCATGCAGCGAGTCTGCGATTCAAGATCCGGCAATAGAAACGCTTGTGCCTAGGGGCGAACAACTCGCTAAGGGGAAATGTTGTATGGAGAGTGATGGACAAAATAAGCGGGCAAGCACTTTGGTCACTACCGAGTGCCTTTCCGAAATTGCTGAGACAATCCAGCCAGATAAATGCATTATGGGAGATGCAGTCCAGTCAAATACCCAGATCACGGATTCCACTGTCCAGAATACTACCAACAAAGTGTCTGATAAGGAGAGCCCCAGCCCACAATTATTACCGACAGAAGAATTAAGAGCTGCTAAAGAGACAGATTCAGGGAATAAGTTTTACTCATTGTCTGATCATTCGGATTTTTCTGGCGATGATAGCCTTGGTAAGGACTGGGCTGGGGACGACAGTGACAGCGGCAGCCTTCGTTGGGAAATTGAAGGAGATAAGTCCTCGCTCATGCCAGAAACGGTTCGTAAACTGGGGAAAAATAATGGAGCTGCCTATGAAAATGGCTCAGGTGTGGCTGGCTCTATGTCTTGGGACTATTCTTTTTCACCCACGATAGACGGACGGGTGGTGCAGGATGGAGGCGCTCTTTTAGTGAATAAGGAAGTCAGCTCAAATAAGTCTGTAGAACCTACGGAAATCACACTGTCAACCATATACCAAAGCATTATGGCACATCGTGAGGAGACCCGGGCGGAGAGCTCCCGTACTCACGGCACATGTCGTAAATTGCAGAACTCTATTCATCGGGTGGCTAAGACTTGTTCTGATTTCTCTGTAAGAATCAGTGAGGCAGAAGCCAGGATATCCCTGCTGGAAGATGAGTTGGCCGCACAAAAGATTATGACGGAGTCTATGAAAAAGATGAAAGAGGAAACATTCTGGAAATTGACCGATCTCGAAAATCGCTCCCGGAGGAACAATCTACGAATTTTACGTATTCCGGAGGGTAAGGAAGGGGCCGACGTCCGACATTTCGTGATCGAACTTTTTGAAGAAGCATTCCCAGAACTGAAGCAATGGGATTGGAGAACTGAGGTGCAAAGGGCCCACCGCTTTCTTTTTTTTCTACGCAAAAAGGGGGACAAACGGATAATCGCCCCAGAGCGATTCTCATATGCTTAAATAATTTTCTAGTCCGTGAGGCACTATACGATTTGGCGCGGCCCGACAAGAAAAGGGCTGGAAAGGGGTGCGAATTTTAGTAAGACCTGATTTTTGTCAGGCGACTGTTGAAAAAAGATGGCAATTACGCCAGTTAATCCCACAGTTTCAGGCTAATGGAGCTCCGGTCTTCCTGCTTAATCCAGCCAAGCTGAAGGTGGTGTCTCGGGGCGTAATACATTTCTTTTTGTCTGAAGTTCAGGCCAAAGAATTTATGGCTTCAATGCAATAATTTGTAGGATTAGAGTCCAGCTGATTTGGAATTCCCCCTCCAGTGGGTGGGCTTTCTTGGCTTTCTTGGTGAGATGTATGGTCAACAAATATTAGGTGTATACAATAATTTTCATTATTCTTTTCCTCTTTTCTCTGGGATCTTTATTAGGGCATGTCTTTTCGGGTTGGGGAGGTCAAGCTCTCGTGAGGGGGTGATGGTCCAGCTCAGCATCACCAGGGACCGATGGTCCTTAAGCCTCATGTGGTGGAGGGGTGGGGGGGGGGATCCATGGGAGGTTCCAGGATGGAGGGGTGGTGGGACACTGGGGTCTGGGAGTGCGGGGGGGTGCACAATTGTTACGTAATTTGTTAGTCATGGTGAACGTCTTCTTATGCGAACGAAAATATTTAATAGTACTAAAACCTATCTGAAATGCTTGTATTGTCCTGTGAATCTTGAGAAAAAGTCAGTATTACATAAGGAAAATGGATAGAAGGGGTAAAATACGTATTTGCTCTCCAAATGTCTGCGGTCTCAATGACCGGAAAAAAAGGCATTTATTAGCCAAACTGCTACGGCATATGCAAATAGAGGTGCTGTGCATACAAGAAACTCACATCCCTTGGAGTAAAAGAGATTGGCTTAGAGATCTGGGTCTAGATTTATTGGCAAATACACATCAAGGAACCACTACTCGGGGGTAGCTATTCTAGCAAAGCACGGTGCCATAACCTGGAAACGTACGAAGGAGGATAAAATGGGGCGGTGGGTGATTTTAGAAGCAGTTATTAATGGCACCCCATTTTCAATCTGTTCCATATATGGTTCCAACTTGGATGATCCTGAAATCATGAACTATCTGAGTATAGAATTAGCTGGTTGGCCATATCCGTTAATTCTCTGTGGAGATCTTAATATTCACTTAGAAAGCAGCTTTAATCTTGCTGGTAGTCTTCCGTATCAAGGAAGAAAAGGTAAGACTTTCAGATCGCTACAGGGGCTAGTTAGGGAACACGGACTCGTGGATGTGTGGCATAGACATAGACCGGGGGATCCTGGCTTTACTTTTTTTTCCGCCCCTCATAGCAAACTAGTCCGTTTGGATTATTTCTTTATCTCTCATCAAACTGCTGAAAAAGTTAATATTGAACTCCTCCCAAGAATTATCTCTGATCACAATCCGCTAATAATTGAGCTTCCGACCAGCGGTTTTATTAGAGCTCTGCCAACATGGACCTTTGATAGAAAGCTATTGATGGATTAAATTTACTGCACATATGGCCAAATGGATTATTGACTTTTTCAATATAAATAGAGGCTCAGCTCCTGAAACTATAGTTTGGGACTCGTTTAAGGCCGCTTTGCGTGGGGAGACTCTTAGCTTTTCCTTATATCGTCAGAAGATGGTACAGGTAAAAATCAGAGGATGGATGGATGAATTACGCCTAGCAGAGATGGAGCTTATAGGGTTTATTCGGGAAGCTAAAAAAAGGAAAATAGATGATTGTCAACAGTGTATTGCGGCCACTAAAGCTAAAATAAATCAATTCTTTGGGGAAGAGATAGCCGCGAAATGTGTACAACATAGAGCTGATATTTATGAACTCGGGGAAAATACTGGGAGACTATTGGCCAAACGGATACAACAGAGGGGGGTGGCCAATCGGATAAATAAAATCCTTGATCAATTCGATCAGATACAGGATTCTCCGACTGAAATTTTGGATGTTTTTCAAAATTTCTATCAACAAGGATTCCTACATTTTGGCAGAATTTATATTACAGATTACGCAGAATGGGTTAAACCATTCTACGACCTGATCCGTCCAGCATTCTCAAGCACACACTGGACCACTGAACACACACAAATATTATGTTCAGTACAAGCTGACATGCTAGATTCAAAACATTACACATGTAAACACAACAAACCTGGTGATCTGCGTAATTGCGGGGGCGTCACAGTACACCTCAAAGAAGGTGACACTGTACAGATTGCATATAAATCGCATCTATATACTAATGCTGAAATGCATTTTAAACAGACAGAAAAAATGCTGACAGCGGTACAGACTGCTGTGTTGAAGGAGAGAACACTGGCTCAGGAAAAACACATTTTTAACGTGACCCCGGTGCCGACCTTTGAGGCTGTCTCAAGAGCAATCGTTCCAAACGCAAAAGCATTGCACCCACAATGGATACAATGGGCTAACTCACTCACCGCAACTACAGACTACAGATTTGACTCTACACCACAAACACAAGCCTTTCTGCAATATGAACAAGAATATCCTCTGCTAATTGAAATCATTCCTCTAGAACAGTAATATATATATATATATATATATATATATATACATACATACATATACACACACACACACACACATGGTTCTGCCCAGTCTGCCGTAGGGACAAAGCACCAATATTCAGCAGTATGCGCTATCGTGAAGGGGTGCATGCAGGATGGAGAATTCCATCCAGAGAAAACCTACACGCAGTCACTTGGTGACTGCACTGTGCAGTTGGCTGAACTTAGGGCTCTAATACTGGCACTGGAGAATACGGATCCCTGATTCCCCACACTCATAGTGTGCGATTCATATCACAGTGCCCAGTCTTATAATAAATATTTACACTACTTGAGCCAGGACAGATACAGAGATTCAAAAGGGTGTACAATAAAACACAAGATCCTTTAGGGAAAGGTGGCAAAGGTGAAAGAGTGCTTGGCACAGACTCATGTAGTCCACACACAATCATCAACGTGTTGGCGTACACATTGCTGGGAATTCAGTGGCTGATGAAGCTGCAAAAGCAATAGTGCGAACTGCTGCAGTCGCTGCAATAACTCGTTTAAGTACAAGAATAGGCAATGACATCATGACGGCTGTCAGTGCTGCACACAACGACACCCACTTGCCGAAAGGCTTACAACTCAAGTACTCTTACAAGTTAGATGTGCAAAACATACCATTTGCTCACATTCCTAGAGTGGGGGATAGATTAATACCAAATTCAGACCACAGGCTAGATTTAATTCTAGCTGCACGAGGGTCTTGCATCCACACAGGGGGGGTGGCTGCTACAGTTTCACTATTGCAGCAACGCTACTGGTGGCCAGTGTAGGAAGCTGGCTCTGTATATACTATACCAAAGTGAGGTATAGTGTGCACAGAGTCCTGTGGAACCCCAAAGGTAGGCAGAGGTAAAAGTAGATAGCACCCTACTCTCCATTTGTGGTAGTGTGGTCGAGCAGTAAGGCTGTATCAGAGGGTAGTGTTAAGCATTTGTTGTACACACTCAATCAGCAAATTATATCACACACTCAAAGACTGAACTTCAGACCAATTGGTTTTGTATAAAAATATTCTTTTAGTCATTTTATTTTCTAGAACCAAGCAAGCCTGGCACAGGTAAGCAATAAATACTTTACAGTAGTAATGCAGTTTGCAAACAGTTTGAATTGCAATTGTATATGCACTTTGTTAGAAACGGGATTTCTGGTTGGCTGGGGCATGCGCCCAAGCCAGGCAGAAACCACCACTCTAGTCAGGGCAAGGGAGTTACACGCTGAAGATAACCCCTGCTCACCCCCTTGGTAGCTTGGCACGAGCAGTCAGGCTTATCCCAGAGGCAATGTGTAAAGCATTTGCGCAGCACACACACACACACACACACACACACACACACACACACACACACAGCAGCAACACACTAGGCACACTACAAAAGAAACTCCACACAAGGTTATATAAAAAATAGCCTTTGTATTATCCAAAACACATTAGAATCATAATCACACATATACACTGTGCCAACTGGCACCAGGTAATAATTTACAGGGGATTATATACATGACCAGGCCAATTGGGCCACGGTCAGAACCATTAGAAAGCACAAGTAGTAAAAATAACCCAACCAGTACCTACTGGTAAAATACTGTACTCCACATTATCACTAGCAACATAAACGCATTAGGTCTGCATCACATTAGGCATAAAACACATTATGCATACACATCATAAGCATAAATCACATTTAGGAGTGCAGCGTAGTAACACTCCCCAGGTGCATAAATCACCTTCAGCATACCTGCATTATGCAATCCTTTAGGGCCTTGCGCCCTACCAGTACACACAGGTACCAAATCTGACCCCAGGCCAACTGGCCTTTTTCTGGGGCCCAAATGCCCTCTGTCCCAAACGTCAGGGCTTGTAATTACAGGGCCGTCTAAGTAGCCCTCTGGCTGCCAAAAGCAGCAAAACCAATGTGCGTAATGCACTGGGGCGGGGGAGTGTATCTCACTCCTTCCTTGCTCTCAGAAATCAAAGATGCCCCCTCGTTGCATCTGCCGGCAACCTCGCGGTGCAGGTGAGGAAAGCACTGGCACCAATCGTGCTCGGGGAGCACCGACAAATGCTCCCGCTACAGCCCCACTCACCGGGACTCTTACGGTGCCTCCTCTCGGCACCACAATGCACAAGGACAGCCCCACTCACCGGGGCTGCTCTCCGTCGACGACTCCGGTCTTCTCCAGCGCGGGGGTAGCTCGGCGGCATCTTGGTGAACCCGCCTCTCTCTCTCCACGAGACGGGGGAGGCAGAGTTGGAGCCCGCAAGGCTCCGGCTCTTGGGACAACACGCGCGGCACACAGGGGCCCTGGATTCCTCTTCGGCTGTGCGGCAATTGGCTCCGCCCAGTCAGGCAGCAGGCGCCTAGCTTCCGGGTCGCTGGTGGCGGCGGCTTTGCTCGGTCTCCGGCTCAAAAGTGCGGGGTAGGCTCCCCCCTTTAAATACACACAAATGCGGGTGGGCTCCCGCTAACAGGAGCACAAAAATGCGGGGTGGTCTCCCGCTTTCCTTTGGCAATGCGGAGGAATCCCCACGTCGGGATCTCCCCCGGACACTTCGCAGCCCAGCGATGCCGGTTCAAAGACGCTCCTCTCTCCTTCTGCAAGGGTGGAGTCCCCCTCTCTGGGACTCCAGCAGCAAAGATGGAGCGCTCACGAGGCGTTCGGTCCACAAAGGTTTCAGGGCGAAGGCTGGGCCCAGGCAGGCCAGCTCACAGGGCCCTCCAGCAGGGAGGCAGTCCCTCGTGGCGGTTCCTCCTGGGGCCCAGCAGCAGCAAGTCCCAAATCACAAGGAAGCACACTTTCATGGGGTCACAGGCCCAGTATATATACATCATTTCTCTTTGTCTGCCCTGGCACAGGGTTTGGGGGAACCAGTCTCAGCTGGTTCTGGGGGGGGGGGGTGTTGATTGGTTGTCAGATTGGGCTCGGTCCTCAGACACACCACAGGGTGGCATGAGCCAGCATTCACCTAGGCAGGCACAGACCTATTCAGGGTCAGGGGACTACTCCTCCCACTACTCCAAATGCAGCTCGCCTATTCAGCTAGCCCCGACTCAACCTGCCCTCCCTGGAGCCACACACACCTCACCAGCCCGTCACTCCAGAGCCAGACATGCAATACACATCAGGCAGGCAGGCAGACACATAGCACACAGAAATGCCAACTTCTAAAAGTGGCATTTCTAAAATAGTGATAAATCTGCGCACATCATTGCGCAGCATTTATTATTACTATTTCAAACTTGACCACGCTGCTCCTCTCATGTCAGGAATTACCACTGAAACACTTATCAGGGAATCCCCAATGCAATTCCTATGAGAGGGCAGCCTCACAGCAGTGAGAAACCAAAATGGCTGTTTGTCACTACCAGGACATGTCACACACTTAAGGTACATGTCCTACCTTCTACCTACAATGCACCCTGCCCATAGGGCTAGCTAGGGCCTACCTTAGGGGTGACTGATATGCAGTAAAAGGGGGGTCGCAGACGTGGCACACACTTTAGGTGTCGCGTCACAGCAGCAGTAACAGGGGCGGTTCCTGTTACTGGGCGGAGGGGCTCCGCCCTTCTAAGTTTACAAGCCTTATGCATGGTAATTGCAAAAAGCAATTATCATCAATATTGATTTTAGAATGATAATGCAGTGCCTTAGACTGCCTGCTGGATGTGACGCTCGCACACGGACGTCAGGCAGGCAGTTTTCCTGAGTCACATGCATTAATTAGTGCGCATGTGCCCATAAAATAGTTTTGGTGACGCAAAGTAATGGGTGAATACGGGCTGAAATGGCACTAGCCCGCTCCTACAATACTCGGGGGTCCTTAGAGACCGCCCATTAGTGACACAAGGTAGCCTCATGTTTAGAAGCAGCCACGGGCGTGTACAACATCAGCCCTGTACTTCCCAGGGTTGCTCCTAAATTACTTCTAAAGCTGCCTCGACACAACCCCACCCTTTTGCAAGTAGTCACAGGGTGGGTGTGGTCAAAACCATAATTGACCACACCCAACCCTGTGACGAGTTGGGAAAGGGATCGGTTACTTATTGAGCGAGAGAACAGTTTATAACATGTACAGAAATCAACCAGGTTGCGAGTCTGCAATAAAAGTCACACAAACTCTCAGATTTAATTACACACGGTTGCACAGTAAATCTCAAATGTGCGTTCATAATACAAATGCTGTAACTAACAAGTGTGTCCGCAATACAAACATTCACCTTTAATAAACTGTGACAATAACCAGCTGGTTGGTCACAGGATAAAAGCCTCAATATCCATATTCAGAAGTTTCACATTCACACCTCATCTCTTGCAACAGAACAGTTTCACTTAACTGGACGGCAAGGACACTAATGCGTTAGAGCTACTCATATCATGTAATTTTAGGATGCGTTATTACATGGAGGCGTCCATCTTCATTCATGTAATGCCGAGTTTATAGTGCACATGTACCTGTTTACAATGTCTGGTAATGTGTCAATGTAAAGGAGGTTATTTTTCAGAACTTTTTGTTTGTGATAGTAAGTCGTTGTTATTGCCTGTTGAAACATTTGAGTACATTTAAGATGTGTGGAAATATTAACAATAAGTAGCTCAATTAAACAGAATACACTGCGCAAGCTTCTGCTCAGTGTATCTGTTCATAGCATTGCAGCCAGAAAGCTTTCCCTTTCAGTTCTGTGGAATCGAATGGGACTGGTGTGCACCTCCGTCTGTGGCAGCAACACCAAACCGCACAGGACCGGGACAGAACTTCGGAGGCCAAGTTTCTTCTAAATTGGTACGGTAACCGAGGGAGACGACAAGAAAGCAACACTAATGCAACTTTAGGTCGAGGTGAGGTGAGGGCATTGACTCGAGGCCCTCTCCTCTATCACAAGTTGCATTATCTTTTTCCTCTCTTGCCCTCTCTCTTCTACGATTACTCTCTATCACCGACTCTTTTACTCGGTTACCCTCTCGCTCTTTCTCAGTCTATTTGCTCTCCCGTCTGTTCCCCGTTTTGTGTTCCCTGGGTCTCTTTTCAACTCTCCTTTGGTTTCCATTGACTCACCCTTTGTTTCTACCTCTCCGTCTCTTTCTCAAATGCCACATGTCTTCTCTAAGTGACTTTCTTCGTTATCTTCCTATTCCACACCCCTCTCTTGCTGTGCTTTTTTTGTTTTCAACATTTCTTCCACTACTTTCTAAATACACATGATGTTATGTTAATGAGCTGCTAGAATATTCAAAAACAGGTAACAGTTTTGTGGCCATAATCCTTTACAAACACTTAGAAAACAAGCTACTCGGAATAAGCATGAATTCATTTTGTATCATTAGCCTTCTTCTTTCGTTCCTACAAAGTAATTTTCAATCCATTTACTTGGTAATGCTTGGGCAGCTTGAATTACTGAATGGCAATCGACGATGCACATTCATAAATATGCACTGTGACTGACACAAACTTTGGAGCAAACACTCTTGCATAAACTCACACTGTGACACTTGCTGAAATGTGCGCATTTGTTCAGGGGCAGTCACAGGTGCTTAGATGTGTGCATCAGTACTGTGCACATACTTTCATACACAGACATAAATCTGCACATATGTACATGCACTTGTTTGTGCACAAATGCTTGCACACACAGGTGTTTTACCAAAGACAGTACACGTATACACATACATAAACACAAAAACCCACACTTTTTTGCAGACACTGGCACATGCACTCATTGCAAAGCAGACTTACACAAACAAATACACGCACAAATACACATTGCTGTCTTACCTGTTATTGTATCCCCTTAGGAGGTCAGACTTGCTAGAAAACCAGAAATTCGCAATTATTTATTTATTTTCCTTCATAAATGCTTAGGAAACTGTATTTTTGGTCCATTTATTGAAGTAATAGTACTAATAATCGCACCAATTTTTAAAATTCTCTCAGGGGGAACCTCCCTCAAACCTCTCTCAGAACTGTTGGACTCGCTGGATTCCCTTGCTCAAATGCAAAAGAATTATTTGGCCTTGCGCCCTACCACTATCAAATTCCACCAGCCGCCACTGGGCAGTAACACTGCACGCACAGGCCCTGCAATGGCAGAGGCCTGAGACAGGTTTGAAAGGCTACTTTGGTGGGTGGCGCAATCAGCGCTGCAAGCCCACCAGTAGCATTTAATTTACTGGCCCTGGGTATCTGAGATACAAATTTACAAGGGACTGACAGGTAAATTAAATACGCCAAACAGGTGTACACCAATCTTACCAAGTTTACCACAGAGAGCACACGCACTTTACACTGGACAGCAGTGCTAAAGTGCCGAGAGTCCTAAAAACATAAATCACCATGTCAGAAAAAAGGCTAGGAGGAAGGCAAAAAGTTCAGGGATGACCCTGCAAAAAGGGCCAAGTCCAACACACTTTGATTTGATTACAGTAGAGCTACTAGTAATGCAATGCTTTTGATATACTGTACATATACTTTGTATTGGCTTTTTAGTAGAATGTCAAGTAGATTACTTTACAGATTACTTTTCTTACACAGTGCAGTATACCTGGATACTGCACTGGGACATTTCCTGTAAACAGGTAAGTAAAAGCGTTTTTGTTATTTAGTTACAGTTTTAAAGCGTTTCTTAGATTTTCCAACACCACACTTAGAAACTTTTCGCAGAAAAACAGTCAATGTTATCCTATGGAGGAAAATAGGGTTATCGGTTCAAAGGTAAGTATTCGGTTATGGGAGTTGGTATTCTGGGGGTAGACTCAGGGGACTCCCAGGGTAAAGGATGCACTCTTGTTACACCCTCTGCGGCACTAGGGCGGCCGGGTGCAGAGTGCTGAGCCCAATGTTATCCAATGGGGGATAGGGGGCCTCCGGTTGGCGGCTGCTGACTAGCAGGCCACTGGGTTGTGGGAGCAAAGCTCCTGGACTTAAGCTCGGGGCAAATGGGGGTTCAAGCCAGCACAAAAGGTGCACCCTCAGCAGCACTGGGGTGGCCGGGTGCAGAGTGCTCTTTTGGCGTCGGGTGCCCTGTAGCTTTCAATGGGGAGTCTCCGGTTTGCAAACACACTGCAGGCTCGGGGACAAAGGTCTTCTGGGAGAGGTAAGTTGGGATGCTGGGGATTGGTTAGGCACCGTCGGTTGGGCCACCCAAGGCCTTGGGGCGTCGGGTGCAGGGGTGCCTTTTGGGGTCGGATCTTCTTACCAGCTCCTGGTCGCGGTTGGGGGGGGGACCTTCCGGTTTGAGGCTGCAGTCAGCTTAAGGCAGGTCAGGGGTCACCAGATCTTGGGTCAGGATCGCCAGTGAGACCTCCTCTTGGTGTTGAGCCACTCGAACTCGGGCCGTGGGCGTCGGGTGCAGACTTTACCGGACCTGGAGTTTGTGGGTGAACAAATCCGGTGTTCACGGGAAACAGAGTCTTTTCTTTTGAAGGCAGGGCAGGTCCTCTGGGTTCTTGCGGCTGCTGGCTGCAGGACACACCGGAGTTTCACTTCTGCAGGTTCGAGGTGGGGACAGGCCGGTAGGGCTGGAGCCAAGTCAGTGGGCGTCCTCCTCTTGTTAGCTTCGGCACGGCTGTTCGGTCCTTCTTTTCTTCTTCTGGTTTCTTGTCTGACTTCTTGGTTCAGGGCTGCACCCTAAATACTGTATTGAGGGGGCATTTTAGGGGTCTCAAGGTCAGTAGCCAATGGGCTACTGACGTTAGGGTGACTACACCCTTGGTGTGCTCACCCCACGTGGGGGAGTGAGCACAATCCCTAATCCTGATTGGGGAGTGCCTGCCATCTGCAAGATGACGGGCACTGAAGAGTGGGCTTCACCTCACCTCCCCCACCTGAGGGGTGGAGTAGGCATAGGTGGGCACACCTTCTGGGCTGGCTAATTTTTCCCGCCTGTCTTCCCGCCAAAAAGGAGGGGAGACAGGAAGGGGGCCTGCTCCTGATAGTAGGAGAGGCTGGGGGTCGCATTACAAAGGCTGCACGGCCTTTGAAGCTCCCCTGCCACAGATGGCTCTTCCTGGCCTGGGGGAGGTGTGAACACCTCGCCCAGGAAAGGCTTTGTTTCAGGGCTCAGGGAGCAAAGGCTCCCACCCTAGGGGTCCAGAAACATGCATCGTGGTGGCAGGCTGGTGTGTACCAGTCAGGGAACCCACCAGAGGCTGGTCGTTTTTCAGGGGGCATCTCTAAGATGCCTTCTGAGTGCCTTTTTCATTAAATCCCACACTGGCATCAGTGTGGGTTTAATGTGCTGAGAAGTTTGATACCAAACTTCCCAGTTTTCAGTAAAGCCATTATGGTGCTGTGGAGTTCGTAATGACAAACTTCCAGCACCATATATTCTTAATGGCATTACTGCACTTACAATGTCTAAGAATTGGCTTAGACACTGTAGGGGTACAGGGCTCATGCACCTGTACCCTCACCACTGGTATAGTGCACCCAGCTAGAGGGGTGGCTGACCTATGCCAGGGCAGTGGGTTGTAGGCATGGCACACAGGGATGTGTGCCATGTCGACTCCTCACTTTGTTCTGCACCAAAACACGCAGCCTGCAATGGCAGTGTGTGTGTAAAGGTACAGGGCCTCTAAGGGTGGCACAATAAGTACTGCAGCCCTTAGAGGCCTTCCCTGGCCACAGTGCCCTTTTACCCATGGTACCTTTTACAAGGGACTGACATGTGGCTAGAGAGGTGCCAATTGGGGGTACAAGGTACAGTTTTGGGGAAATAACACAGGCCGTGGGAACCTGATTGGCAGGGACCCAGGGCACATCAAGTCAAAGTGCATCAGTAGTCTGGCAAAAAGGGGGGGGGGGGGGTTTACTGCAACAGAAACGCAGCTTCCTACAGCCAGGTCTCTATAAACAGACCAAGGACTTTGTCCTTAAATGGAACATCTGCTAGCAGATGATTGATTCCATGGTGGCACGTTCACCACAAACACCTCTATTGATTTCAAACAAGCCTCTCGCTTGTGTTTATTTAGATCATTGCGGCCCATTGTCATCAGATGGGGCTTACCGTTACATTTTGGTTGCAGTAGATTCCTGTGGGTATGGCCATAGTGGTCGGCTGATGCCCGAACTGTTATAAAGGATCTGCGAGTCTTTATCATGACATATGCAGTTGGCACACTACATTCCGAACAGGGACTGGCATTTGCCTCCAAAGCTTACAAAGATGCCATGGGAAGTTGGGGTGTGACTCTGCGGTATTCCTCCCTGTACCATCCAGAGGGAAATTTGGTTGTGGAGAGAAAAAAAACGGGCCTTAAAGCAGCCTTTAACAGCTAGGGTACTAAGTTCAGGTCACAGTTTGGTCCATCATCTAGATGGGGTCCAGAGGGCACTTTATCTGCCTAGGAAATCCCTGGGTGGTTGGACTCCCTATGAAATCCTGTTTGGTGTAAATATGTGGGGCACAGACGTTGACAGTCCCAACACAGTGGCGGCGGAAACACCATTTGATCTAAACGAACGTCTGGGTGTTTTACAGGAACTGAACAGTTTCTGGGACACACCACCACTGGTGAAGGTAGTTTCAGCAAGGCCTGGTTGAATCCCGAGGATTGGGGATCTGGTCAGGGTCAAAATTGTTCACAAGAAAGAATTTGGGCCATCCTACAGAGCGCCTGTACCTGTCCTGGCCATTGAAGGTACTAGAACCGTACTTCTTCCGCCCCTTTCCGGCTGCAAAAACAAGAGATTCATCTCCATTGATTTGATCAAACCACATTATGTGTCTGATTTTCAACAGTAGGCCACGTGTGCTCCTGGGTAGTTACCTGCCTCCTCTTGCTACCATACAAGAAGTTCAGATGGAAACTTTAATAACTGATGAAGCATCCTCTCTCCAACAGGAGATTGCAGTAACCAACCATGAAGTATCCCTTATACCAGTTACTACAACTGTACACTCAACTAATACAGAAACACAGATTTCAATTCGGAATCCTGATACAAATCCTGTTTTTATCAATGTACCACTCCTGGTATTATGAAAACTGCAGATCTGCCAAAAACAGATCGGACTGCCTCTGGCTACTTAATCAGCATTGATGACTTTTCCTCAGATTCATCTGATCCATCTGCACCACCACCCATACCATTTCAGATGAGACTGCGTGTTTTCCATCTTCGGATGAAAAATACATACTTTGTTCCTCCATGGTCACACCTCTGGATTACAATTGCTTTACTTTTCCTGGTCCTTTGGATTCGTTTGGTAACAGTCTCTTTCTTGCTTCTCAATGGATGCCATCTCCCTGAACACTCTGCAGTACAACTGATGAACTTGGTTCTTAAACCACACTCATCACACAAAGAATGAAGAGACCTTTCCCTGGTGAAGATTTCAGCTATTCCAGTTCCTGGTGAGATTGTTTGGGATAGGGTACTGTATGATGTGTGTAGCCCTACTAAACTTTTAAAAATTCCATATTTGTTTAGATTATCTATCTTTAAACGGCATTGTCACCCCTAATACGATCCCAGATGATTGGAATGTAAACAGTACATGAAATGCTAGAAGATCTAGGGCATTCTACTGTTTTTTCATCTGAGGAGCTGTACAAAGGTACATCCATTTATGGTGAAATGTTCAGTTTTCAACATTACGATCATCATTTCCTCCATAAAGCAATTACTCCATGTGCTGTTTTTAATTACTGACAATGGGAACATTGCCCTACCCCACCATGGGGTAGTTAAAAAATATTTGCGCAGAAGTTTGCTTAATTTTCTGGTTATGATGCATTAGACCCAGTGTTTTATTATTATAAACTTGCACAATCACCTACAAAGAAAAACATGTCAAACACCAAGCTGATTTATTCTGCTTCTTTTCTTTACCAGCTGTCCACACAATGGTTTGACTTTTGGAGGGACGCTATTGATGTAAAATCAATTTGAGGGAAAAAGGATATACAGGTTCAGGGGAACAAGGCTTTATTTACAGCATGCCTTACATCACAACAAATGATTTTCCTGAACGCATCTGTGCAACAAACGTCAGGTCTTGGCTTAGCCAAGATAAAAGATTTGAACACACCATGCATTCCCACATTCGCACGTTTTGAAAACTGGCAACCGCTTACAAAATACAAGGAGGAAACACTAGACATCATGCTAGGCAATGGCATGTATAATAATTCATCAGAAACCAATTGGAAGGGATGGTTAGTGTGGCCGTTAGACACTAATGGATGTCAAGCACCGTTCCTGGGTAACACAGGGGGCTTTAAGATCAGCAGGCCTGATCTGCGTTATGTGCAGACAGAACATTCAGGGGTGGTAACAATGTACAGTATTGGGAAGCTGTGCCTTGATTGGCTAAAAACCTCAACATTGTCCCAGATGAAAACACTTGACCCTGCTTTCTGATGGTCGGGAACTAGGTGACTTCTTGTTAGGGCCTACAAAACCACATCAAAAACGCTTCTTGTATGCAATATACAATGAAATATGTAAAGTTTCTCAGCAGGAAGCTCCTGGAAGACTGCGTGAGATTGACAGTGCTAATTTAGAGAAGGCTCTAGCAGTGGTTGACAATTGCTTGACCACCCCGTCCTCTAGAATGTACTTCCTGGGTAACATAGTGGCATCAGCAATAGATATCATACAACACGAGATATCTGCATTACAACATGGGCAATCGCAACTGAGATCCATCCTGCTATTGAGTTGGACGCTTCAGACACTTCGTTCTGGTCACGTACCCTGGCGACATTAAAGCCACTTGCCTATTTTCACCTTACCAACTGACCAAACAGCAAATACTCATGGCACGCGAAGATGCAACATACACTATGTTACACATAGAGAGAGATTAGAGAGACTGTTCTTCACTGTTGCTGAAACACTTCCCGCAGACTGGATAATCCATGGGTTCATTACTCTGCCGATTTTGACATTCTGTTTCCAATACTGCTTAGAACACCATCAAGTGGGCACATACGAAGCATTAGGCGAAGGCTATGTGCATGAGTATTGGGAATTGCCTTTCAAATTCTGATGTCGGAACAAAGACACTTACGTTTTTCTCAGCTGTGAGAATGCTTTAAGTGGTTACTTATTGTAGCAAACTTATCTTGCTTCTTGAAAGGTTCCCCAGCGGCCATTATTCGTCTGGCTTTCAGATTACTCTTAAATGGGAGTTGACATTGAACGATCAAGGTAACTGCGGGATGAGACTGGACATAGCCTATCTTGTCATGGTTTCTTCCGTGGTCACTTGCTGTACACACGAATGGTTTCCACCTTCCTGTACAGTTAGGGAGGCACCACTGTGGTCTTCGATTAAGCTTTTAAACATGCACTTTGACACCTTGAGCAGACTGAAAGCCATATGGTTTCAGAAAGATGTGGTCTTATCATATGCAAAGGAGAGTCTGATCTTCAAGTTGCAAGGTCTTCTGAAATACAGTCGCTACTCCGCACTCATTTCCCACAACATTTTGGGAAATTGGTGCACCGCATTATTAATAGGTCTCATATTGTGGGGGTAGAGCGCTTTTTAAAAAGCTTAGGCTCTGGTTTGGTTAGTACCTTCCAGACAGTTTTTGGGAGTTATTCCCATCATTTATGCACTCCATGTTCGGAAGCGGTTTTGGAGGACCAAGCTGGTCTTATTCCTGATTGTCGGACTGTGATTATAATTATTCTGCTCCACATTGGATGTCCCATTTCGAGATCAAAGGAAACTGGCACTACCACATGTGCTCCTGTGCAGTGAACGCATGGCACAATATTCGGTGCACTTTTGTTTCAGGAATTAAATGAACATAGGTTCTTATTTCGAGCTGTGTGGCTTCACTGCGTACAGCACGTATTCCACTGTCAGCTGTGCACTTTTGTTTGCTCCTTCGACTTGTGCCTGGAAACGCAATCAGTTCAGCCTCTGGACATGAACGTACTGGTGGACCCCTTAAAAGCCCATTTGTATCCCTGTCCTTTGCATATACCCTTGCTTCTAAACCCATTCTACAAGCCTTCTTGGGATACTTCTGCTCCTGGTGAATTGGATCTTGGCTCTGGTCCTGTGAACTCTCCATTAACTGTGGTCACTCTTTCAGTGGCTGCTGTGGGTGTTGGATGGGAACACACTTGCTCCATAAACCTGATCCGAGGGTTCATCGTCTGCGGTTGCTGGGAACAGAAATGTTTTGTCCACCACTCGAAACACAAGCAATTGGCTATTCTATTTGGCAGGAACAATTTGATTTGGGCTGTTTTTAACATCCTAAATTACTTATAAAAGTGTTATTTATTCGCCTTTATAATTTTTAAAACAATGGCTTTCTGTATACTTTGGTTTTCAAACTGTGATTGCCTTCTTAGATACATTTAAGATGTTAGCACCTTTAGATAATCAAATGCTGTAGCATTGCCATAGATCGCTTTCTTAGTATTAGATAGCCTTAGTTAACTTATGTCCGAGGAGTGGGTGCCATGTGGCTAGGTTAGGCCCAGGAAGAAACAGCGTCATTTTAAATGTATATGTTTCGAGAGTTTCCTTCTTTTCCACACAATGACTTTTGACACACTTCTGCTTGTGACACAGTGCAGGATTAGTTTCTCTGAAACCACATTTCTGTAACAAATATACTCTTTTGAAGTTAACTTGTAGCCTTTAACCATTACCTATAAACATATGAAAAGACAGCTGTTGAACAAATTTTGGTCAAGTTAAATTATTTAGCCGTTCCAAAACCCGACAGTTTTGGAAGGAAGCTTCTAAACGTTCAGTAAAATGTATACTGCATTAAAATGATTTGGATGCTCAATCACAGATATAAACAGTTAATTAAGACTTTTCTCCAAATCACTGATAAGGTTACAGAATACTGTTTTTATCACTATCTTATCTGCCATTGCTGCCTCTGCATTGCTATTGTGGATGTTTATGAATGAATGTTAATTGTCTGAGGAGGCATTAGAATATTAGAGGAGATACGAAATTGTGAGGTTATGTGTGTCCTAAACTGATTTCACAGGATATGTATTTTAGTGCCATGATGTATAACTCATGTTTAGGTCTCACCTACAGATGTTGAAAGACATATTGTGTACAATATCAATACTTACGGTGGGAATCCAGTCAGCCTAAGGATCATTGGATAGCTTTCTTGTCAATCTCATTTGCTTGCTTCTTATTCAGTGGCTTTCCTTCTTCTTCCGTTTGTCACTCACCTAAAAAATAGCTCCTTTTCCATTCTTTTGATTGGATGACTTGTGTCCTTCAACAGCTGACATCAGGGAACTATTTTTTTCGTTCTGCTCTAGTAATGCAAGAGAGTACTTCCCCTAACACATATCCATCTCTCACACTCTCCATTGTGATCCCCCAAGCTCATCCATTTCTTCCCCAAACCCACCCGGTTCCACTCTGCTTTTTATTTTTCTCCCCCCAGCTCCTCCATTGCTCCCCACCACTTCGTTGCATTAACTCTTTCTCTTCCCTAAACTCGTCCTTTGCTCCATGACCAGTGTCCATCATCTTGTAACACTAAATTAAAAGTAAACAAAACAGCCTCAGCAACGTTATGACACCTATATGCACATGCGTACTGGCACATCAGTGAATAAATCATGTAGCTCAGGCCGGCCATTTCCCCCGTTTTTTCCCTTGTTACCGATGCTATTCAGTATTGACAGCAATAAGTGTTTTTAATTGTTGCTGATGTCGTAAGCAACAAGCATTGGTAAAACCAAAACGCAAGAAAATGCCGTTGAAAGGCAAAACATACTGGCTTTGCCAATGCTGGTTACTTGTGTATCTTTCTAAATTATATTTTATATCAGCAGCTCCAGTTGTCAACTACTATAACACATGTTATGAACTAAAAGTCAGGAGGTTTTCCCATTCACATAGCATAGCATTGGATGGTGGAATGTGAACTGAAATGCATTTGATGGTAATATGATTTGTTTTAGGCAGTAGCTTCTCTATTTTAGCTTATTAAATTACTTTATTGCCCTTTACTGTATCCTCTTCTTCTAACTACATACATGTTGCTACTTATGGAACAGCTTTTAGAAAAATGAAAGGATAAAAGAGCACTGAGTAAGATGGAAATCTAGGATATGGACTAATTTTTGTGGGGAATAGGTTTGTGCTGGAGAATAAAATTTTGGTTTTAAAAATACATTTGAGCAGGTTTGAAGCTATCCATCTTTATAGCACACTTACCATTTACTGTAGCAATCAAAACTGCTAGGGGTCCTGCCATATGTAGACATAGTAGTGCATCACCTGCGAAAGGCAGCACACTAACAATATATGCTCTAATGAAGCTTACCACAATAATTGATGCTTAGCATTTGATCACTATATTTGAATTACAAGAGAGCTGAAAATATATATTTAAATCAAGACTGCTGAACTAAAACCATTCTTAAATTAGGGCTTGAAACAACTACAACAATTTCCGCAGTGTTTCATTTCGGAGGGCAGTCTTAATTGCACAAGACTTAGGATGCGCCCTGCTATCTGAAACTGACCAGTGTTTACTCAGACAATGGGGTTGTAAATTGGTGATAGCATAATTCAGTGTTCTTATGAAGTGCACAATCAAGAGTAAAATGCTACTTAGCACTGGTAATTTATCGCATACAGACTAGGAAGGCAGCTAGATGTTTCTTCTACACTAAAGCAGCCAGGAAGGAAATTCCACTCTCTCGGACTACTTCCTTCTACTGGATGTGTAAAGTAGGAGACAATTAGGTGGATCTTGACAGTGGTGCCAATGTCTTATTCAGGGGCTGTGCATAAAACAATTAATTAGGGCAGGATTGTAGATGCATTCACAAAGGATCTTAATTGTTATTATGGCTTATACCTGAAGCTTGTGCTGGTAGAAGTAGGCAGATTAAAAATGATCTCTTCTCCGCATATTATGTGACATGGCTTTGAATTTTCTGATTATGGAAACATCAGAATTGTCCAGCCAGGAGTGACAAATGTACTTAGGAACATTATACACTGCATATCGTGGATTACAACTTTTTGTTGCTTAAACCCTGGTCTGCTTTTTCTACTAGATTTTAACTCCTGCATTTGGCTTCACGTTCTGCTCATCCTTGCCTTTGTTTAGTGCTCAACCAGGGATGCTGCCAGACCATTTCTTGATGTAGAGTTGACCCTCATGTCTGCATAACTATTATCTATTACATACTGGGTACAGAATTTCAAAAATTAATTTGGGATATCTTACACTCCGATGGGAAAACAAAGAAAGGAATTTCGATACAATATGATGGCTGTGACATCTACCAATATGATTGTTGTGACATCTCCCTGCAAGAACAGAAAATCTTGACAAACACAGAACTTGGGCCTTTTTAAAATGTTTTATTTGAGTGAGGTGCATATGCTTGACGGAGCATCACAGCTGCATTATAGTATAGTGATGCCTTTACAGCACAGATGAATCACCAGTAATAGGCGAAGCTAAGCCTAAACTGAAATACCTTTAGGCTGATTCTTGTTCTAAATACAAATTCAGAACACATGAGCTCTTCGTAAGCATTGCAATCATGGCAAATGTTCTTTAAAAGCCATTCAGTTTCCACTAGGCGTCATTTTAAAAATGTGATAACCTCTCCTTTAGGATAACATTATCGTTTAACTCTAATTTAGTTTCAAGAGTAATATTTTTTTTTCATATTAAAAAGGTGCTGAATGATTCTCTCAAAGAAAACAGAACATACTTTATAAATTCAGATTTCACCAAAGACAGGTCAATCTATATAACTTGTTGTTATTAAATAGTAGAAAAGGTTCGCTCAGCATTTTCTAGTCACAAGGAATCACTAGTCTAATGTGAAAATGCACATCCTCCTCCCAAGAACAGAGTACTTCAGTAAATGAATGAAGGAAAGTTAACTGACTTTGTCTTTGGACGCAAAAAAAACGTACTGAAGAGTGTGAAGTTCAAAGTGCTTGTGAAATACGACTTTTTAATGTTAAAGCTTGGTCCAACCAACAACATGAAAAAAAGATCTAAAATTTTAAGTGAGACATTCGATCTGATTAAAAAGGGGAAAACTGAAGTGATTGTAAGCAAACATACAAAAACGAGATCACCACCAGGCAAGATGTTTTACCAAATGTTTAATAAAGAGGAAGAGAATGAATTCCAATTAATACACAACTATCTGGTTTGTGGGTTCAGAGAGTTCTCATTTTCTATCACACGTACGATGAATGCCTGGAAACAAAAAAGCAAGCACATTGCCTTCTGGTCAAAAGCACATCAATAGCCACAATCTAGCTGTTACAACTTAATTTAGGTAGTTTACTTGTTTTGTTCAACCACTGACAACCCTGATGAACAATGCCCTCTGGTAGAAGGACTCAATTTGACAACGGCTTTCAAAAGTAACTTTAACAGAATGATACATTTCGAAAAGAATTGTGCGGGGACAGACAAATGAACAGTCATTTCTCTAATCCACTGAAGACCACCACAAAAAGTAAAAGCAAAAGCTAGTGGGATTTTTTGAAACTGCTGCTTCGTGTGAAATAACAGCACCAAGACAACCCCATCAATTGCTCAAAGCGAATATCAACCAACAGAGGCGGAATGAAGTAAACACTTAAACCAGACTAAAGCACCATCTTAAAAGCTAACAGGGTGAATTATTAAGCAACCGGTAATGCTGTCAGTTACTTAAGTATTTCGTCCTGGCAAGGAAGCCCATCCTCAGACTGAAAACCAGCGATAGCTGGAAGGGTCAAACTCAAACCTTCGCTTGACCTTTGAAAGTCAAATTTAAAATGGCAGTTCTCTGGAAGATGAAGAAAAGCGAATGGGCCATTCCTCTGGTGGAATGATCTCGTCATAATCCAGGAAGACCAGATTCTCTCTCTCAAAAAAAAAAAAAAAAAAAAAGCCTTGCAAACATATACCACGTTTCCAGAAAAGGAAAATAAATGATATATGTTTCAAAGCTTGTACTAACTGAAGAAAATGAACCCGATCTTTCGAACCCGATCTAAGAATGTCACACGAAAATAAAGGTTTAGTCCGGCAGCACATTAAATCCATATGCACACGTTGTTGCTGGAGCAAGAAAATTATAAATGGAGTGAATCGTTCAGGTTCTTGTTCCATATACTGAAGCATTGTAGTGTTCAAGATATACACTACAGTAGATCCTCATAAAAAGATATTTTACTGCACAGCTGCCAAAATGCACCACAGCAAAATACTCCTACTTCAAGGAAAAGAAGCCACTGAAAACGTGTTTACCATCGCCAACGTGGTCACAGCAAATGGTATCCTAACAGTAGCAAAAACAAGGTCGTGCGGCTCTCCAGAGAAAATCCTGCAAGAACACATCCTTTCTCTCAAAAAAGACACGCGAGGAAGAGGCCATTAACCCGAGATAAGGTATACTTCCCATCCCTACAGTGGCCAGTCACCGCTTTCTGTGTCTTCGATCATGCTTATCTTTCGTGCTTTTGCTCCTGGAAGGAGAGTGGCTGCGGTCCCTTCTACTCCCAGAGCGACTGCGATCGTAAGGGTGGCTTCTGTGTTTCTTTGGGTGCTCTTCTTTCTGGCTCTGTTCCACTTCAGAAACCTCCTTGTCCTCTTTTGAGCTTTCACGGTGTTGTCTCTGTGAAGGGATTGTGTTCCTAATAGTGTTGATGAGGAACCGCTTGTTCGCACCAACAAGAGGGCATTTGATCCTGCACAAAAACAAACAAAATAAATTAGACAAATTAACTGCTTTAAGCTTTATATTTACATGCCATCTAGTGTCGTTTCAGAGCACATTAATTTTTGGTTATTTTTCAAACTGCGTTCAATAAGTTAATTCACATAACATTAAAAATTGCCACCAATCTAAAACCCAACTATTGGTAGGTAGATAACAGCAATTCATTTGAAACAACAAGAAACGTTCCCCCTCTTGGATTTCACAAAGCCCGTCTTGAATTTCTAGCATTCTGCTGCTGGTAATTGTCAATTATAACTCTTGTAAACCCCAAAGAATATGCAACAATGTGATGTCTACTCATTTTCTCCCACAAGAACAAAATGTGATGATAGAACACAGATTAGTCTTTAAATGTTTCATTAAATGTGGAGGGGATCACTATTGCCTTAGAAAAATTAATGGGCTAGGCCAGTCCAGCTTGTTGAAGCCCTGTTACGTTTCAGGCAAATTTTTAGGTCTCACCTAATACAATGCATGCGCTGCCTGTTGCAAGACATATTGTTAGCTTACACCGGGCTTAGAGCTCACCCAATGCTAGCTATTGGTTGGCTTCATTGCCACTCTCATTTGCTTGCTTTTTATTCGTCAGCTCCATACGCTTTCCTTTCTTGTGCTTGTCCCTCCCTTGAAGCATGGACATATTACTTGTGTTCTTCCATTGCTCATTTTTCAGGCGCTACTTCTTTCTTTTTGTTTAAACACTCTACAAGCGTGTGTGCATTTTCCAGTTGTCTCCATTGAGTTAGATTTCCGACCACAACAAGTTGTTGTTCTTGCTTCCTCCCCGCCCACCGTCCCCTGCCGTTCTTCCTTCCTCACCACCCCTTGCCTGTTTGGTCCTCCAGCCCTGCCAGCCAACCTTCCATTGTCAGTGTGTTTCCCCAGCCTCTCGCCCGATGTTGTCTGGGTGCTTCCTCAACCCTCCACCCATCGTTGCCTGTGTGCATCCCCATCCCCACACACCCACCCACCTTCAGTTGTCTGGGTGCTTTCCCAGCCCCGATCCATTGTCATCTTGCTTCCCTAGTTCCTGCCACTCAGCCTCCATTGTCAACTTGCTTCCCCAACCCTTATTGCCTACACTCAATTGTCTGTGTGCTCCGTTATTACCCACACTGTGTTTATGTGCTTCCGCATGGTCTTTTGTGTGTCCTCTCCCTCCCCCCCCAACTCAATCCTTCTAACCACCCCTCTCAGGCTCCATATTCCCTCATCTCCAACCCACTACGATTTTTTTCCAACATCAAAAAAAAAAAAAAAAAAATGAGTGTTGGCCGCATTGCAGCACTTAAAAAAAATAAAAATATATCTGTATCCATGCTGCAATGCTCACTCATAGGTGAGACCTAGGAGCATTGGAAATGCTTATTGTTTCTTTCAACCTACCAGACACCTTCGCTCGCAACATAATATGTATCCTGTCTCACTAAACATTATTGGTCGCTGCAACACTAAATATTATCATACACCACCCTCTCATCACATCTCAGCATACACTAATCATCTTTCTTCTAGAGGAACTTAACAGTACAATATGTTGGTGCTTGTGCTGGCCTGCAGAATTCTAAACTAAGTGTTTTACTATCAGTTAACTAGTTGATGTGAAATACGGTGGTATCTAAGGTTCATCAAATGCAGTCTTAACTGAAAACAAGAGCTTCTGAGGGCAATCATCCTCACTATTGGCATTAAGTAGAAACTTTGCTATGTGCCCTACAACACTAAGTGAAGTGTGGGGTAAATAAAACGCTGCCAAGTGAATTCCCCGCCAACATTTCTTCAAGGTTGAATTCCTTGCCAAAATCGCACTGCAGGTGAAGGAAGGGAATTCCAACAAGGTAAAAGGTGGTGGTTTATACTTTGCAAATTAGTACTGGACAGAAGTTACAGGGGGCAGGGATGCACCCAGCTTAAACAATAAAAGAGCAGCCAGTCACAGATTAAGTCTACTGAAGAGAAAGTAGGACACACAGATTTGGAGGCAGGTTACAGTGCTAAACACAGCTTTACTTCTGGCTCGTGCTCGTATCCACAACTTATGACCCACTGCTAATTCCCCAATCCATCTGTTGTACACTGCTCTGGCCAACAGGCACAGGGCCAGACAGTTGAAAATATTAGGCTGAATGTGCGGAGGGGGTCTAAACCCATTTAGCAGAGGGACAGTTTAAAAGTAAATCTATTAACAGCCAATGGGAAATTCACTTTTGGAATAGCACTGATAGGTTAATCAAAGTTTTGTCCAGCTGTTTATCCACCTACTATCAGTTAAGACTGACTGCTTGCCTTATCCACAATCCTCTCCTGACGGTCATGGTCCGGGATGGAGAATGTTTCTTTCCTCTTTAGTGGATTCTAGGGATTCATCCTCCGTTCTCCTCTGCTTCATCTTGTGACTCTACATGGAGCTGCTTGGTGCTCTTCTCACAGATAACAGAATCAGCGTTCACCAATATGCTGATGATACACAACTCTACTTTAAAGTCTCCTCGCCTTCAGAGAGCCAATGCCTCAAACACTGTCTTCACATCATCCAGACGTGGAAGTCCAGCGCCTACCTGAAGCTCAACCAAACCAAGACAGAATTACAATTATTTGCCAAGAACACCAAACAAGAAACAGTACAAACCTGCCTCAATTACATGAACTTTGATGGCTTCAAACCCCAACTTTCCCCAAATGCCAACTCACTAAGATTCCCTTTTGGACACCAACCTCACCCTCATGGACACACATTGCTGGTTTGGCGCTATTGAAATACCATATACATACATGACCCTTTATGACTTACCACTTCCAGTTTCTCTGGCTATCCTCTTTTGATTTTCTTATGCATCTTGGGACCTGGAAACCCTGCTTCAAGTTGCCATAGGCCTCAAGGGGACTGACCATGCTCTCACAGGTATCCAACAGTGATCCACAGAGTTTCCTTTCCTCAATGCCTCCCCAATTATCATTTTCACTCCTGCGCATGCGGACATACTTTTGCATGATTCTGGACAGTCAGTCTCGCAAGATAAAAATGGAAAACAAATCTTGAAATATGATAGTGTTTGTGCTGGCTGGAATGAAAAAGCCAGCAGCAAGTGGGTGAAATATTAAAGTTCATAGAACTAAAGAATACAGGAAAACAAGATTTTGCGCCTAGCCATAAGTAAAACAAACACTGGGGAAGTCAACAAGGTACGCCTAGCAGGTTGGTTAATGCTTTTTGCCAATGCTGTATTGGCAAAAAAAAAAAAGTGTGTTAAAATGTATTTGCATACACTTCATGACGCTACAGGGGCTTTATGTGAAGACGTGCATGACATTGTGTTTATTTTGTTCCATTTATCATACTATGATGGGAGAATAAATTGAAAAAAACTGGGGAGCAGCAGAGGAGTGTGGTAAAAACTCAATGCAAGGGGAGCACCATAGATTGTGGGAGCAAGGGAGGAGCATGAGGTAGGGTGAACATTTAAAAATAAAAAGTCATGCAGGGTGGGGAGGTTATGGTTTAGCTGGTGGGGGGAGGAAGGAGGAAGCAACAAAGCACATGAGGGATGTATTAGATTAGCAATGTATGAGAGAGAGCAAAAAAACACAAAGCATGCCCATGGAGTGTTGAAAGAAAAAAAAAATAGTTTCTCAAGTGAAAGCAGCGAAAGGATACAAGTCATACAATCAAAATGATTGTAAAGAAGCTATGCTCTAGGGAAGTGACAAACACGAGAAGAGTAATAAAAGCCATTGAATAAGAAGCAAGCAAATAAGATTGACGAGAAAAAAAACAATGATAAGT
Organism: Calotriton arnoldi; assembly: GCA_963921515.1. Classification (NCBI taxonomy): domain Eukaryota; kingdom Metazoa; phylum Chordata; class Amphibia; order Caudata; family Salamandridae; genus Calotriton; species Calotriton arnoldi. The sequence continues at coordinate 3,033,477 of CAWUFW010001158.1, forward strand.
AGTATGCTGGCCCAAAACTCACTGTAAGTATTGGTATGAACTACAATAGGTCCTTTGACAAGAGGCAGCTAAAAGCCATCTGCAGGTGGGACCTCACAAATAATAAAGAACTATGACCAATAAGAAAGAGCGAGAGCAGATGCTGTACTGCTGTTACACATTGATTTCCCTTAATAGGGGAGTTACTCCTAATCTCTACAATTTCTGAATTGTCAATGGGTGGCAGGAAAACCGGCTGTAGACTAATAAACACTTAACCGTTTCAAATTAACGCAATATAAAAGCCAGAAATTTTGACACATGATCTCAAAGACCCTAGAGAGTGACAGCAGTCAGCCATTAAAACGGTTCATCACCTAGGCCTTAAGTCAGGAGTGACATAACGCATCATCTTGTGTTTTTCTGAAGAGATGTAGCCATCCCAGTAACCTCTGCAGTAGTCAACAGATAGTGCTGATAGGACTCTCAGAAGCTATCCAGTTTCTTCCACGCAGAGTTCAAAGACAAGGTTACCTTTTTTAAGGCATTAAGGAAGAACTCCTGCTATTGTTTGACTGCTCTTCATATACTTGCCAATGGATGTCACATAATAAAAAAACTATGTAACCTTCATTGTCTGAAAGCAACTCATCATCACCAGAGAACAAGGTACAAGAGGCTCCTTGGTTTTAGTCACCAACTTCTAAATATTCCTGACTAGGGGTGAAAGAACCAGACTCAATGAAACATGCCCAGGCTGACACCATTTTTTCATTGATGCTACACTATAAAATATAAAAAGGAAGCAAGAGATGCACTCAAGGGAACCTCTGTTTATGAACAGAACGGATGCAATCAGTGCAGTCCATCAAAGCACTAACCTCTCACAGAGGCTGAACATAATCCGATGCTCACCTCAGTTTACCTTGACCGGCGTTGTTGCAACCGCTCTTCAATGTATTAACAGGCTAAAGTAACACCTAAATAAAATACTACAACGTTGCCTACAGCTGTGGGTCTGACTAACTAGTGAAGCAGAAGCAATCATTACACTGGGAATAGATATGGCCCTAAAAAGGAGTTTCGAAAATACAAGTGACACACAAATCAAAGCCCAGTATAATTCTAGATCTCTGTATACTCAGATATAAATTAACCCTGAGCGGGTAACTACGCTCCGCCAGCGGTGTTTGCATAGTTTTGCCTACTCCGCGTTCTGCTGCGAACATGGAGTTCAGGCAAAACTACGATTTCGTGGTGGAGCATAGTTAGCCGGCCCCTCCACCCTCCCAAAGTTATTAAAAATAATTAAAAAGGCACTTACCTGCCGTGTCTGCCTTGGCTGCCTCCTCCTCGCAATGGCTGCTCTCTCCTGCCTCCTCCTCGCACTGAATAACCTCTACGTTGTACGTCTTCCGAATGCGCATGCGCACGCGCAAGACGTACATCGTAGGGGTTATTCAGTGCAAGGAGGAGGCAGGAGAGAGCAGCCACTGCGAGGAGGAGGCAGCCGAGGCAGACACGGCAGGTAAGTGCCTTTTTAATTATTTTTAATAACTTTGGGAGGGCGCGGAGCGTAGTTCCAGAGTTTTTTTTAAACTCCGTGGAACTACGCGGAGCACCACTCCGCTTACTCCGCCCAGGGTTAATATAAATTGTACAAATATGTTCAACAAACACAAAAGTGGTTTGGCAAAGAATGCAGATGGGGAGGTCCAAAACGTGGTGAAAACAAACTAAAATGCAATTAAAAAAAGAATCTCAGAGAAATATTTTGCTAGTTTGAGTTACAGATTATGATTTGTTTTTCTATTCTGAACATGCCACGTTTTTGAGATTCTTCGGTAACTGAAGTGAAATCAAAACCATCCTGTGTTGCCCATCTGATCACGTTCATGATAGCATGTGGATTAGTACAATTTAAAGCAATGCCCGTATCAGGTACATATTTCAGTTTATGGAAGAACACAGTTTGTCAGAGTGGTTTGTATTTTGCTTCCTTACACAATCCCGCGAATGAGAACCACTGTAGTCCATGATTAAAATAAACTACCTACCAGCCCATTGGTCCCATGGTCTCAGCTCTTGTTTTTCCACGTTTGGCCTCAGTTAGAAGCTCCTCTACAGCTTTCCTAAAAACATTTTTAAAAAAACAAGTCTTAATGTTAAAGAGAAATGTTCCACTTTATTTATTAGTCAAAAATGTCTAAAACTTCACACATATGTATATTTTATAGCCCCTTGTAAACCACCCACTGTAACATATTTTTCAAACTGTATCATATTAAATATGGGTCTGCAAAATTTGAAAAGCAAATTGGGAACATTATCAAACAGATGATGCAAGGAGACTTTATGTAGGACATTCCGCCCTTCAAAAACAGGCTACTAGTTGAGGGGAGATTTCAGAGATGAAAACTTTTGCTTTGAATACTTGAATCTCGGAGGGAAAACGAGGGGGAAAGAGAGAGCAGGTGAGAAAGAGGCAAAAAAAGTTTACTTTAAGCCTCCCACATCTTACAAATGATTTCACAAATACAAAATCCAAGCAAGCCACTCACCATTGTATAAACAAATACGTGCAACCCCAGGGAGTCCGGACCAGAGCCAGGTAGTGATTTACTATGCACCAAATGATGGCACAGAGCAGTTTGTGCAGTCATGCAACTTGTGTAGTGAATTGAACTAGAGTGTTAATAAATCTTATGGTAAAGAAAAAACATATGTATATCTTCTGTGTTAATGGATTAATCTTGTTATAATTGAGGTTCTCGTTGAGAGAGAAATGTTTGACTGACTCCCTCAAAATATTTTTAAAAACTTATAACATTTCCGACAGAACAATTTCCATTTTAAATCCCCTGAGTCAGGCATGTACTTCAGTCTCTCATATACAGCTCTGGACGCAAATCCTGGCCCAGGACATACGTTTAATACCCCCACTCAAACAGCAGAAGCTTCAATCACAGTAAGTGTACTCTGGGAGAGAGGGCATGCCTTTAGGTCAGTGGTCAGGCCCCCTCTCCCCCACCTCGAGTCCTTTGGTCCTGATATTCGGTTAAGCCCTGCAGACTCAAGCCACATGAGCTGGCCTCAGTAAGAGCCCCTTCCCGTAGGCTGCTGAGCATTTGACATTCTGCTCTCAGAGCGCCTGCCCTCAAAGCCCTTTTGTAACAGTCCACAATTTCAGACAAAAATTTCAAATTCCATTTATTTCCACTCCAAAATTTCAGATTTGCCAGAATTTGGGATCCGCTAATTTTGGACGCCATAAGATCATACACTAAGTCGATTGGTAGGTAGGACAATTTCTGTTGTTGCTGCCATTACCAAGCACAGTCCACTAAGCACAGTGTTGGGAAAAATAAAAACGTAAGGGAGCAAGGTAAGCCAACCTTCAGCCCAAGGCCCGTGTGTGGGAGTTGGAGGGGCAACCATAGCGGCCTCGGGAAATAAAATTTATATGAACCAAAGCATTTTATTGAAGGATTTGCAAATCCTGTGCTCGATTCCTGAATCCTAAACACTCCATGGTTCTCTCGGTGCATCTGGGCTGTGTCACCTGTGTGTCTCTCGCTGTCTCCGCCAATGGCACCCATAGTAACAACCAAAACTTGCCATTCAATGCAGTGATTAAACAATTAATGCCCCACCCAGAAGCAGGCCACTCCTATAAAAGGAGACAGAATTTTCACTTCCCCACCGGCGGAGACAGCGAGAGGCACACAGGTGACACAGCCCAGATGCACCGAGAGAAACGTGAGTAACTAAGAGGCAAGATCAGTCCAGGACAGATCCTGCACATGGCGGCATCCTCTCCCTTCAATTTCTAAAAACCAACTGTGAGTTGTAACTTAGAGCCTTAGGAGGCCCTGTAAAAATGACATGTGGTTTTCTGTTTTTTTCTTACTTCCCATTATAGCTCTCAAGTGACCCTCACTGATCTCATGGGATCTTACCCTACCTACTAAGGGGTGAGATATATTAACTAAGTATTTACGCATAAAAACACAGCGTCTCGAGCTTTGCCATCAATGGTAGGGCCCAACGGTATTACTTACCTAGATTTAAAAGGTTCACAAGCTTACTGGATAATAGAACCTTTTCACTTTTGAATTTGACTATTTATACGATTCACGCCTACTCGATAAAACCAGGGTATGTTCACAAATAAAAAATAAAAATACTGATACAGAGAACAACCCTGACACCATTCTCTGAGCACTAATCATTGATCTTATACGTCTGTCTGTCACCTAGTTATAACCTCCTTTTTAACAATTTTTAGAAAGATCACAGCACCTTTTAGCTCACGTCAACATACCGCGACCATTAACAGCAATGATCAAGCTACGAACTACAAGCACCTGGCCCTCCAATGGAGAACCCAGACCTGAGCATAACTTCCATTGGTATTAATACCCTAATGGCAAATTGTGTCTGTTTTTTTACTCTTGTCGTTTCAGAATCTCTACTCCTTTCATTTATCCGGGGGCACCGAAATTTTCGGGCCACTGTAGATATAACTTTCTTATTCGGTCCTGACGAAGCGCCCTGGATCTCCCCCGGAGACCACTGAAGCGTGAAACATGTTGACCAGAACATATGCCCACTAGGGACATATAATCACCCAGCTACCAAGGGACATAATACCCCTTAAAGCAGCTCCATACACTTTGTTTTAATAATGACAGAGGGATCACTTAATTAAAAATTAATCCCCCTCCCTCCAGCCATTTTTTAATACACTTTCTAGGACTTCACTGCCACTTACACCCACGCACCCATACAGCTTCATCAAAAGATCTCCGAAAAAGAGACCCTTCGGGGGACCCGTAGGGCATTGCAGCGCCGGCCCGACGAGGAGCAAAAGCCCAATGATGAAGCATGACATTCTTCGGGGTGTGTGAGTGCATCAAGATGAGGGCACCCTGCCTCCCACAAGCAGAGTAGCACACGACAAGAGTACCCCCTACTTCCCTTCTCTCCATCTCCACTCAGGAACAGTGACTCCCTTTGGTATATATTTAAAAAGTTGGACATGTATTTTAAGTTTCACTTGTCCTGGTAGAGGAAAACTCTTAAATTTGTTTTTTTACTACTGTAAGGCCTATCTCTCCAATAGGAGAACATTGGGGTTGCCTTATTACATTTTATAAGTGTAAATTCCAAAATGGGAAGAGATAACCGATTCATGTGTGGGGTCTCTGGAATCCTAACTTATGGTGAAGTCCGATTTTAAATTACAATTCTGAAAATGCCACTTTTCGAAAGATGGCATTTTGCCTCAGCCGTTTGGTGCTTGCAGCATGTCTCTGGTGACATGACTGAGTGTAGTTGGCAGTTGGGCTTTATGTATTCCTTCTAGACAGCCACACACAATGGGAGCTTAGGTGTGCCTGGAGAGGACATCACTGGCAGGATGGGAGGGAGGAGCTGGGTCCAGCCTCACTTATACCTGAATAGGCTGTGTCCTATCTCCACATAGGGGGCTGCATACCCCCTGTAGTTTAGTCTGGAGCCAGGGAAGGCAGGGTATCTGTGCACTTCAAACGTATGCCTACAGAAGCTTCTCCCCATTTAAAAGGCACAAATGTGTATAAAAGAAGGACCTCAAACACCACCACTTCAGTACACTTCTGGACCTGTGGATACTCTGCCAGGAAGGACTGCCACTTTGCTGGACTGCTGCTCTGAAGGAACTGCTGCCCTTCAACCCTCTGCCTGAGTGAGGACTAGACCCATCATCTCTTGAACCCAGAACGCCTCCAAGGACTAGTTGGCTGGCCTCCTGATCTGAAGCTTCAGGGACAAAACAGGTTTCCAACAACCTTGCACCTACACCCTGCCATCTGTGAGTCTACCCTACCAAATAGTGCCACCCGAGTCCTGGACCCTTGGAAGCGGGCCTAAGGTGTGTGCCAGCCTCTGTGAATTCAGGGGAACCGACACCTCCTCTGCTATGCAGCACATCCCCGAGCAGAACCGGCGCATTATTGCTGCTGCATGGACCCAACCGTCACCAAGACCCGCTTTCCAGCCGCAGTGTTTGGAACCAGCGCATCACTCAGACATCGCTGTGGCCGCGCGACGCATCTATTACTTGGATCTTTGAAACGCTCTGCAACCCAGATTTCAGTACTTTGTTCAGCGGACCTAACTGTGTCTCTGTAGCCAGCCCGCGCTTCATCGCGGTCGGCCTGAACTTGGGACTTTGCCCCGGTTCGGCGCAACCAGATAACCACAGTTGACGCTTTGTGCTTCTTGATGCCATTTTTACTGAAATTTTTAAAACTGAATATCTCCTGTTCTTTTATTATTGTTTGAAGTGTTGCACAAATACTTCACACATTGCCTCTAAGTTAAGCCGGACTGCTCTGTGCCAAGCTACCAGGGGGCTGAGCACAGGTTAATTTGAGGTTTGCTTCTACGTTTCCCTGACTAGGATTGTGGTTTTTGTATGACCAGGACTCACACCCCAGTCAACCAATAACCCAATTTCTAACACATACGGAACATTTGGATGTGAAGATAGCCCAAACAAAAACCAACACCTCACTGAAAAAAAACAAAGGATAATGAGAGGTTATGGTTAGCTTAGTTGTAACATGTTATGTTTTACAAACCTCAGAAATTCACTTAAACCCACATTTAGAGTGCAGCTATGGTTGCGAATTAAAACTAAGGAAAAGTGCCCGTACTTTGAGATCGGCAGTGCGACTGCTGTGTGAGGACTGTAGAAGGCCCTCCAACGAGGAGGAGCCGAAGCTGTGCTGCAGAGGCGCCACATGATTCGCTGGATGGATCGTGCTGGAGGAGCGGAGTGGCCTGTAAAAGGAGCCCGCGGTGCCGGGTGCCCGATGACAGGGTGGCCTGGGGCCCCGTGCCAGATGAGTTTGAAGGGTGCCCGTCACCCAGCCTAGAGGTATTTACAAGAGGGAGCATGGCTGAGTGAGAGCATCCCGTCCCCTCCACCCCCCGTGAGCGTGCATGCACTTCTGCGGGAGAAGCGCTGGGCGCGACACTGGGACCCAACGTTGTGAGTGCCGGCGCCCAAGGCCACGTGCAGCTTAATGTGCCCTCTAATGTTTAGAGAACGTACACTGCTATAAGGTGCCCTCTCTGGTGGAATGCCCATGCAATTGAACGACTGGGGAGGCCTGCGGGGCCCACCCCCCGCAGAGAGATACTGGATGATCCCTGGGGGCCCAACTTCCCGATCCTCTAACGGCTGAGCACACAACAGGCCCCGGTTGTCTCCTGTTCGGGAGAGGACCCATTGCTACACTCCCCTAGACATTGCAGGACCCAACCCGCCCTAGTGTTCGTGGAAGGGCGGCCTCCACTAGGGCAGCTCACACAAAGACACTCAAGTGGCGCTTTCCTGGACCTGGCTTCCTACCCTGCACCTGTGACACCAGGCCGGCAAGGTCCACATTGCTGAGGGGACACTGGCACTCGAAAGGTGAGCAGGAGGGGGGCCCCTTCAATGCTTGTGCTGTCCAACTGTCGAGTGGGGCAACTCCTTAGACATGAAAGATCACCCTAGAGTGGGCTCGACCCCCCCCCTCCCTATCGTTTGCCGCCTGGAGAGTCACCATACCGGAGTGGAATAGGGCCAGACGAACTAAAGAAATGAACCGGTGACCCAGCCACATGGTGGACCCTGGGCACCCCATCATCCCCTTGTGACCCAGTGGGAAGGCCCTGATTTTGACAATCGCTTTCCCGATCATACCGTATACCTGCACAACACTGAAGGGACAATGGGGCCATAGACTCACGCATGCCCCACATGACCTAGTTGTCACCCTTCAGCTCAACACCACCATGATGGGGAAGCCTAGATCAGTCAAGAATCCAGCTCTGGGTCCCGGCGACCCCACGCTGCCTTCTGCTTCACCTCTTCCGGCCATGGGTGCCCTGCAACACCTGGAAGTCACTCAACATGCACTCCGCTTAGTACGAGAAGGTCCTCCAGAATATCTTGGACACCAAAACATCACTGGAGGCAAAAAAAATGTGTTCTCCTTCAAAGTGAATCTCTTGAGGGCAGACCACCATAAATTTGCAGAACGTGTGGATGATGCAGAATCCACTCTGACCTCCATGAGCCCCACAGTACGGAAATTAGAGACAACTGTGCTTCATGAAGGAGGAGGTAGCCTCTCTGCACCACAGAGCAGAAGATGCTGAAGGGCACTTGTGGCGCAACAACATCCATTTTCTGGGCTTTCCCGAGCTTTTCATCGAAACCTGGCTGATGACCACTGTCCTGGAAAACAAGTTTAAACTGTTCTCCATGGAATGGGCGCACCATATTCCTGGCGGGCCGTCACCGCCTGGGCTGCTCATTGCTCGTTTCCTCAATTACCGGGACCGAGACCTAGTCCTGCAATGCTTTCGTACAAAGGGCCTCTGGCGGTATGAGAAAGTAGAAATCGTTGCCTATACTCTCTTCGCGGCAGAGGTACAGCAGATGTGAAGCTCCTACACGAAGGTCAAACAGCGCCTTCGACAGTTGCAACTATGGTACACACTCTTGTTCCCAGCAAAGCTCAAGGCAACGGATGGCGAGACCGCCCACATCTTCTCAACACCTGCGGATGTGTGCACCTGCATCAATGCGAAAGGTTTGGCTCACAACACTACGGAGAGGCAGAAGGCGAGTGGGTGGTCCCCGGTCACAAACGCAGAACGTTCAGGCAAAACCTACCCAAGACCAGGCAGCTGTAGAACAAGCACGGGCGGCGGCCTCAGCTTCACAGCATAGCATAAATCCTTTTGCTGTCCTACGATTCGAACACAGGCAATTCAAAGACCATGAACGCAAGCACCGATCAGGGTCTGAAATTCACACCAAGGTCAGCTGATGACTTACACCCACTATCCTCAGACTGAGCACCGAGTCTTAATGCGGAGGGAGAACTGTATAAGCATGTGTCATAACTTACTAACTTGATCACAGCAGCAGATCGGACACTGAGATCTCCTGGATGGGCCGAGCCTGTGGAGAACATGCCCAGCAGATGAACCACGCCCCACACGAACTCCAAAGAGGACCAGTTTCATCGTTTACTTCGATTTTCCAGTTATCCTTTACAGGTTTGGGAATTATGGCCGGGGACGCAAGGGTCTACTGACTCGATGGGGAAACAGCCATCCAGGCTTTTTGACGTTATTGTTATGGCTTTCAGGGAGTCATACCTAGGGACTGCTGGACACCAAAACGCAATCACAGGGCACAACTGGCACAGGGCATCACACACACACACACACACACACACACACGAGCTACTTACTTGCAATGCACGCCACCTACATAGAATATGGGGACCAACACAGACAGCCAGAACCCACACTATAATGCCCTAACGTGTAATGTGTGTGGCATGGCTACTCCCACCAAGCGCTACCACATTCATGCTGATCTCAAACGCCGCCACACACGTTGCAATGCTGCAAGAAAAATATCTCACATTAGCAGAGCTGAATAAGGGCCACACGAAATTGGAGGAGGCAAGTGTACGGCACATCTGCATCAGCATATGCTCCGGGGGTACTCATCTGGATTGCCCCGGGGTCCCATATGTGGTAAACAGCCGCAAGGAGGTCACTGGGGGCCGATGTGTAATAACGGAAGGACACATGGATGGAGCTCCCCTCACATTGGTGGCCCCCAACACTAATCAATCAGGCTTTCTGGACAGCCTCACTCCTGTGCATTTCAGAGACCCACTATCACCAGGATTGTGGGGGCAGTGACTTCAACTGTGTGCCGACATAGACCGCGACCGCTCTGTCCATCCTCTTCGCAATGCCACATGCGTCCATACAACACAACACTTTAACAACTGGCTTATTCAACACCGCTTGCATGACGCATGGCGACTTGGGCACCTGCTGGATCGCGAGTACTCATTCTACTCCTCGTCCACGGAATACATACCAGGTTAGACCTCTTTTATGAACTGAGAAACAAGGCACACAGATAATTCGGTCAGAGTACTCTTTTGAATCACTGACCCCTGCAAGTGACCTTACAATGGGGTAGACCGTGCCCCATTGATTCCGACCTGGAGGCTGCAAACCGAAGCAATTCTTGATCCTCCATTTCGGAAAGACCTAGCAAAGTGCATCATACAATATTTTGATCAAAATAAAGGATCTACCCGGTCTCAGGAACTGGAGTGGTACGTGCACAAAGCGGTCACACAGGTTCATTACCTGGCGGCTACATAGGGGATATGGCAACACTTGCAGGAGGAGCTGATGGTACTTCAACAGGACCTGTATTCTTTAGAAACAGGAGTAGCCAACTGAACCGCGACAGCCGAGCAACTCCAGCAGCTGTGCAAGTAGCGCAGCGACGCAGAGACGTGTCTGGGGAAGCGCGACTATAAGCAGCAACTAACCATGTTGTACGCCGAGGGGGAAATCGCTCGACCACCCTCCACCGACCCCTAACCAAGGGCAGACTCAGTGTGCCCAATTTTGAATTTTACTATGCAGCGGTACAGCTGCAATACTCAAACATGCTGGCTACAGACCCGAACAATCGCCCATAACAGGAATCACACAAGAGGACTGTGGCTCGTCTGTGCTGGTGCAGATTTGTGCATGAAAAAGGCCCCCACATCCCATACTCTCTCTCCATAGTGATAAAGACGCCTGCCGAGACTACACAAGAAGTGCGGAGATATGATATGGATCTGTGGAGGAAAGCGGGAGTCGACCAACTGGTGGATCTCTACAATGAAGGCCCCCTCATGTCATTCCAAAGACATTATCGACACTTAGTGTATAGGAGCCGGCCACTTTCTGACATTTCATGACATACACCATGCGTTGCTCACCACATGGAACGCAGGGGAAGCAGAACTACCTTTATTCCCTATATTACACGCACTTCTAACCTACGGAAGCACACGCCAAGTCATCACCACATTATATACATCCCTCAATGCCAAACCAACAGGCTACATGAAGGGGGTGTGGGCCAAATGGAACGGCGTCCTTCAACAACCGCTATCGGACAAGGCCTGGTCCAAAGCGCTTCAGCAGGTGAAAGAGGTGTCCCATAATCCGAGATTCTGTATCACGCAATTTAATTATGTACAACACGCCTACCTCTCCCTGCAGCACATCAAACGTATGTTTCCAGCCCTGACCTTGGCATGGCCAAGGTGTAAGTTACTGGACGCTGGATTCTATCACATGGTGTGGGAGTGCCTGATTCTACAAGCGGTCGGGCAGGAGGTCATTCATATTGTTGCAGAACTTGCAGAATACACCCTAGTACCAACGTCCGAATCCTGCCGTTTAGGTCTTCGCCACAAAGCCAAGGGTGACAAATACTTACGCAGGTTCACTGACCTCGCTTTTGTCCTGTTTAAAAGGCAGATAGCAATGTCGTGGTAAGCGCCCATACCCAAAGACCCCCAACGACGACTGGCCACATTATTGACATGGGCGTGTGCGGAAGCAAACAGCCTTAAGTTACTCCGGATGAAGGGGGACTCTAGATCTGGTGGTGAATGCTGAGAGACCTCTCTCACCAACATTGAAGTGAAAAACAGCACGCGCCACCCTGATGCACAGACTACTACTGGTAGTTCGGGATCGTATTTACGCACTAAGATACAGGCTGCTTAACCATGGGAACAAGAGCACACTGATGAGATAGAGGGCAACATCCTAGATAGCTGCAAACCCCTACCTGTCCAATGGCATGCACGGTAACCCCAAAAACGGAAGCCCTGCATCGACTTGCCAACACTGGTACCCCATCCGTCCGTGAGAGTGAATCCACGCTCGTAAGATGCCCTTGTAATACCACCCAAGCCCAAGACTGGTCAACGGCCCCCAGTGAAAGCGCCCGGAACAAATCACTCACATTATCAGCAGACTCCATAGTTATAGTTGTTATAATTCAATCTGCTTTATTTTTATTTATTTTTTCTTGCCTCTTCGGGACTGACATCTTATGTTATGTCAAGACACGCAGTCATTATGAATGTACCATGAACAACTACTCTATCTTGATTGTGTACTGTAATGGTTTTAGATCACGTGAAAATTCAATGAAACATGTATTAAGAAAGAAAGAAAAAAAAGTGAGCATTACATTTGGTGTGCGAGTTACGGATTGCGATCCCAACCATAGTTTGCGAATTTCAGTGGTTTTCCAGCTATAATTTGTAACTATAGCTGCGCTTTAACTGAGTTTTATGAGTTTATATATATTTTATATATGGTGGGACAGGAAATGTCCCCTGCATGGTACATAGGCGTGTACCTCTGCCCTGAATTATCCATATATTGGGTTGCTGACATAAAACGGTGGTGGCAGCATACAGTTTTCGGGCTATAATACTGTATAGACTGCTTTCTCTGGTTCAGATGAAGTGCAGTGTCTAGAGGCCCCACTCTTGTAAAGCTCCGCTTATATATGGCACCCAGAATTGCCCCTAGTTTTATACAGCACTAGATAGAGGTTGGAGTAAGGGTTCCCCAGACATGTATATTGCCTATCTTCCTGAAGCTGAATGGCAGTGCCCAAAGCAACGTGGGAGAACGGAGATGGGCAGTGGATCAAGATCATCCGTCTGGAAAATCAATATAAAAGTGGGATCCAAATTATCCCAGTTTGCTTCATTTCCAGATTATTCTTGACCAAGGTAGTGCTCTGCAGAATAATCAAAGAGCTACTGGCATCGAGGGCTGGTGTCTGTCTCCCAGAGCTGAGAGGCCAAAGTGAAGACTGCACAAGCTGCTCAAGAGCTGTGCAGCTGCCTAGAAACTACTAGGCTGCCGGTCTACACAGGTGGGGGGGAGGGGGGAGGAGTGTGCCTGGTTCTGCAGGCCTCTCCAAAGAGTTTATAAGGCAAACTGCATAAAGCATCATCAAACCCAAGGGTCAGAATGTCAGACATCACTGCAATGTGACTCGAGGGATCTGTTCTGCTGGTGTCCTTGACATACTGTGAGCTCTGTAAGGCCTGACAGCACTGCCGCAGCAGAGTACCCCCAATGACCTAGAGGCCACGACTGCCAAAAACAAGTGACCGCAGTAAAGGTCTGCCGTGCTGTCTTCCATCCAGCTTCAACACCCAGAGGCAGAAAGACTGTCCGAGATTGTGCCCTCACTGGCTGAAGAGCTAACTTCAAACGGTGCACCACCAACACCTGTGCCGGACCACGTTCAAGACAAGTAAACAAAGCCGGAATCTAGAAACTGCAAAGCAGTGCCTTAGGCTCATAAAGATAATTCTGCAGGTTAGGCTACCTATTGCCAGAAAAATCGTTTTGATCAAGATGTGAAATGAACTGACCTACAGGTTACTAAACAAACAGAGTAATTGCTTGCACAGCCCAAGTCGAGCTCACACCTCGGAAGGATTCTCACCAGTGATCTTTTTCACTGCTGCTAGAACTGTACCGCTGTTTGTAAGCATTTCACAGAACTTTGCTATAGGCCCAAAGCTGTGTTTTGCAGTACTCTGTACATGAATTCGCAGTGATGTGTGCAAGATTATATTTTGCTACAAGATGAATGTGCTCAGCTTTTCAATAAGACAGGCACTGGGCTGGACAGTTGATTCTATGTCAGGACCGGAGGCTCCGATTATGCTTCTCATTTCTTTACTTAGAAATGCTCAGCAGCCAATAAAAAACACAGTAACAAAAAGTCACATGACCAACCATAGTGTCCTCTTTCTTTGCTGCTCCGCAGCCAGTTAAGTGCCCTTTACTCATACTGCTAATTTATCTGGTGTATTGCGCTATGCTGTAAAATCTGGGCGCTTACGATCTGTGTTTTCTATTGTAATGGTACTTGTGAGTGTGTGACTGCGCCTCTTGTTGTATATTCAGCTCGCCATTTGGTGCTTGGGGGATCGGCGTAGGCTCACCTCCGTTTTGGCGGCGCAGGCTCACCTCCGCTTTGGCGGCGCATTTCTTTGCTCGTTTCGGCAGGATTGGCCTCACCGCGGCGCGGGGTTGTCTCCGACTGCTATCGGAGCTCGCAGTTTCGTTTGTGGAGCGGGAGGGCCTGGGGAGCGAGGGCGCGCGTCTGGTTGACGCGCGGTCTTCTTTCTATTTCCACGAGCCTCAGCCATCGCGCATGCGCGGCGGCCATTTGCCCTTACAATTTCTCCCGGGCATTAAGTGAACGCCGGAGCAGCGTTTGGATGCTCCAGACCCTCGTGCTTCCACAAAATAAAGCACACACGGCTCGTTTTTGCTCCCCTGACGCCCTACTTACATATAACCTCGTAGGGCTGCATAATAACGCATAGGCTTTGCCTAGAGTGGTTATTAGGCAGGCTCTTCCTCCCTCCACGTCTGAATTGGTTTGCACTGGTCCTGTGTAGGACTGTTTGAGCTTGCCTGGGGTTACCACACCCCCTGACCTCTTCTGCATATATATCTATACTACATCAACCTGTCCTTGATTTCAATCACAGGCAGTTCTCCTGGGTCGGTGAATCCACACTTAGTGTGTTAAGATGGCTGAGTACTATGAGGAGGACTATTATTATTATTATGAAGAGGAACCCTCTGGGTCTATATAGCAAGACCTCGTTGAGGCAGTGGACGCGGGTGTCCAGCAGTCAGTGAATTCGGCGCTAGTAAGGGCAATTGCACCCCTCAAGCGTCATCTCTGCTCCTATGCCAAGCAACAAGGCTGGCTCCCCTCTACAGGACCTCGTGCTAGGCCTGGGGGTAAAGGAAGGTCCACTCCACATGCTGCAGACTTCGCTAGATTGGCCAAATCCATGGCAGATCCAGAACGCACTACCCCTCTCAGAGAGGCTACGATCACGGAGGTCACTCAGGATGATGATGATGATCAGGACACCTCCTCGGACCCTTCCACTGACCAAGAGGAGGCTCCTCGACCTTCAAAAAAGGCACGAAAAGAGAAGCACTCTGAGCCGTCTCCGTCCCCTAGAGTCCTCACTTTTGAGCCTGCGGAAATCATCCATCCTAATTCCACTGCTTGGCTCCCATCCCAAGAAGTGGCGGACTACGTTCAATCGCATCTACGCCAGGCGTTTGATAAGGAGGTGCGGGCGCGACTGCGGTCGGAGTGCCCAAGGCCGGACCTGGCGGGTAAGGTCGCTGAGACCCCCGAGGTAGATCCCTCGATGCTAACTTACCTAAAGAAGTACTCGAAGGACCCCAAGAAGGGCCTTGACAGGTCTTGGAGGTCCTGTCAGGACAAATTGTTGGATTTAGCTGGTCCCCTGACCAAAATTCTTGAACTTGGCTTTAGAGCCAAGGAGTCAGCTCTTGCCATTGATCCTGACGAGCTGATTGGCTGGGCCCAGAGGGCGGTGTGCCAACTTGGCAATGCCAATTGTGCGCTTTCAACGGAACGTCGCCGTTCCATTCTCCTGAAACTGGACCCCAAATTGGCCGAATTGTCCACATCAGAATCGGGCCCACTGGCCCAGGGTTTGTTATTCGGACAACCTTTTTTGAAGGAATTAACCAAATTCGTGGCTACCTTCAACGGGCTAGACAAGGCCCAAGGATCGCTCAAACGGGCTTTTCGCCTGGTTTTCGGCAGGGCCGGACGCTTTCGGGGCGCTCGTTCGGCCGGGGTTTCAGTCAAGGCACCCCCCGCGGTCAGCGCAGAGGGGGTTATCAGGACGACAATTCAAATACCTCCTCCTTCTACCCCACTCGCCGATCCCGGAACAGAAACCGCAGAGGCAGATTTGGCGGACAGTCCAGTGGTCAACAAGAGTCCGGAAGGTCAGGTGAGCCTGATTCCTTGTTCCGAAGTGATCTTGGGGGGAAGAATAATGTGTTTTCTCAAGAAATGGCGCGAGATCTCTCAAGATGCTTGGGTATTAGAAACGGTGCAGGGGTACAAGCTAGAATTGTACGACTCCCCATCTCAGGACGTACACCCGTCTCCAATGTTTTTTTTCCCCAACAAGATCAGATTTTTATCTCGGCAGAAATCGAGTCCCTTCTGCGAAAAGGCGCCATAGCGGTCTCCACTCTTCACCCTCGCGGTTTCATCAGCAACGTCTTCCTTGTGGAGAAGAAAGGGGGTGGCTCCAGGCTTGTTCTAAACTTAAAAGATTTCAATTCCTGGATAGTTTACAGACACTTCAAGATGGAAGGCATCCATCTTTTGCGCGACCTCCTGCAGGAAGGGGACTGGATGGTCCGGCTGGACCTGAAGGATGCGTATTTGTCCATTCCCATTTTCGCCCCTCATCGCCGGTTCCTGCAGTTTCTCTGGAAAGGGATTTGTTACGAGTACAAGGTTCTCCCGTTCGGCCTGTCGTCAGCACCATGGTGCTTCACGAAGATGCTTCGTCCAGTGATCGAATCCCTAAGAGCACGGGGGGTTCGCCTCATCGTCTATCTCGACGACATCATTATCATGGCGTCCTCTCCCCAGCTGGTAAGCTTACACCTCAATTGGGCAATCAACCTTTCACAGGATTTGGGTTTCGTGGTGAATCCACTCAAGTCTATTCTGATTCCTACTCAATCGATCGAGTTCCTGGGCTTCTTAAGTCAATTCCCTGACTTGTCAACTCTTACTCCCGATGCCAAAGATCAGAGCTATCAAACGGGAGTTGAAATCCACTCTTCACAGGCAGACGATCTCCCTGCGATCCTTAGCTCGAATAGTGGGCTTGTTGGCTTCGTCAATTCAAGCTATCTTCCCGGGCCCCCTTCACTACCGGGCCCTGCAACGGCTCAAGATCTGTCATCTTCAAAAAGGCCTCAGTTACTCAGAGCAAATTCCCCTCTCAGAGGAGGCGAGGCTAGAGATGATATGGTGGTTACACCACATGGAGGCCTGGAACGGCCGAGCTCTGTTCGGATCCGCCCCGGATGTGGTAATCGAATCCGATGCCAGCCGGTGGGGTTGGGGAGCCCGTTGCGGCCAGTTGTCCACGGGTGGTCGTTGGTCGCAGGAAGAGCTGTGTTTACATATCAACTGCCTGGAACTGTTAGCTGGTTCATTCGCGATCCGTTGCTTGTCTCCCCAGAAGACAGATTGTTGTATCCTTCTTCGGATGGACAACATATCAGCTGTACGTTACGTCAACAAACTGGGCGGTACGAAATCCCGAATGTTGGCAGAGATTGCCAAAGATTTCTGGCACTTCTGCCTTCAGAACAGGATCTCGGTAGTGGCGGAATATTTGCCGGGCTACAGCAACGAGGTGGCAGACTGGCACTCCCGCCATCTACAGGATTTCAGCGACTGGATGCTGCTTCCCCAGGTTTTTCAGAATCTGATCCGTCTCTGGGGTCCCTGTCAGATAGACCTATTTGCGTCCCGTCTCAACAGACAAGTTCCCAAGTTTTTCAGCTGGCGGCCGGATCCGGAGGCCCTGGCCACGGACGCATTCCTACAGAGGTGGCCGTCGACCCTGTGTTATGCATTTCCCCCGTTCATGATGATTCCCAGGGTTCTAGCACGAACCAGATCTTATCGGACGGAACTCATCCTAATCACTCATTTATGGAGAGCGCAGGCATGGTTCCCGGTCCTTCTGGAAATGACTTGTGCAGTTCCAGTTCTTCTCCCTCTGTTAGGGAACTTGTTGCTGGACCCTTTACAGAATCCTCATCCATTAGTGCTATCGGGCCAACTTCCTCTGGTAGCTTGGCGGGTTTCAGGTACAGATGGAAAGTCCCAGGCCTTTCACGAGAGGCTGGCAGATTTATCGATGAAGCCTGGTCGGCCAACACACATAAAAGATATGCTTCCTCATGGAGAAGATGGTGTGATTGGTGCTCTCAACGGGAGGTGGATCCCTCTCAGGCACATGTCTCTCTAGTGGTTAACTTTCTGGCCTCAATAGCATAGTCAGGTTTGGCTTACAGAACAGTCAACAACTTTCGGTCCGCCATCTCGGCTGGTCATATACCCATGGACGGCAAGCCCATTGGTGAACATCCATTGGTGTGTAAACTGCTTAGAGGCGTACGGATGGTTAAACCCCGTGTCCCAAGTATTCACATTTATGGGACGTTTCCGTTGTCCTTAGATTTCTGGAAGCATGGCCTTCTAATAAATATTTATCCAGGAAACAGCTTTCGGCTAAATTGACGATGTTAATATGCCTAGTCTCATGTAAGCGAGTCTCCGATGTGCGGGCATTGGATTTAGCGGGCGTCATTTTTCCCCGGAGGGTGTAACATTCACCTTATCTAGAAGGACTAAAATGTAACACGGCATCTATTTCCTACCCAGCTTTTCCCAATAATCCTAAGCTGTGTGTAGTGCAATGTGTTAAAGATTACGAGGTAAGTACGACAGAATTTCGTGCTGATATGCAAGGTCAATTGTTGATTGCTCTGCAGAAGCCCTTTCGCCCAGTGACTCCAGCTACATTGTCCCGATGGATGCGTTGGCTCATGGGCGAAGCGGGTGTTGATTTTTCCAAATTTGGGGCACATTCAGCCCGTGGTGCTATGGCTTCTAAAGCCTATTTAGTGGGCGTCAGTCTATCGGACATTATGAACGCCGCTGACTGGTCTACTGAAAGTACATTTAAGTCATTTTATTACAAACCTATTGTGGATGTGGCTTCTGTGGTGGTGGCTAAGCTTTGAACAAGCATAATCGGAGCCTCCGGTCCTGACATAGAATTAAAAATTTGCGAACATTCGTGACAAGAATTTTTAATTCTATTAAGGACACTGAGGCGAGGATTATCCCACCCAAAACTAAGATGCATTGTATAACATGCTGTCTGATTATTATCATGCTATTTTGATACTGTATTATCATGTTATCCCACCCCTTTTTTCTGCATTGTTGATGTTTTCACAGCGGGTGATGGATTGCTATTACGAGATACTCTTTTTATCCTTTCAGGTGCTGATCATAAATAAGGCCTGAATAATCGTGCAGCTGTTGCTGAAGAGGATACAGTTTTCGTGTTTCCACAATGATGGAGTCCCTGGGCCGTGTCCCATGTTGGAAGTATAGCCTTGTTGGGCCTTCAAGTTTGCTGGTTTGGAGATGTTCTCATCCGCCGGTTGTTCTTCAAGAGCAGGTTGTGATTGGACTTAACTGCTATGTTTACCAAGAAAGAGGACACTATGGTTGTGTTGGGTCCTTATATATCATGAGACTCTATGGTTGGTCATGTGACTTTTTGTTACTGTGTTTTTATTGGCTGCTGAGCATTTCTAAGTAAAGAAATGAGAAGCATAATCCTCGCCTCCGTGTCCTTAATAGAATTGAAAATTCTTGTCACGAATGTTCGCAAATTTTTAATTATTGTGTATGTTGTGACTATTTGAGTTTAGGGTCTCTAGACCCACACTATCTCCCTGTGAAGCCTTTCACTGCTCGCCTCAATACCTTGAGAGTTCAGTGCAGAAGAAGTGTACTTGGCTCAGTTTGCCGTTCAATAGTAGGACGGACCCATGGTCAAAAGAGGCAAACAAACTTAACCACCACAGTTAAGGCCCAAAAGCTCCTGCTTGTCTTGTGGCGTCACGAATGTGGTCTGACTACTTAGATGTGTTATGGTGGGGAGACTATGTTCTATATATCATCCCCCTGCTAAGCCCTTTGTAAATTCTTTGGATTTACCCTTGGCATGAAAGCCTTACAATACCAGTTTTGAATCATTCAAGCCAGGGCATCCACAGAAAGGTATTTTTCTTCGGACCTTACTTTCAATTAGAAGGTTTGGGAAGTGGGTTCTTTTCTGCATAGGAATTCTCTTCTGGGGTGACACCCAAAAAATTGCTCGTTAGGTCAGATCTGGGTTTTGTAGACTTAGGCTACTTTCTTCTTTCCAAAGATCTCAGTAAAATCTGTAGCAGCCTTTTTACCTCCTTTTCATGGGGGCATTAATGTTTAAATTGTCCCAATGCAAGAAGTGTGTTAACAGTGTACTTTGACATCTCTTTTAGAGGTAGGACCTTTTCACTTTTGGTGTATCCGTACAGGGCTAGAATGCTTCCTCTATTATGCAGGGCTGAACAGCCTTTGAGAGCCAGGCCACATATACTGAAGGGAACCTCCCTCTAACCCCCCCACTCTGGAAACACACTTCTGCTATGTGCCACCGCCACTCTACTATAAACCGCTCTTCTTGTATAATGCTCTGTTGCTTTGTAGCTAGGTTTGCGCTATCTAAATCACATGCATAGAAACACACACACACAGACACACACAGACACACACAGACACACACAGACACACACAGACACACACAGAGAGAGAGAGAGAGAGAGAGTCCTGGACTGAGGTACATGGGATTTCCTGAAGTGATTTCTAAGAAGCAATAGCATGGGCTACTCCATATACTTTTGTGAACAATTGTGGTCTGTCAGTGCTTCCAGGTTTGGGGTCGGAATTGTTAAAGTGTCACAATAAATTCTGAATAGATTGTAAAATGGATTACTAATAAGTAAACTAAGAATTGACTCTGCACTACAATGACCTTTAGTCCAATAAGCAGTACTACAACCTACAACTTTATAAGGATGAAAGCTATTTGAACATTTTCGAAAATCTGTGAAACATACACTAAAATTTAAAGCAACTTTATGAAAAGTAACAGGTTTTGAAGTGGAAAGCGTGGATGAATTGGTGCATCAAAACATGGGATGTTGCCATCATTGGGTAAAATATTTTGCCCTGTGACAACCTGCGTTTATAAGCACATCTAAGACCCCCAAACTACACTAATAAATACTAGCATTTAAAATATTCTGACACTAATGAAGCACTGTGTAAACACAGATGATATACAACGATCTTCAACATTTCTTGCTCAATAGCTTTCTTGGTGCAATTGGAGATAATACCGGGTATACCTACTGTTGGGACGGAAATGTTCTCTGCATGGTAATAAGGTGAACCTCTATCCTGAGTGCTCAACTCTACTGATGTCTGGATCCCGAATGCTTTCTGTTGTCATAGGCAAGCACAGATCATGCGTGTGTACAAATCCTCTGTCACTAACCATATCAACCCACGCTGGCCCTCTCGACCTCTTCCCAACCTCCAGTCCAGACCCCTTAGGTTCCAGCCTCAGCTGTCGGATGATGATATGCTCACACTGTTGCTATTGTATGATGGCTATGCGGTCTCTTCAAGCATCATACCTACTATTTCATCTGACCCGGATAGAGACCCTAGTGTTAACTTAAGATCCTATGAGGTCTATCCAAGCATTATACCTACTATTTCATCTGACCCGGATAGAGAACCTAGTGTTAACTTTAGATCCATGAATAAGGATAACTTACTTCAGGTCACCACGTTTCACCTAGTGGAAGCAACTACCAACTCTCATATCAAATCGATGCTTCTCAACTGCAGATCAGCAGTGAAACACGCAGCGGATATCTCCGAACTCATCATCTCACAAGAATTGGACCTCCTGATACTTACTGAAACGTGGCTCAATGACTCCTCCTCCCCAATACTCAACATCTTAATTCCTCCTGACTATGACATAATCAGATGCGATAGATCTATCAAATCTGGGGGGGGTGGGTATTGCCTGCATCCATCGTTCTAGCCTCGTATTGAAGCAGACGCATAATGATCAGATGTCCGCCTGTGAGCACCTAGTCACTGAGATTTGGAACAAGGGCAAGATGGTTTGTGTGCTTCACACGATCTATCATCCCCCTGGGGATAACTTGCGTTTCATAGAGCAATTGATGAAGTCCATCTCTGCTTGCTTGTTCCTCCACCCTAACCAGATCTTCCTCGGTGACTTCAACCTTCACTGGAATGACACAAATGATCCGTTAGTTTGCTCCTTTAAGACTTACCTCTCCGACCTCAACTTCATTCAGGCCTGCAATGGACCTACTCACAACAAGGGCGCTAACCTTGACCTTATCATAGCTAGAGACCACATCATTCAACTTGATGACATTGTAACCTGTGATTGGTCGGATCACCAAATCTCCTTTCACATTCTGGAAAAGGTATTGCTCAGACAAGGTCAACCGCTTAAAAACAAACAGCTGGCTCGTAATCTGAGAGACATCAACATCTGTAATCTATCCAACTTGAGCAAGAATCTGCTGGAACCTCCCCCTAATATGAACAATTTGGACGAGTTGATGGATCATTACATCAACTCTATGTCAAGTATTATCGACTCTGCTGCTCCGGAGCAACTCAAAAGGATTCCGTTCAAACAATCCAAACCCTGGTTCAATGGCTCCCTTAATGATGAACGTCGCAAACTGAGGCTCTCTGAGAGACGTTGGAGAAATGCTCCCTCCACTTCTAGTCTCAATCAGTTAAGGAGGATGAGAAGCTCTTACAACAAACACATTTGCATTGCTAAAACAGATCATTTCAGGGCTCAGCTAGAAAGTGCTAAAAACCGACCCAAGAAACTGTTTGATATCATCAAACAACAGGCTAACCAATCTACTAATCATACCCCGGCAATCAAGACTACTGGCCCCAGTGAGGAGGACTGCTCAGTGCACTTTTCAGAAAAGTCTAGGATTATTGATCGGGAGCTACAACGTGCCGCTACTAACTTGCTGTCTATGAGTGCCCTGGGTTCAGCAGTACCTACGGCAGTGTGTGCTCCTCTCTACCCCAGAGAGTACACTCCCAAAAACAATGTCTCTTGGAATTCCTTCCGGCTCCCGGATGGGGAGGACCTGTCACATTCTTTGGCGTCTCTTAAACCATCCAACCATTTTAGTGATCCACTTCCCGCTAAGTTTCTCAAAGATCTCAACTCAGCCATTCTCCCTCTCTGGACCCGGATCATTGAACAATCGCTCATACAGGGGAGGATTCCCGACTGCCTTAAGATGGGGAAAGTCACGCCCATCCCCAAGAAGCCTAATGCAGACTTAGCGGATCCCAATAATTTCCGTCCGATCACCAGCATCATGTCTTTAGCGAAATTGCTCAAGAAATGCGATCACACACAGCTTTGCGACCACATCGAGAAATTTCAGCTCCTAGACCGACACCTGTCAGGCTTTAGAACGGAGCACAGTACAGAAACAGCTCTAACTCACATCGTTGATGACGCCTTGGGGGCTCTTGACCAAGATGTTCCTTGTCTTTTGATCCTTCTTGATTTGTCTTCTGCTTTTGACACTATCAAACATGATAACTTGATTACTCTTCTTCAACATAGGATTGGGTTATCTGGCCCTGTCTTAAATTGGTTCGCCTCTTTCCTACATAACCGAACCCAAAGAATCAAAGTCAACCAATCTCTGGCTGCCAGTACCCCAGTCTCTATTGGGGTACCTCAAGGATCTGCACTCTCGCCCACGCTCTTCAATCTCTTCATGGAACCTCTAACTGCTATTCTGAACTGTGCTAGCATTCAGTACCATATGTACGCGGATGACACAACTGTATTTAAAGATCTCCTCTCCAGATGACATTAAAACTCTTAATGGGGCAAATAAAAAAAACTCAACAATGGCGAACGCATAATCATCTGTTACTAAATACCCTCAAAACAGAATTTCTCCTGATTACCCACGTAACCACTCTGCCCCTACGCAAAACTGGATCAAACAACTCTCAGCACTCAACTGCACCCCTCATATGGTGGACTCCGCTTGTTCTTTAGGTGTCACCCTGGACAAATTCCTAAAACATGCAAGGGCACATCAGTGCCACCATTAGGAGTGCCAATCATCCGCTCAACACTCTTCGAAAATCACGCCTTTCCTACCTCCTGAGGACATCCAGTCGGCAGTCCAATCCCTAGTTATCTCACGATTGGAATATGGTTTGGCGACCCTAGATGGGCTTCCTAAGACTAAGTTAGCTCCGCTAAGAGCTACTCTGAACGCCTCTGCCAGACTCATCACGGGCTCCAGAAAGCATGATCATATCACACCTGACTAAATTCAATTTAACTGGCTTTCCATTGAAGCAAGGATCCGCTTCAAGATAGCATGTCTGACACACAAAGCTATTCACTTCAACACCCCGGTTTACCTGGCAAAAAAACTCGAGCTCTCCGGTTCCAATCGGAACTTGAGAAGCTCCAATACTCTACTACTGAAACCTCCTAAATTCAACAAAAAAAGAACTTACAACCGTGCCTTCTCAGGGCTGGCCCCAAGAATTTGGAATGCCCTTCCACCGGAGATCAGAGCCAACCCCTCGACTGCTTCATTTAAAAAACAGGTCAAATGGCTACTCTTGAATGAACTTCATCAGCAATAGCCTCAATGACATTTGCTAGTCACTTCCTTGTCTTGCTTGACAATCGTTTTACATTGTGTTTCGAAATTTATTTTGTTGTCCTTTTGACATAGTGCTCTGCTAAAACTTCACGGCGCCTACTAGTAGGGCTGTTACTGGTTGATCACTTGCTACTTCGTCTTCCCCTTGCACCCCCATTTACTTTTTATGTTTAAGGTAGCTCTTATGTCTCCTTTTTGTATTGTACTCATGCCATTTCCTCATGTCAACGTTAGTTATTTTGTATAGTGCCCGATACCCGTCTGGGTCTTGTTCGCGCTTTATAAAACTTTTCAAATAAATAAAAATAATAATTGAGGTAGGCCTGTCTCATGGTTTGTGGTCTTGTTGGACCGGGAGGGGCGCCAAAAGCAATATCCTCATAGTGGTGGAAGGCTACTGAAAGTCAAAAAAAAAAAAAAAAGAATCATAAAAATATTACTAGACTTGCAGGTCTCCTAACTTAAATAATTTACTCAACCGAATTATAATGCTCTTGACCCATAAACTGGTTTCAAATTATGTGACCTGGGCAAATATTTTAATTCACTGAGCTGCCATTTTCTTCTTTATCACAAATGAGAGCACCTTCCAATACGTGATTTCAGCATGTCTGCTGTACAAAAACACTTATGTTTCATTTAATAGACTAAACGTTTGCTCCATATATAACACACATCTTGCCACATGTAGTAAACACATAACTGCTGACTTGCCTCTTAGTTCATTAACTGCATCGTAAAGAGGGCAGGTGCAGGATGGTTTCTCAAATCATGGTTAAAAACTATCACTTAATAAAAACATACCTGAAGCATGAAGTGGTACAACACTTATTTACAATCAGCAGATTTTCCCCAGAAATGCCACATTTCCCATTGACATGTGGCTTTACTTAGTGTATAATGTTTGCAAATCGAGTTTCTGCAAATATTTGTCATTTGCATATCACCAAATAAAGTGTTCTGATTTGTTTTGCTCCTATTTAAATCTTTGTTTGCATCATACTTCTGACTTTCAAAAAAGTTCATTCAAATTCCTAATATATTTTGAATTGTACTATTCATTTACAAGCTATTTAAATGTTTGCATTAGAAAAAAAAACTGACATCTCACAGCCTTTTGTTTCACAATGATTGTCAGACAGCTCACTTGACAAAAACTTCTAACAGTATTAAGAGAAAGAAAAGTAAACACCATTTCCCAGGATACGACAAGAAACAATTAGTCAAAAGACAAACTGACATTTGATCTCTGTCCATAAACAGACAGCAAATGTGTCAAGAAAAAACAAGATTTAAAGGCATCTTTATTGCACATTTGCTTAATGAATGAACAGAACACCTGTTCCTTCCAGCTTAAGTTCCCTCCCCAGAACAGATGAGTAGGTGCTAAAAATAGCTTGACCTATTAAAATCTTACTTGCCATAGTGACTCTGCAAGTAGATCTTTTGAGGCCTGTACTGCCTTCACCAGGAGTAAAGCTGCACAAGTGCAGTGGTGGCAGCATACCATGTAGTGGTCAGTAGGAGTGAACAGGTCCTTTTTAATATGTCTCGCTGGAGCGAGGCCTAGGGGCGGACTCCTATTTAAAGTTCTGCTGCTGTGTGCTTAACTCCCCTTTGGCCAACATTGGTTGGGTGTGAAGTGCTGCACAGCGCAGGACTGTTGTATCTGCGCTGGATGAATTTGTGCCTGGGAAGGGTACAATACAGGGATACTGTAGTACTGCGCAGTGTGTGCATGTTAAATGTATGTGCTGGATGTATATGTGCCTATGAGTAGTACAGCACATGAAGGATGTAGTGCTGTGCAGTGGTGCAGGTTAAATGCATGTGCATGATGTAGGTGTACCTGTGAGTGGTACAATGCATGAAGGTTGCAGTGCATGCATTTTAAATGCATGTGCGCCTACATGAAGGTAACGGTGCTGTGCAGTGTGTGTGCTGTAACATGCAGTAGGTCATGTGTGCCTGTGGATGGTACAATACATGGAGAGCACTAGGTTCCATTTCCGGACCTTCATGGTGAAACATGGAGAGGAGGTAGAGAAATCCCCACAGACAGATTTGTGTATGATGCATTCCTATAAGATGGGTGGGACACATACTGGAGAGGGGAGAGCCAGGCTTTCACTGTACTCTCCACAGGGTGCTCTTTGACTCAGTCGGAGGACCCAAGGAAGGGTCCTGAGCTCATCTCAGGAAGGAATTGGGGCGAATAAGTGAATCATAAAGATTAGGGATGGGGCACCGAGCTAACCTTTTGATGCACATATCACTGTGGTTGGCATCCAGGTGTGAACTCTAGACACTTCCTTGGCCTGTGTTGTGGGATTATCAGCTTTTGAGTCACCCCTGCTGTGACAGACTGCTTTTCAAGAGGAGGAGAAAGCAGAGAAGTGGACACTTTAATATAAGTTGACCCCAACATAAAACTTCAAAGACTCAGACCATAAATCACATTCGGTGTCTGGAAATGGACTATGGGAAGGGGCGTTTGAGACTCCAAAAATGTTCATCTGCCAAGCAGCAAAATGGGCTGCGAGGAGGGGAAGCTTAGCAAGACTTCTGCTTGCGACCAGGACTGGGGGCCAAGGCCTGCTAGTCTCCAGGGAATCCAAGAGAGACCACCTGCCCTGGAACCTGGAGCACCTGCCTTCTTGCCAAGACCAGTGGGCCCTGTGAGAAGAGGAGAGCACTGGAAGCTGCTGCACCTATCAGGTTGGCGCTCCATGTGCAGGACAGAGTCAGTGACCCCCCCCCCCCACATGCCAGGAGAGGACTGCTGTGAATCGAGTCGAGTACAGTGCTGCGCCCTTGCAGAATCAGCGACCCTGTATACCAGGGTTGGGCCCAGTAACCCCTGCTTGCCCAGTGGCCCTCTGAAAGGGTTTCTGACACCTATGCTATTGTCTCCAGATGTAATTGTCCACGACGCAATAGTGATGACACCAGTTCCAACACTGCTTTGGCTCAAGTAGACATCTTACTGTGCAGTTACTGTCTGTCAGTTGCTAATGTATCAATTCCTGCTCTGCATAGAATATGTTTAACGTATGAAACACATTGGCACAATCACGTCTAACAAAGGATCACCACTCAATCTTAAATCGTTTCCTGAATTTGCTTACTACATGGGTTTCAGGTGAAAGACACAATCGAGCAATTCATAACAACTCTGAAAATAAAGCCACGTCGTTTGTAAAGCTCACCAGACGATCTATAGCAAGTGACCTGTGCCAAATATTAAGGGACTATTCTGAACCCCGTTCTGCCCCCACAGCATGAGTGGCAAGTCTCCAAAAGATCTTAGAGAAATGTATATAAACACGTACCACAAGACAGGGTCTCAGTCCAAGAAATCGTGATTAAATACCAGAGAGGGGCATAAATAAAGAGGCAAATAAAAGAATAAGCCTACAGTAAACAAAGGGCGAAATCATCCCCCATTAGTCAAGGAGACATGGTACTAGCCAGATCCAAGGGTCAGACAAGCATGACCCACTTTTTGATCAACAACCATATTTAATTACTGATGTCAAAGGATCAATGCTGAACACGTGACAAGACGGCCACGCCCTGACTCTGTACTCATATTTCCAGGCACTCAACGCGGATCCCTGCATCCTGCCACTTGATTAAGAGGCTACAAACCGTGAAAACCTCCTACAACATCACACCTCACCAGAGGATATTGTAGAGGGTAGTCCTCCTACATCCTTATCCCCCAACTCCAAATCCATGCACCATGGCCCTGTTTTGAACCCCCCCTTCCTACTCCAACTGTGTTAGCTTCACTCATTCAACCCACTGAAAGACTCTTCCCAGTCACTAACTGATCCGTGATCAGCTAAACAAGATAGTGAAGTGGTGTTGTGTCCGAGGCATAAGTGATGACACCAGCAACAAAACAGAAAGGGTAGGCAGTCCTGCAGACTGGGGAGGACTCTGCCCATAAACAGATGTCATTTTGTACAGCTCCTACTCCACTGTGTACTGGTACTTACGACTCTGCAGCTTTTAGGCGCAGTGCTTTAACTGGGCCTGTTTGTAAGTTACTGAGTACCTGCTGCACTTTTTTGATTTGAGAAGCGGTGTACTTGCACTTTTCAGCCCAGGTTCAGAACTTTTAGTGGGAAAAATATCCAACAGTTATTCTGGTTTATTAAGTAACAGAGCTTCTATATTTCTATTTGAAGCACCAGATTTTTTGTCTTGACCTGCGAGTTTATGTTTTACTAGGACCAGTCATCTAACAGCTCTGTTATTCTATATTAGTGAAACACTACTACATGTGTATTTTTTTTTTGGTTCGCTAAAAACAATCATGTAGAATACACTCCAACTAACACTTGTTACCAGGGATCGAAGTGCATTAAAAATATATATATATGGGAACTGATGCTGAGCGCAAGGGGCAGAGTGAGCGAGTGTGGTCAAATATGTGGCAAAAGAAATGCTCTATAACTTTTTTCGGTCTTTAACCTTACAGTAACTACATCATGGGCATCATTTAGGGGTCGCAGCTGCAAACACTGGTTGCCCCTAGGTAACTACATCATAGGCGTCATTTAGGGGTCGCAGCTGCAAACACTGGTTGCCCCTTGCAACCCCTGGCACTGTCTATGCGACCCCTGGTCTCAAGCCAAACTGGCCACGGATTGCACTGAGCATTCCCCCAGGGCGCATCTTAAAAAGTATACATAAAAGAAAGGTCCAACGCTTGAAGGAATTAAATCATTTCAGAATGCATGTGAAGTCATTCTGTGCATGCGGAAGCAAAGAATACAGGTAATGGAGGGTTGACGCACTGTAGTAATTACACTACAATTGGATGTTCACTTCAGTCAATAAGCTAGCTGCTTCGATTGCAGGACGCCTGGTTTTGTGTCTCTTGTCTCTAAATATTCAGATAAAGTTTTAGCATGCATTATTTATTATAAATTTATATTTATTTGATTGTGATGCTTCCCAATCGATTTCACCCCCCACCTAGCAGTGCCGGGCAATTAACAGCCCATCCTGTCTGAAGCACCCTGATTTTTCTCGCAGGAACACACGAAGGTCTGCCTTCCGTATCGGAACCTGCCTGGTGTTTTTCACAAGAGGCCTGCTCAGACTTAGCTCTTGCTCCTTCAGTCCAAAGTAGGGCCCTGCTTTGCTTTCAGTCCTGTGCCCCCTTTGTCCATTTTTAAACTCCTGTCAGAGCCCCATTAGAAGACAGCCAAAACAGCTACTAAAGACAAGTGGTGCACAAATTACCATGGCTGGCCTGACCATAAGGACCACTCAGGTAAAAGGAAGAGCGGGGCTCTGGGTGACCTTAGCTGACAGGAAAAGGGACATTATAAATGTACAACTGTGAAACCTTAGCTACATAAAAAGCTGCTATAAGAGTTTGACTCACGGTCCTAAAACAGCTCAGTTGGGCAATGCTCCTACTGAAGAGAACTAATTGTAATACTTTTTTGTCAATTGTTAAAATATAAACATTGATTTATCTATTTTATTTGCTCATCATCATGGTGCCACCCTCTATTTTTGCGTGTTTAAAAAAAAAAAAAAATGGACCTTCACTGGCAGCTGAGGTAATAAACATGCTTTTAAATGTAGGTTGTGCATGTGCTTGTGGGTAAGAGTGTGCCTGTGAGAACGAAAGCTTGTGTATGTGTGGGCATGCGTGTCTGTCAGCGTGTGTGTGTGAGTGAGACTCACTGACAGATTGTGAGTGAGCATGAGTGAGATTGGGTGCTAGTAAGTGAGTCAGACTAAGAGTAAAAATGATTGAGGGTGAGCATTCATTGGTGAGTGAGAATGTATGTGCAAGAATACATATGAGGGAGTGTTGGAGATTGCAAGTGAGAATTAGTGAGTGACAGTGAGTGAGTGTAACCACAAGTGAGAATGAGTGAATCAGTGAGATAGAGGAAAAAAAGGAGTGGGAGAATAATTTAATCAGTATGAATGGGTGAGAGTAAGTGCAAATGAGGGAAAATAGGAGAGCAAGAAAGTGAGAATAAATTAGTGCAAATGAGTGAGAGCAAGTGTGAATAAATGTAAATGAGGGAGTCTGGGAATGTAGTATTAGGCTTGGGATTCTTGGTTTTTCCCTGGAAAACTCAAGAAATTCTTGGCTTAGAAAGGCATCCATGGCAAAATACTTGTGCCAGTGTACTGAAAGCAATTCTGATCACTACAGACACCTTTGATAAAAAACTTGTACTGGCATACTAGAGTTAAATCTTGGCATAATTGTTCCATGGTGCTGGCATACTAAAAGTCATTCTTGACATATGAGGCACCGTTGGGAAAATCCTGGTGCTGGCATACTTGAGGAAAGTATTAGCATAAGGGGAAGTCATGGCAAAATGTGGGAGCTACCACATTGGAAGCATTACATATCATCTGGGAGGACAACAGTGTCGTATGGAAGGGGGCAACCATGATAAAACGCTGGTCCTGACATGCTAGAGATCATTTTTAACATAGGGGGGCCCCAGAGCACATTTTGAAACAATGGGGTCGATTGACTTGGCACACCATGAAAAGACATGAATATTTAATGAGAGCCCATTCAGAGCCTATGACTTTTTAGCTAATCTATGTGAAAAATGTCCTTTACAATGCACTATTTGACCCAATATTTAAAAACGTTTTCTCAGTTTCGGAACCCCTCTGCACACTCTGTAGAGGAGGTCTGGCGCATTTACTTTACTCACTACAATTCAGAGCAAGTATTATTTCCCACCACTTTCAAAGATCATATCAGCACCATAATATAGGTGGTATCTAAAACAGACATTTGTTTGTGTTGTATTTTCATATTAATTATGCAGTTATTATGGAATGTCAGTGAGGTCAATTATTGTGATGTCCTCACGATTAAAATAACATGACATCACCTCCTGGAAAGATTCAGGGTCAAAGGTCATATGATATCACTTTCTGTGATGTCATTAAGATCAAAGTGTGTGATGTCACTTCCGCTACCCATGGAATTTTGGTGAATCGACATCCATGAACTACATATAAAATAACGCACAGCTTAAATGAAAATTAAATACAAATAACACTATTCAGAAGGAAATGCATAATTGTACATTATGAACCCTCTATTAGTTAAAGCACTGCACCAGAGAGCCACAGAACTGAATCCTGGTTAATGCAGTGGAGAATAGTGTATGTATGTTTAGTGCTACAAGGTCCCAGTATGCGATTGAAAGCACTGTGAACATGCAAGTCATTATTTTAAACTTGCATTACACGCAGTATAAGCTAGAGCTGTTACAAAAAGCACACAAAGGTTTAAGATAAAAAGTGTTTCCAAAATATAGATTTTTTGCAGACTACTTAGCGAAGTTTTTTTTTTTAGAACTGCCTTTTAAAAGCACACTTCACAGCTTAGCTGGTAGCTCCCTTACAATACCTCGCAAAAAGAATAAATGTGTGTCATCAGGGAGCTTCAAGTGAGTTAATCAATTAAAGACAGTGCCAACTTCCCAAGTACCCTTTACATTTACTGATTGACCAAAGTTGCGACGCATTTCTTTCAGGCAGCAGGAACCCTGACAAAAAGGCTTGTTTAGCTGTCTGCTCCTCCCTCGGTTTCAAAGTACGAGGCTCTTGGCTTCAGCTGAAGCATTTCAGCTGTCGGAATTAACCGCCCTGGGACGGTTGTCTTTTCATAAAAAGTAGAACTGTTCTAAAATTGAAAAAGTCAGGGCACCTCGTGCCCCTCAGATCCCCCTCCCCTCGACCCCTTTGACCACTGCTAGTTACAAATTCCGCTTTTGAACTTTCCCTGAGGAAGGAGAAGAGTGGGGTACGGGGAGGTATCTGAATCCAGGTCTCCATATGTCCCGGAATTAAAACGGGAAAGCCTTATTTCAAATAGAATGACAGGTTCCAGCTATCTATTGAGACCACGGGGAAAAGAAGGATTAAAGAAGAAAATGGCGAATATGTATCTAAGTGGGCAATTCGCTACTTTGCATTCATCAGGATCGGCAAACGCAGTGCTTCCACAATCAATGGTGTTGTGCGTTTTACTGTACGTTTCCTTTTCGATATTACGGATGCCTGACCTTTACCTTTCCAACTCTGCCTCCAACTCCGAGGCTGGTGCCGCGGCTCTAACCGGCGCTCTGCCGGTGGCAGAAGAGGGCTTCTTCCTGGCTGCAGACATTGGCCGCCCTGGTGCTTCGTGCCTTGGACAGGTTACTGTATGACGGTGAACGCCGAAATCTCTTGGTAGTTTCCGGGAACCGGCGATATGCGACTGGAAAGAACACTAACTCGAGTCTTCAGATAAAGCGGCGGCCATCTTAAGAAGAGGGCAGCTGGTGTGTTACGGAGATGAATTGTGTACGGAATGTTACATATTGAATAGAATCCACAAAAGGAGATATAATTTGCAATATGGATATGCAGTAATTCAGCGCATGTACTCTACGATATTTCTAACATTTCATATAATGTTTTAATATTTGCTACACGGATAATATATTTCAACGACGCTGAGTTCAGACTGTGAAAAAGAGTTACTTATTGTTATACTAAAATTGGATTTTAAGTGTTTTATCTTTTATGTTCATGTTACTTTTCCGCTCTAAGATGGCCGCGGACATGGTCTAGCTGAGAGAACGAGCTAGGTCATTTAATATGGAGTGTGCCAATGTCTCGCGGATTCACTGGGTACAGGCGAACAGTCTTGACTAGAAACAGTTGAGGTACAGCCATTTGAAAGGGGTGGTACATAGCTGCCAAGGTTTCAGATTACTATGTGTGACATTTTCATAATTTCCATGTAATCATGAGTGACATTTCAACAACTATGAGTGACACTTTCTCACAGCAAAAACAAGCAATGAAGACAAGGGAAACATATAAATATCAGAAATTACACCCATTTGAGCAACGAAAAACTCTAAGATCTTGAAACTGGTGCAAAGCAACTGATCTTTGCAGAATGAATTTTATCCCTCTGCACTACTTTATGTTGGGTCAAAACTGCAGGAGCTATTACACCCATAAGTTATGCCTAGGCACAGCCCCCGCCCCCAACTCAGCCGCAAGTGCGGCTGAACCACAAGTAACAAAAGAATGTCTGTGGCAAAAGCAATAACCCACTGAGCTATCTACATAAAATACAGTTTGGTGATGTCAAGGTACACGTTCTTTGGTGCAGGCATGTTAACCCTCTGCACTACTATATGGTGCGAGGCTGGAGCATATCGCCTTGCACCTGTAGTGCGTTATAGAAAGATCCGAGCTGGCCAGATCTAATCTGAAACCAGATCTGCTCAGGAAAGGCACACTGTGTCTTTCCATATAAATACTGCACTCCCTGCTTCCCAGGGCCTGCAGTTTCCATGCAAGATGTATGGCTGCCCCTTCCCTCCTCCCTCATTATAGATTCATACCCATAGAAAATAAAAACGTATGTGAGGCAAATTTGATTGTGTGTTTTAGCTTCAAAGGCCTCGTTCAGTAATGAAATGCACGATGACTAGTTAAATTAGAATTTGCACACTTAGAGCTGTTATGTCTCCTTCACTTCACTGCCCCCAAGACACAACAGACCCACTCACCTAATAAGCGCAGCAGTTTCTTTTACTTTTGCCTTGTCAATATTTTGACAACTGTGTCCTGCCTTCAAATAGAATCACAGTTTAAAATGAATACATGAGCATGTGTCTCTGCACTACGAAAATAGGCCAAAGATTGGATGACCACGTTTTGTGAACACCTTTTTGACCCACTGACAGGCACTCAGGGCACGAGTCGGGGTACCACGCGGGTGGACGGCGTCCCCCCACTTATTTTCCAGGGTGGACGCCGTCCCCCCTGCTTATCAAAACGCCGTCCACCCTGCTCTACTCCTTCAAAATGCGATAAAGCGCGCACCGACCAAACCACGCATTTCCGGGTGATTGCCTCGGACTGCCGATCACCACGCCCCTGCACCTAGGTGTTAGGTTAACTTGCCCGCCTAGTTAGCACTACGGCCTATCGCAGCTCTTGCTCTCTGCTCTTTGAACCTGCCCCCACCCCTTCTTAACCTTGCCGGGGACTCGGACCTACCAGTAGAACAGAGACGATCTGCGACCAATCAGTGGTCATAGCAGACGTCACTGGATGGGTGTATCTGCAACTCAGTGCTGTAAGGACTGGCTGGCCGTTGCCATAGACATGCGGCTCAAATCTGTGGATGCTGAATCTAGTAACACATATTAGTAAAATGCTTCATTATAAAGATTACTATAAACACTTTACAACACTGTAAAAGTAAATGTTTGCCTCTGACCAACCTAGGCCGAATTTACCACATTTTATGATAGATATATACCACATCTACAGTCACCAGGAATATGGTACTCTAATTTGCGCTAAATATCTTATTGTCAGGACGGAGCGGTATGGCGCAGCGTCCAGAGCGGCTGACTCCGGAGTGCAGGGTTCACGGTTCAATCCCCGGCGTCCACGGAAGCTAAATTCAGCATGAGCTCACTGAATCTCCCCGACGGCACCCCAGCGCCTGGATACCCTTAGGCGTGATAAATTCGCGCTTCACAAATGTGGAATTTAATTTATCTTCCATTATTTAAAAAAGGTATCATTTTACTTTCGCTGACTGAAAAACAAAGAGAGTTATACAACCTGGATTAGGACACAGAGGTACTTGTACAAAAGCTCATTTTCGGACCAGAAAACATATTTGAAGCGTCAAACAACATGAAATATTACTTTGATTCAGATGCATCAACGTAGGTTTGTGATGTCTGTATTGCCTGAACCTTGGAGGGAAAAAAAGCGGGGCGCTGAACTTGTTCCAAAGCAAAGATGCGGCTAACAATTTTGATTGGCGTCGCAGTTGATGATAAAAATATAATAGAAAAACGTAACTACATTTAATATCCTGGGAGTAATTTATCAGAAAATACAATATTTCACAAAACAAGAGCGATTTCCTTGAGGTGTCTGTCTAGTTATTCGTGTCACAGAAAAAAAAGCATTGGCATGGCCAAAAACGCCTGGTTTTAATGCAAGCTTGTGTCTGCATGCGTTAGTACATTAAAGCAGACCTAATGTCTTTGCCAAGGATTCTTGCTTGCTGATGATTGGCTGAATTGGACTGTGAAGGCAACGTTTAGTCTGCAGGTGCAATAGGAAAGAAGGTTTGAGGGATGGGCATCAAGAGCCACTCAACCTGTCAAGATATTGGGTGCAACTTCGCATCAAATTGCCTATTTCGAGCACCAATGGAATCAGAAAGCTGCCTCATACAAACCCCTGCAGCAAGAAAGACGCCAGGCGCCAGCAAAGGGAAACACCGCCAACTCTTGTTTTCCACCTGAATGGTCAGCAGGAGCAGAAGGCTGCTTCACATGTGCACCTAGGAGAAGGAGAGCCCCTGGGCCAAGCACAAGTGCAGCTAGATGCTCTGATTTTTACACGAGTTCCTGCCAGGTGCATACGGGGGACACAACAACAACACAGCATGTGCCAACCATTCATTACTAATACTACAACCCCACTGTTCATATGGACTCTGCTGGCAGCTGCAACAAGCAACAAGCATTTGCAATGCAATAGGTCTCGCATTTACGTGAGTTTGAGCTATTGCCATTGTTAATGACAATGTCTTTTATTTATGTTTTGGTTTTTAAAACATAAATAAAAGGCATTGTTATTTACAATGCTAACAGCTTAAACTCTCACAAAAGCGAGACCTATTGCATTGCAAATGCTTGTTGAGGTAGGTAAGCATACATTCATGCCTGCTCCCCGCCACCGGAAGTCCTCACATGCTGGAAACAGTGACATCCAATGGAGTGACCTCAGCTGCTGCAAAGAGCTCTGTAAACATAGCCTCAGTTTGCTGTCCTGCCCAGGGCCTTCCATCCAACCAATGGCAGAGGCTCATACTCGCCTGACCTCAGAGTCATTCCCTCTGGTTATCTTTGGTGCGAGGATGCCTCAGCCGCTTACTTCCTGCTACCAAGAAATAAGCACTAGGGATTGGAGCAGAGGAGCAATCTACGTCATTTCCACTAGCCTAAGCAGGGCACGAGTCGGGGTACCACGTGGGTGGACGGCGTCCCCCCACTTATTTTCCAGGGTGGACGCCGTCCCCCCTGCTTATCAAAACGCCGTCCACCCTGCTCTACTCCTTCAAAATGCGATAAAGCGCGCACCGACCAAACCACGCATTTCCGGGTGATTGCCTCGGACTGCCGATCACCACGCCCCTGCACCTAGGTGTTAGGTTAACTTGCCCGCCTATATTTAGCACTACGGCCTATCGCAGCTCTTGCTCTCTGCTCTTTGAACCTGCCCCCACCCCTTCTTAACCTTGCCGGGGACTCGGACCTACCAGTAGAACAGAGACGATCTGCGACCAATCAGTGGTCATAGCAGACGTCACTGGATGGGTGTATCTGCAACTCAGCAGTCCCGCCCTCGTACTCCATGCCCTTTATTTTTCGGGCTTTTCTTGCTCTGGCTCCTTCCCTTTTTGGATGTGACCGGATCCGGATATCGACGCGGCTCGCCCTCCCTTCCTGGCCTCGCCTGCTGCCTGACCTGCTGGAGACTTCCCTTCCTGCCTGGCTTTGCCTGCTGCCTGACCTGCCTTGCTTTTCCGTTGCATCTACGACCTACACCGTCACCTAGGAAACCATTTTCGGCTTGGCGACGTTGGCGACAGTTTCACTTTTAAGGTAAGTGTTCAACAACACGCCATTGAGTATTGCAGATCGTACCGCTTTTTATAAGCACCATGCAGACTGACGAATTCATTTTTAGGCACGGGCCACGGGGAGAGATTAAGTGATTTTACACCAGACTCCAACCTGGTTCCTCAGCTTTAAAGTCGGCCGCTCTAGCCTACAAAAGTAAGCCTAACTTACTTTTGTAGGCTAGAGCGACCGACTTTAAAGCTGAGGAACCAGGTTGGAGTATGGTGTCGGCTCAAACATCATGAGGTTCTGGGCAAATCACTTAATCTCTCCCCACGAGTCTCCTTAAACTGCACCCCCGCATTCTCTGGATTATTCCCTATTGAAATTTTAGCATGTAAAAATGGCGAAATTTAGGGGTGGAAAGTCCCGTTAAATATCGTTGAATGCTGTTTTTGGCGCAAAATTCGCATGCTGTGCCCCATTTTGTTTACGGGCAAACTCGTGGTTGGTGATGTTTATCGCACTCGGCGAATTCAGAACTTCTGGGTATCGGATTTCACTGGTTGCAGAAAAGGGCATTTTATTTGCATCATCTGAAACACATGGGTGTCTTGTCTAGATACTTACCAGAAGGGGCCCAATTACAAACTGGGGGAATCACAACAGGCACACTGTTGCCACACTCAAAATTATTGGGTGTTGGAACACCGGACTCACACATGCAAGCCATAAAATCTTTTACAGGGCCTATTGGCATTAGCATAACTCTTGGCACACCTGATGCCTGCAATTCTAAGGGGAGAGCATTGAGCCACTTTAAACATCCCCTGGACTGGCCACAGCCTCCACTGGTCTTTACAGCCCTAAGCAAAATCCGCTTCTCAAAAGACAGTGATTCGGATTCTGTTTACCTCCTGCTGAAGTTTCCAGGGACACACAGGAAGGAGGCTGAACAAGCTATTGAGAGTCGCTTATTTAGAGGAGTGCCAATCAGCTGGGAGGACTCACGTGGGCAGGTAAAAATAAACCTTCCCCAGTTTTATCAAAATCTGGCAGATAACTTGCGCTCCAGGTTGTATGCACAGTCTGCAAGCAATAGGTCGGCCACATCATCTCGGACAGATGAATTTTTAGCTCTTACATCAGAGATAGATGTTATCAACCCACAGAAGTGGCCAAACGACATTGAGAGCCCATGGTATGAAGGTGAGGAGAAACTACAAAACCTGTGTAGGAGATTCGCTCTTAATTATAAAGGCATATCTGAAGGCTTCAGAGACTATGTTGACAATGGTGGTAATGAGATTCCAGAGCAACTGCAACCTGTTTTGAGGGCTGTAAATACACTTCATGTGACTTCAAGTGACTGCGAAAGGGGTTTCAGCACAATGAACTTGATAATGTCACCCATACGAAACTACCTTGGTATCGGACGTCTTTCCTCATTAATGTTTATAAACCTCATGGGCCCTCCTCTGCCTCTTTGGAATCCAATGCCATATGTCAACAGGTGGTTAATTGCTCATCGCCATGCAGATGATACTCAGTCTAGAAAGGTAGATCCTACTGCCCAGCACAATAAAAGATATGCAGATGCATGGGCGTTTTTAATTGATGGTTTTCAATGCTATAAGCGGTCTCACAAATTTTCCATGGTCAAACATCCTGTGGCAATATAACATGTCCCATAATGTCTGCAATAACCGATGTACAGAGTATCAGGTTGAAACTGTACAGAGTGCACCTTGCATTTTTTTTCTCACGATCACAGTGTATTAAACTTGTCAGTATATTTAAATGTGGTGTTCTAGGTAGCGTAATAAATTTTATAGTTTTGATAATCACTATTGTAGTTTCTAGCATGTGGTTTTCTTCGGGTTTTTTTTCAATGCACAAACTCTGCTTTTGTTCATGGTGCCATGTTTTAGTATGCCTCACTTACAGCACTTAATGGCTTGACTAATGTAGTTGTATGCCAAACTTCATCCATATTTGGGCTGTTAATTCCCAAAATACAGGGACCTTAAGTCACAGGCTTAAGTACTGAGCAGCTTCAATTGTTAAATCTTGCAATATGTGCAAATGATAGATCTGCTGCACATGTGATGTCACTTCCTGCGGTGATGTCACTTCCTGCCGTGATGTCACTTCCTGTTGTGATGTCACTTCCTGTCGTGATGTCACTTCCTGTCGTGATGTCACTTCCTGTGACATCACCTAAATTGGAGAGTCCCCCCACTTCTTTTTTTAGGACTTGTGCCCTGCAGGCACTGTCAAGGAACTCGCACTGCCTTCATCTTCAACTATAGAAGTATTGATCGTGGCTCGTTATAAACACCTGGAGGTGAACAGTTCAAAGTATGCACTGACTAAACAAGCGTAAAATACTACAGAGAAAAAAATACAAAAACTCATCCTAGAATTAGCTAACAATCTTAGGTGCAAGAATAAGGAAAATGTGAAATTAAAACCATAAGCACACCGTGATGCAGCCGGGTTGAGCAGGATGGCCACGGGCTTCAGCAGCAGGCACTTCAAGAGTGTCATGGCGCAGACGATCAGTTACACTTCGCCCCTCCTTACTTGGGACGGTGTGTCTGGCGGGCCAGCCGTGGTGCTAGACCTTTCATTAGTGTCAGCCAGCCAAGCATGGCTTTAAGTGGGATGAAAAAACTGGGGGGTCTCTCAAAGGGGCGTGGCCAATGTAAAAAAGGGCGTAGCTTTAAAAGACGTAAGCTAAAAATCTAAGTTTAGCATAGTGTGCCGCCCGACTTGTATTTTGCGGTTTCTGTCATTGCATCCAGATATATGAAACAACAAGTAACATCATACCTACAACAAGTCACGACTATTGGCTTTGTCAATGGTTGTTAGTTTCAAAACATAAATAAGCGAAACTATGGCTTGTATATAATATTGCAAACGCTTCAACTTACAGCCCTGGTGACACCACGACATTGTTGCTGCTCCTGACTTTCCAAAAGAGAAGGGAAATCCAGAGAGAAAATGGCTCTCTTTAAAGGATTTCCCTTCCCCTACAACTCTCATGTCATGCGGTAACTTCTCCACTAGTGAGGAGTGAGCAGTGTGAGCAGCGCACATCGATGTGCCTGCTGTCACTGCAGTCCAGAAAAAAACGGACCGCTTGTGCCAGGGCACAAAACAGAGCCCGATAGGGACCCATTTCGAGGCCTCCTTAAAAAAGCTGCCGGTGCTCAGCACCGGTGAGACCCGGCCCACTTAAAGCCCTGCAGCCAAGCATAAATAATTAACCCCCCAGCCTGACAAACATGCAGGATACAATATGGTCTTTATTTAAAAAAGCAATCTGGCCAGTGAAATCAGGGTGTTGGGTGGACTGGAAGAGGAAAGTGCAATCACATGGCTTTCCCCAGTTGCACATTAAACAACATCCAAGGGGGCCACCGGTGCTATCTGCTCTGATCACACTGCTTTCACTCAGCCGGGGCCCGTACTCATCACTCACGGGTCCCTTGAGTTAAAAGGTGCCACTTGTCTGGCAGCTGAGCCGTCTGAAAAGAGGTAAAGCAATCCCACTGGCGCACAGCGCTGCTTGGCAGCCCAATGCTCTGCAGTACAAGCTAGGCCCGGAAAACAACTGATCAGCGGATCAACACAGTTCATGCCGGGACATCTGTTAGTCTATTTGTTCAAGTTTTACCTGAGTGGTGCTGAAGCAAATGTATCCAACTCCTTTTTAATACTGCCGGGTCACCACCGCAATGACTCACGAGTGTCATGTGAGCCTTAGGAGAAGTTAACTTTTAAATTGCCTGGGCAGGCAAAGCACTGCTGCAGTGCACAGCAAGCGCCGCACATGTGCTGCTTTCATTGAGCACAGTGCCGCATGATCCCCGAGGAGCTTTATAATTGCATGACTAATGCATTTTAGTGCGGTGATGCAGACATCAGCACTAAAATGTGTCAGTCTAACCCGTGATGCGTGGTACTTGGCAGGGTTGGTGGTAGGTAGGATGATAAAGTCGGAAGAAACAAGAGAGTTGCCCATAGCTAGCAAATTTCAGATTGCTTATGTGTGACATTTCTATGGTTTCAGTGTACTTATGAGTGATATTCAACTGCCAAATGTGTGACACTTAGAGTGACACTTTCTCATTAATAAAACCAAGTAACTAGGTCCATGGACAGAGATAAGATCAAAAATTATGCTCTTTAAGCAATGAACAACTCTAAGAAGATCTAGATGCTATTTGCTTCACCTTCTAGTAGACTTGCTCCCTTCACGGCGCAGCTCCTCCTGGTAGCTGCTGCTGCCCCTGTTGCTGACCCTCTGGTCAGAAGTTTGAGGCCCTCCTACACCCAGGGGCTCCTGCCTGCGCCTCATCCCTGGTGGTCTAATGGTAGAGTGTCACTGCTCTGCTGCTGGACTGCCCCTCTGTCTCTCTTTTCTGCTCTCTGCCTTTATTTCTGCTTTTCCCCCTGATTCTGCTTCTTGCCTTTATTCTGCTTTTTTCTTTTGCCTTTTCTTCTCTTTTTTCGCCACCCTCGCCCATGCAATCCCCCGCAGCCCGCCCCACCTCCAGTAATCCTTTCCGCGTTTCCCGCCTCCCAACTCTCCCAACCCCCCTGCAGCACTACTTAATGGCAGCCGCTGCGCGGTGAAAGTGCCGTCCACTGACCTTCTAGTGGACTTACTCCCTTCACGGCGCTGCTCCACCTGGTAGCTTCTGCTGCCCCTGTTGCTCCTGCTGACCCTCTGGTCAGGAGTTCGCCTCCTCCACCCGCAGGCTCCTGGCTGCGCCTCATCCCTGGTGGTCTAGTGGTAGAGCGTCACTGCTTTGCTGCTGGGCAGCCCCTCTGTCTCTCTTTTCTGCTTTTTCTGCTTTCTGCCTTTATTTCTGCTTTTTCCCTGATTCTGCTTCTTGCCTTTTTTCAGCTTTTTCCTTTTGCCTTTTCTTTTCTTTTTTTGCCGCCCTTGCCTCTGCAGTTTGTGATCCCTGCAGCCCCGCCCCCCTCCAGTGACCCTTCCCACGTTTCCCACCTCCCAGCCCCTCCCCCCGGCAGCACTACTTAATGGCTGCCACGCACAGCGGGCGTGCCAAAGGGAAGCCCGTCTGCGCCCATCCGCACCTGGACCGCGCCCAGCACCACGGACCCTGCTTCTCGGACCCTGAATCGATACGACGCCTGCACCCTCCTCACCCTCAACACAGGACGCCACGTGGACGGCCACCTCGCAGCTCTAAAGGACACCCAAGGACCCTTCTCATGGAGGAACTGCAGCCTCACCTCCACCCACGCCAACACGCCAGCTCACTCGCCGCTCAGCCGACGACAGCGCACTCAACCAGCTCAACTGCATTCTCCTCAACACACGCTCCCTCCACAAACACGCCACAGAAATCTGGGACCTCCTCGACTCCGTTGCTCCAGACAGCGCCTTCTTCACGGAAACCTGGACCAACCCCAGCTCAGGCCTGGACATCGCCACCGCCATCCCAGATGGATACAAAATCACCCGCAAGGACCGTGCTGACCAACCAGGTGGAGGCATCGCCATCGTCCACAATGACACCCTCGGCCTGACCACCCACTCAGATGACTCCATGGAACCACGGAACACCTTTACTTCCAGATCCAGACCAAACCCAACACCACCTTCTGCAGAACACTCATCTACAGGCCACTTGGTGCCCGCCTGCCTTTCACCAATGCTATCGTCGACGTCATTGCACCCCAGGCATTCGCTTCCACTGACTACATCCTACTTGGCGACCTCAACTTCCACCTGGGCAACCCCCAAAACCAGAACACTGCATCCCTTCTGGAAAACCTGACCAACTTCGGACTGAAGCAGCTAGTCACCGCGCCAACCCACGCAGTGGGGCACACTCTTGACCCCGTTTTCTCCGCCAGCAGGAACATCACCTACTACCACACCATCAAACTCCTCTGGACCAACCACCACTGCGTGCATTTCACCTTCAACTCTCCCACCATACACCACCGCACCCACCTTACCCCCTGCCGCAGCTGGAACAAGATCACTGAGGAACATCTCACCGCCTTTCTTAGCAC
Source organism: Calotriton arnoldi (assembly GCA_963921515.1). Classification (NCBI taxonomy): domain Eukaryota; kingdom Metazoa; phylum Chordata; class Amphibia; order Caudata; family Salamandridae; genus Calotriton; species Calotriton arnoldi. The sequence continues at coordinate 3,076,412 of CAWUFW010001158.1, forward strand.
CACCACACCACACCACCAACCACAGCAGACGCCAGCATCTCAGCTCACAACCTCCACCAATGGATCACCAACTGCACCAATGCCCTGGCTCCCCTCAAGAAGGCCCCTGGCAAACCACACAACAAGAAAGCCAGCTGGTTCACTCCCAACCTCCGCAAGTCCGGACGCACCTGCAGACGACTCAAGACGAGATCGAGGAACAGCAAAACCCCGGAAACCCACGCAGCCTTCAAAACCACAACCACCACACACCACCTCCTCCTCAAATCCACAAAGAAAACAGCCCTCCAAATCAGAATCCACGCCAACACAAACAACAATAAAGAACTCCTCGCCATCGTCAAGGAGTTCGCCAGGCCCAACAGCAAGACCACGGATGTCCCACCCTCCCAAGAACTCTGCAACAAATTCAGCACCTACTTCCACCACACGATCAGACTGATCTACGACAGATTTGACGCCCAAGACCCTGCCACCGAGCCCAACACCATCGCACCCAACCACACTGCACCTGAACCTACCGTGCTCAACTGGACCCCACTCACCACAGACGACACACTCAAGACCATTAAGAGCAACCACTCCAGAGCCCCATCGGACCGCTGCCTGCACCACATATTTCACAGAGCAGCCACCTCCATCGTCCCCGAACTCCAGCGCACCATCAACTGCTCCATTGAGACCGCCACCTTCCCCGATGACTGGAAACACGCCAAGACCAACCCCCTGCTAAAAAAGCCATCCGCCAACTGACAGACCTCAAAAACTTCCGACCCATCTCATTGATTCTCCGCCTAGCAAAGGTCACCGAGAAGGCCATCAACGCCTAGTGATGACCAAAGTGAACTACATCCTGGACATCTCCAATCCAGCTTCCGAAGCAATCACAGCACTGAAACCGCACTCCTCGCTGCCACCGACGACATCCGTGCCCTTCTTGACTAGGGTGAAATGGCAGCCCTGATCCTGCTGGACCTCTCGGCTGCCTTCGATACAGTTTCACACTGCATCCTAGTCACAAGACTCCACAACGCCGGCATCCGCAGCAAGGCCCTGGACTGGATCCATTCCTTTCTCTCCGGCTGAACTCAACGAGTCAGTCTACCCCTGTTCTGCTCCGAACCTACACAGATCATCTGCGGAGTGCCCCAGGGCTCCTCCCTGAGCACCACCCTCTTCAACGTCTACATGGCTCCCTTCGCCACCATCGTAAGACACACAGACTTAACATTGTCTCCTATGCCGATGACACCCAGCTGATCCTATCTCTCACAACGAACCCTCGGCCATCAGAATCAACTTCCACAGCGGGAGGAAGGCTGCTGCCCCTGGATGAAGGACAGCTGCCTCAAACTCAACTGGGACAAGACTGAAGTACTCATCCTGGGACCCATCCCCTCTGCCTGGGCCGAATCCTGGTGGCATGCCGCACTGGGAACCCCACCCACCCCCATGGACCATGCACGCAACCTCAGTATCACGCTGGACTCCTCACTCACAATGAACTGCCAGATCAATGCCTTATCCTCCTCATGCTTCCACACACTACGCTTGCTTCAAAAGACTTTCAGATGGATCCCCACCGAAGCAAGAAAGACGGTCACCACGCACTCATCACCAGCAGGCTCGACTACGGCAACACACTCTACGCCGGCATCACCCAGAAACTCCTCAGAAAACTACAGAACGCTCAAAACGCCACAGTCAGACTGGTCCTCAACACCCCCCGCCGCAGCCACATCACCGAACACCTTTGTGAACTTCACTGTCTCCCAGTCAACAAAAGAATCACCTTCAAGCTCCTCGCTCACGCCTACAAAGCCCTCCACGACGCTGGATCAGCATATCTGAACCACCGCCTCGCATTTCACGTTGCCGCCATACACCTCCGTTCCGCCCAGCTGGCCCTTGCCTCCGTCCCTCAGATCCACAAGACAAGAACCGGAAGAAGATCCTTCTACCTCACCACCAAGACCTGGAACACCCTGCCCCTTCACCTTAGGCAATCCCCATCGCTGACCCAATTCAGGAAGGATCTCAAGATCTGGCTCTTTGACTGAACCCAGACGGATCAGCAGCCCCCGCCTCCCCCTAAGCGCCTATAGCTGCGCTATACAAACCCCTGACTTGAATGATTGGTAGATGGATAAATAGATGGATAGATAGATAGATAGATAGATAGATAGATAGATAGATAGCTAGATAGATAGATAGATAGATAGATAGATAGATAGATAGATAGATAACATAAAAAAAGTTACAGCTGGGCTAATTAACCAATTCCCTTTAGGAGTTTATCTACATGATTATATTGACAAGTTCATAGTCCTGTTTGTAATGTAAACAGTTGACGTTTTCGTTAATCTATGCGCACAACACACTTCCTTTGCTAATGAACGCATATAGCTGATAGCCTGACCCAGATAACATACTCACATACTTTTTAAACAGTAAAAAAAAATCATGCCTTTATTTCATTCTGAAAGAACTACATATAATGACAGGAGTCCAAAATCACTTGTCAGCAACTTCTTTTTAAGCATCCAAAGAAGGTTATCGTTCATGCAGACTTATAATCAAAACTTAAGCACTTGTCAGCAACTTCTTTTAAGCATCCAAAGAAGGTTATCGTTCATGCATAACTATAATCAAAACTTATCTTTAATCGTTTTCATTAACATGAGTCTTTTGTAATGTTTTTATCAGTTCAAAATGTGGATTGCATAATTTTATGACATGCTCTTTCATTAGAGCTTAAACCACAACAACAGATAACAATAATATTTTTTCAAAATATTGTTTCAGTAAAAGTAGTTACTGTTACATAATTCAGACCACAACATCTAAAACCTATCCAAGGCATGATTACCTGCCATGCTACACGCCTAACAAATCAAAAACTATATTCAATTAAATGTTCATCTATCCTCAGCTATTGCTTCTTGATCCATTTACTTCTAGAAAACAAGAGAGTAGAAACTATTTTTAAAAGCACCAGTTCACTGCTTCAAGTATTTTTGAGTGCAAACACTATCTTAAAAACAAACTGTTAGTCCTGACAGCCTTAGGTTGGTCTTCCCCCAACTTTTTGCCTGCCTCCCTCCATTTTCTGACCTAGTTTTTGCTGACATTAGGACTCTGTGCACTTTACCACTGCTGACCACTGCTAAAGTGCTTGTGCTCTCTACCCTAAACATAGTAACATTGGCTTAACCCCTACAGGCATATTTAATTTACATATAAGTCCCTAGTAAAGTGCACTACATGTGCCCATGGCCTGTAAATTAAATACTACTAGTGGGCCTGCATCACTCATTGTGCCATCCACCCAAGTAGCCCTCTAACCATGGCTCAGGCCTGCCATTGCACAGCCTCTATGTGCAGTTTTACACTGCCACTTTGGCCTGGCAAGATAAACCTCATGCCAGGCCTAAACCTTCCATTTTTATACATATGTCACCCCTAAGGTAGGCCCTGTATGACCCACAGGGCAGGATGCAAAAAGGCAGGACATGCACTTTTACGTTTTACGTGTCTTGGTAGTGAAAAACTCCCAATTTTGTTTTTGCAAGGCCTATCTCTCCCATAGGATAACATTGGGATAACCTTATTACATATTTTAAGTGTAATTGCCAATTGTGTAGAGATAGACGTTTCAAGTTTGGTGTCACTGGACTCACAGTTTAAAATCACAACTTATGCTGAAGTTGGATTTTAAGTTACAGTTTAGAAAATGCCACTTTTAGAAAGTTGACATTTACTTACTCTAGCCATTTGGTGCCTGCTGCCTGTCTCTGTCCAGTCTGGGCTAGGTGACAGATGGGCTTTATATATTCCCCCTCGACAGCCACAAACAAAGGAAGCTTAGGTCTGTCTTGGTGGGCCATCCTGGGTGATGGAAAGGAGGAGGTTGGCACAGCCTCACACTTACACCTGAATAGGCTGTGTCCTGACCACACACAACAGGCTGCATACCCTTCTGGAGTGAGTCTGGAGCCAGGGCAAGAAGGGAGGACCTCTGTGCACCTCAAAACTTTCTTTAAAGTCTCCCCCACTTCAAAGGCACAACTGGGTATAAGTAGTGGACCTCTGACACCATGATTTCAGTACACTTCTGGGCCTGTGACCACTCTGCCCGGAAGAAAAACTGCTGTGCTACTGGAAGGACTGCCATTCTGCTGGACTGCTGCTTTGCTGGGTTCTTGCCTTGCTGTGCTGCCCTGCTGCCTGATGTTCTCCCGCCTTGGTGAGAAGGACTGGAGCTGCATCACTTGAACCCAGAATGGCTCCAAGGGCTTGCTGGCTTGCCTCCAGTTCTAATTCTCAGGGATATCAAAGACTTCAACTAATCCTGCTATAGCACCTGGACTTTGCTTGCTGCAAGTATTGCCCTGCCAAGTGGTGCCAACTCAGTACTGGTCCCTTGGAAGTGGCCCAAAGGTGCTGCTTCAACCAGAAATCCATGAATCCTCATCAGAGCTGGCACATCTTCGCCTTTGTGTGAGTTGGAACCAGCACATCCTCGTCGTTGCATGAAGCAGACCCGGCGCATTGCCCTCGGAAACAGTGCATCGCCTTCAGAATCGACACAACGCCTTTTGGGGAGCAGCAGCCCTGCATCTCATTGGCAGCCTGTGCCTTGCACTCAGAACTGACATATCGCCTCAGTTGTGTGGAGAAAATCAGCGCATCTCATCCACTGCGTGGCTCGACACTAACGCTTCGCTTTGGCTGCACCTCGCATCTTTGTCGGCGGCAACGAATCCCGGACCAAGGTACTTTGGTTCAGTTGACCCATGTGAGTCCCTGTATCCGGCCTCCGCTCCATTGCAGTTGACCTGAACATATGACTTTGCCCAGCGTGACCAGATATCCCATTTAAGCGCTTATTGCTAGTAGGTGCTATTTTACCTTTATTCTTTGAAAATTCATATCTCAACTTCCACTTGTTGGATTTTTGTCGTTTTGGTCTTTTTTTATTTATAAAATCATAATCTGTTTATCTAACCTGGTGTGGAGTCTTTTGTGGTGTTTTCACTGTGTTACTGTTTAAAGTGTTGCACAAATACTTTATACATTGCCTCTTGTGTTGTGATTTACTCTGACTAGGATTGTGGTTCCTGCTTGGACAGGGTGCATACCTCTGCCAACAAGAAACCCAGTTTCTATCATTGGTGATCAGCGGTGAGGATAGGACCTATGTTTTTGCAGTGCCATACTGTAACTTGGTGTATACTACCCACCCACGTCCAAGACCATTCGGATTTTTCCAATTTCTCCCTGTTTTAAATCTTTAATATTTCCTCTACATTATGTCTCTGGCTGAGGGTTCCACAACTGGAGACATAGAATTTGAGCTGGCCAATCTGGAAACATACACAGTGGCCCAGGATAAAGACTTTTGTAAGGAGGTGGGAGTTCCTGCCAAGAGTACCACCAAAAAGGTGGAATTTCAAAAGGCGCTGTGGGCCTGGGCAGAAGCCTGCTCCAAGGAGGGTGATGGAATGAGGGTGTCTACGAATGGCTTGTCTAAGGAGCCACCTGCAGCAGTTGAGGGGGGCATCCCTGAATTTGAGCTCCCTGTGAGAGGAAGAACCAGTGTCTCCTCCCGTGGCCTATCCCCAGGGGCGCTGAGGGAGAGGAGGGAGGAGACAGTATTCAAGCTACAGATGGCCAAATTAAAGATGGAGGTAAAAGAGAAGAAGGCTGAAAGAGATGCCAAAAGAGCTGAGGTAGAGAGAGCCTCGGCAGAGAAGACACCTCTGGCTCATGAACTGAATCTAATGGAGCTGGACATCAAGGCTAGGCAGTCTGATTCCGGCAGTGATGGTGACATCATACATGCAGTACCTGATGGAAACAAGGTGGTTCGTATACCCAAGGATATGGTGCCCAGTTATGTGGTGGGCGATGACATTCATAAGTGGTTTTTTGCTTATGAGGTTGTACTGAAGGTTCACAGGGTTCCTGAGTAGCACTGGGGGGGGGGGGGAAGAGGCATCTGTGGAAGCACATGCCAACACTTGGGATGGATACACTTTTAACATTAGAGGCTGGGGACCAAACAAAGTATACCCTCTTGAGGACAATTTTAATTTCCAAATTTGGGATTACTCCCAAAAAGTATTGCCAAAGAATCAGGGACAGACAGAAACTCCCCAGCCAATCCTTGGTAGGTTTTGTTGATCTCTCCAGTAAGGCACTGAATGGCTGGGTGAGGGGCAACAAGTTTAGTGATTTTAATGGGTTGTACCATTTAATCTTGAGAGAGCAAACACTCAGTATCTGTTTCTCAGAGTTGAGCCAGTACCTAGTTGACAGTAAGCTGACTGACCCCAAGAAGCTTGCTGAGGATGCAGATCTCTGGGCTAGCACCAGATTCTCCAAAATGGATTCTGGAGGGGACACCCCCAAAGGTGGTCAGGGTTTCCAACAGAAGAAAGAGGGGGATAAAAATGTAAAAACAAGGAGTTCTCAAACGGCCTCCAAAATAATTCCCAAGGGAGTAGTGGTAGCCAATCCCAGTCTGATCCTAAGAAGAAAGGGTTCCCCACACATAAAACAGGGTGGTTTATACTCCTATATATAGAGTGCTACAAACATGGGCAGAACAAGGGAGACGACAAATGTCCCAAGAGGGCACAGTACCCCACCAATGGGAAGACACCAGGGTTGGTGAGTGTAGTGCTCGGGGAGGAGGTAGTCCCAGTTAGTTTTGAGGGATAGACAGAGGTGACCCTAGTTTCCCTTGGGGATAGAGAATTGGTGCCAAAAACCCACATGCCTTCAAATATTTCAAAGTATAGGCAGAGAGTCACCATAAATGGCAGTGGGGTAAGGCTCTGCAAGACACAGGAGCCAGCATGACAACTGTCAAGTGTCAGCTGGTGTCTACAGAGCAGGTGCAACCCAACACATTCCACAAAGTCGTAGGTACCGACAACCGTGAGAGCCATCTACCAGTGGCTCTGGTTCCCTTTGAGTGGGGGGAAGAGGGTCCTAAGGGCCTCTGAAAGTTTCTGTGAGCCCTGCCATGCCTTTGGATTGTTTGCTAGGCAACGACCTGGAGCACACTATCTGGAAGGAGGTAGAGCTCAGGTCTCACTTGGAGATGATGGGATCGCCTGAGTGGGTCTGTATGACCACACGAGCCATGGCTGCCCGGAAAGGCAGTCATGGATGTCTGGAGAATGGAACAATGGCTGAGATAGCTGCCAAGAATAGAGGCAAGGGGCACGGAAAACCGGTCCCTGAGGTTTCCGCAGTGGAGGTTGACTGGGTCCCTGAGGAGGAGGTCCCCGGGCCAACTAGAAAGACATTGCCACCTTAGGACACCTACCTGAGCTTGCCAGCTGGCAGGTTGAGGGTGGGCCCACCAGGGAGGAATTCTGCCATGTTCAGAAAGTGTCCCACTCTTGAGGGCTTGAGGCACAGGCCTCGGTCCATGCAGCAGGTGAAGCCTCTGGGGATCACCTTATCTACTGGGAGAACGCTCTCCTTCATAGCAAGCCAAAGGTTCCTGGTGATGGGGCAGACTGTGTGCTGGTGGTTCCCCCAGTGTTCCCAACTTTCCTCCTGGGTTTGGCTCACGATATACCCCTGGCAGGACAATTGAGGCAAGATAAGACCTTTGCCAGGCTTGTCTCCCACTTCTATAGGCCCCGAATAAAGACAGCCTCAGATGCATTCTGCAGGTTCTGTCCCACCTGCCGGGCCAGTGGGAAATCAGGAAAAAAGCAAAAAGCTCCCTGGGTTCCCCTACCATTATTGGCACCCCCTTTGAAAGGGTGGGCATCAACATCATTGGACCCTTGGACCGCAAGGCATCCTTAGGCAAAAGGTTTGTCTTGGACTGGTTTGGTGGACCATGCAACCTGTTACCCAGAGGCCACCCCTCTGAGGTTAGTGACTGAACCTGTGGTGGATAGAGCACTGATGGGGATCTTTACCCGTATTGGGTTCCCCAAGGAGGTAGTGTCTGACAGAGGCACTAACTTCATGTCTGCGTACAAGAAGTGCATGTGGGATGAGTGTGGTGTAACTTATAAGTTCACCACACCCTAGCACCCACAAACCAATAGTCCCCTTTTAACTCCTCTATGGCCACCCTGTTAGGGGATATCTGAGCCTTGTAGAGGAGGGGTGGGAGAAAGCTCAAAGAAACCCCCTGGGATGTGGTCAGCTACATGCTGGCCCACTGCAACCAGAAGCATCATTTCTGGAAGAAGGCTAAAACAATTTAGAGGCTAGCCAAGACGTTATGAAACTCTGATACGACTGGAAGGCCACACCAGTGGAGTTTTCAACCAGGCCAGAAAGTGTGGGTCATGGAACCAGTAGAGCCCAAGGCTCTCGAGGACCGCTGGACTGACCCATACGAAGTCAAGGAGCGTAAGGGGGAGACCACCTACTTGATGGATCTCTAGATCCCTAGAAGTTTTACATTGCCACTTCAACCTGGAAAGATAAACCTCTTGCCAGGCATAAACCCTTCCTTTTTTATACATATAAGCCACCCCTAAGGTAAGCCCTGTATGCAGGGTGCAATGTATTTAAATGGCAGAACATGTACTTTTAAGTTTTACATGTCTTGATAGTGAAAAACTCAAAATATAGGTTTTCCTTGCTACAAGGATTATCTTTCTCATAAGATAACATTGGGATTACCTTATTACATCTTTTAAGTGTAATTCCCAATTGTGAAGTGATAGACTTTTTAAGTTTCTAGGTCAGTCATTCAGGTTGGATTGCTATTACCTCAGCGCCAAGACGCCTCGGCAGTAGTGCGCTCTACAAATATCTCAGTCAGTCAGTCAGTCAGTATGGTGAAGTTGGATTTTAAGTTACAGTTTAGCAAATGCCACTAAGTAAGTAAGTAAGAAAGTACGTTGGCATTTACTTGCTTTAGCCATTTGGTGCCTGCTGCCTGTCTCTGTTCAGTCTGGGATGGGTGACTGCTGGGCTTTGTGTATTCTCTCTAGACAAAGGAAGCTTAGGTGTGTCTTGATGAGCCATCCTGGGTGATGGGAGGGAGGAGCTGGGCACATTCTCACATTTACACCTGAATAGGCTGTGTACTGTCCACACACAAAGGGCTGCATACCCCCTTGGAGTCAGTCGGGAGCCAGGGCAGGAATGGAGGACCTCTGTGCACTTCAGAGTTTTCTTTGAAGTCTCCCCACTTAAAAGGTACAACTGGGTATATGTACTGGACCTCTGACACCATGACTTCAGTACACTTCTGGACCTGTGACCACTCTGCCAGAAAGAACAACTGCTGTGCTGCTGGAAGGACTGCCACTCTGCTGGACTGCTGCTTTGCTGTGTTCTTGCCTTGCTGTGCTGCCTTGCTGGCTGCTGCTCTCCTGCCTGAGTGAGAAGGACTGAACCTCCATCACTTGAACCCAGAGTGACTCCAAGGGCTTGCTGGCTTGCCTCCTGTTCTAAGCCCAAGGGACATCAAAGACTTCAACTCATTCTGCTATAGCACCCGGACTTTCCTTGCTGCAAGTTTTGCCCTGCTAAGTGGTGCCATCCCAGTCCTGGTCTCTTGGAAGTGAGTCTAAAGTGCTGTTTCAACCAGAAACCCTCCCATTGTTGCATGAAGCGGACCCGACGCATCTCCCTCGGAACCAGTGCATCACCTTTTGAATCGACGCATCGCCTACTGTGGGAGCAGCAGCGCGCATCGTATTCAGAACCAGTGCCTCGCACTCGGAACTGATGCATCGCCGCAGTTATGTGGAGAAAACCGTCGCATCTCATCCACTGCGTGGCTCGACAAAGACGCATCACTTAGGCTGCACCTCGCATCTTTGTCTACGGCAACATATCCCGGCTCAAGGTTCTTTGGTTCAGCGGGTGGAAGGGTGTTCCTGTATCCGGCCAGTGCTCCATCGTGGTTGGCCTGAACTTTTAACTTTGCCCTGGCCCAGCGCGACCAGAAATCCCATTTTGGAGCTTTTTGCTTTTAACATCTATTCTTTGAAAATTCATATATTGACATCTACTTGTTAGATTTTTGTCGTCTTGGTCTTGTTTTATTTATAAAATATCAAAAACAAGGGGAGAGCAAGGGAGAGAGAGGGTGCATCCGGATCCCCTGTATAATAAGTATTAAACAACTATGGACGAACCCTGTCTATGTGAGGCACCATCACTGGAAGGCAGTGTTAGAACCCACTGGGTTTGTAAAAAGACCCCTCACACACCAACCTGGTTGGTGTCATGCTTCATCATTGGGGTCCCAACCGGGTGGCCGAATGCCCCCCGGTTGTGCTACGACGCCTGATTACAGCGGAGCTGGTGTAGTGCAAAAGTGTGATGTGAATTAAAAATATCTCTGAGAATCCTTGCCTCATTTATATTTATTTCTGGCGGCTCAGGATATCATAAAAAATATGTGATGCAACTAAAAAAGAATTAATTATCTTATAGTTGACTATGTGGTGGGTCTACATGTTTCAGCCCGCACAGGGAAGTAGGAGGGGCTTTCGTCCGGACCGTGCAAATAACGTGAGTGGCAAAAAAAGGGGTGTTGCCACGTGAAAAAGTGCTTAGAATTTTTTTTTTTTAAATAGTACCTACACACGTGCTAAGGTGTGTGGACTGTGTGTCAACGTACTTACGGACACGTATATGGTAGAGAACCTGTGGATAAAAAACACAAAACATGCATGCATACATAATTATGACGGACACATAAGCAACATAAAATGCAATCTTAGGTGCTATGGTCCTCCAAAAGGACCTGCCTGGTGATGGGAGATGTAGTAAAAGACATGCCTGTATGGTGAACGTGCTGCATGCAAAAATTCGTGCAGCAGCTCTATTGCTTGACAGACTTAGCGTTGTTATGAAGCTATAGGGCTTCCGTGCGGCAGTTTAGTGGCAATATAGGGCCGTGGTCACCGCGTTATATCCAATAATTGCGTGACTAGGTGCTGGCCAGGCCACAGCGTTGACAAATAATTCGAAATGGTGAGCGCACTCATAGAGAAGCCGGCATTGTGCTGTCGATCGTGGCGCGCTGATTGATTAAAAACAAGGTACAGACAAAAAAACACAAATAACAGAAAACAACGCTTATAGTTACACTATGATTGAGAGTGTTTTGCTGATCGGGAGCTCGGGAGGAGTTCGCTCCTATCTACGGCTCTAGAGGGGAAAAAGGAAACCTCTGAGTTAAGAGAAACCTCTGAGTTAGGAGAAAGACAAAGCTCACGGAGAGCTTGTGAATGTGGCCTCTGGCGCAACCTTACTTGGTATCAGAGCGAACCCGTAAGCAACCTATTCTGGTCTCTCGACGTCCCGGATGAGAATGGGAGCCGGAGTGGGCTCGGTATATAAGGGAGTTGGAGCCATGGAGTACGTGCCAGTGAGGATGTTAGAGTCGGGCTGTGCACAGCTGAAGCGTGTGCGCATGCGTGGTTTAGAATAGTGACTCTTTCTGCATGTGCGTACTGGCTCTCAGTGTATCTGATGCTGCGCACGCGCAGTCGGTGGCAACTCGCTGAAGCTAAGTGATGAGAAATACTAATATTTGGATGGAGCGATGGTAGAGCGTTCTGAAATAAAACTAAAATATGGAGGGAGATCTCTTTATCGCATGTGCGCTCTGACAAGGCTGGAAAAGATGCTGAAATACAGCTGGAATATGGAGAGAGAGATCTCTTTATCGCAGGTGCGTTCAGGCTACAGAGGTATCTGAGGGTGCACAGTCAGCAGCATATTGCTCAGAAGGCGCATAAATGTCTTAGCAATGTGCTAAGATGGAGACACTGCAATGAAACAGAGTGGCAAGAGTAGAGCACTCTGAGGTACTTAGATGTGAATAGAGGACCCTGAACTCGGGACATATAAGGGTGCAATGCTCGTTGGGATGTGCGGACAGTATGGGGGAAGGATGACAGAGAATAAAGGGATAGTGTTGAAAGGCTGGGGTACCTGGGTTCTACAGGTGTGTCCTGATTCTAATGGGGTAGGTGTGCCAGGGGAGGTGAGGATCTGAGATCTCTCTGCAGGACAGTGATAACTGTATATAGGCTTGGTATCAAAGATGGGTGACGTTATATCTAGAGTCTTCTAAGGCTGTTCCAGGGAATATTGTCGTTCAAGCCAATGATATGGCTGGACAGGCGATATATCCATCTTTGTTCTTTCTCAAGTAGGCGGCTTTGGATGTTGGGTAGATTAGGGTCTAGCGCTTCTATGACTACCCATCGCATGTCATTAGTCGTATGGCCTGTCTCTAGAAAGTGATTTGTCATTCTAGTGGTATTTTTCTTGCACCGTATGGTGCTGCGGTGTTCGTAAATCCTGGTTTTGATTTTGCGATTCGTCATGCCGATGTACATAAGGTTACATGGGCAGACGATGCGGTATATGACATGTTCAGTGTTACAGTTGGTATGTTTTCTTAGTTCCCATGTCTTTCCCGGTTCCAGGGTGAGGTTTTTACAGTCTCAGTGATGTGGCATACACTGCAATTCCCACATGGGTAATGGCCCGTGATGCTTGGGAGCCCCCAGGCATTGAGAACTGTATTAGTTGCTCTTTGTGGTTGTGTCGGTCTGGTAGACACTATGGCATCTTTGATTGATCTTGCTCTTTTATTGGAAAGGAGTGGTGGCGCCCACTCAAGGTTACCTGTCTTCAGTATTTTCCAGTGTTTCCGGATGATTTGTGAGACTTTATTGGTCACACTATTGTAAGTTGTCACACATGTAAGTGGCACTGGGGTGGGGTCTCTTATCTGGATTTCGATTAGTGCTTCTCGGTTTTGGTTTCTGGCCCTCTTGTTGGCTTTGTTGGTGATGCTTTTAGGATATCCACGTTGCCGCAGTTTTTTGCTCAGGTCTATGGCTTGAGACTTATAGTCCTCGATTTCACTACAGTTTCTGCGTAGCCTGAGATATTGGCCATAAGGGAGGTTTTCACGAAGTGGTCTTGGATGGAAGCTGGTGAAATGGAGTAAAGAATTGCGAGCAGTAGGTTTAAAGTGTGTTTTACTCTTGAGACCTCCCCCTGCTGCTTCAATGTCTAAGTCCAAGAATGTGGTCTGTTGTCTGTGGGAATTGTAAGTGAAGCGAAGGTTAGGGTCGCATGTATTGAGCCAGTCACAAAAAGTATGCAGGGATTCGCTTGTTCCTTCCCAGATTAAAAAGATATCGTCAATGTAACGCTTGTAGAATTTAATTTGAGGAATTCGTGGTTGATTGTTGTGTAGTAGGTGTTGGGACTCGAAGTCGTACACATACAGGCCTGCCACACTGGGGGCGAAAACGCTGCCCATGGAAGTCCCGTGCTTCTGTAGGTAGATTCTGCCTTCATATTCAAAGAAATTTTCTTTGAGTGCTAGAGTGGCACATTCTAGGACAAAGGATATGGAGGTTCGATATTACCAATTCGAGTTGTGCAGGGTGCTTGCTAGTACCCTGAGAGTATCGTCTTGTGGGAGACTGGTGTATAAGCTCTCCACATCCAAGCACACCAACAGTGAAGTGTTGGGGTCATATGAAATGTCCGTTATCAAGCCTAGTAGGTCTTTAGTGTCTTTCAAATAGGTGCTGGTGGCTTGTACCAGAGGTTGTAAGAAGTAGTCGCAATAGCGAGACAAGGGTTCTAATAATGAACCGATACCTGAAACAATTAGGCGTCCCGGCGGTGGTGTTTTGTTTTTATGGATTTTGGGACAATATAGAAATAAGGTATTATGCCTGGCGTGTTAATCAGGAATTTGGCCTCATTTTTGGTGATCAGGCTCCTCACTTCTGCATCTTCTACGAGGGTGTGAATGCGTGTTTTCAGTGCTACACTTGGATCCTTAGACAATCGTTCATAGTTTTTAGTGTCATTGAGTAACCGGTCGCACTCACGGTGGTAATCTGCTTTGTTGAGTATAACAGTGCCCCCGCCTTTGTCGGCTGGTTTTATTATTATCTCGGTGTTGTTTTTCAGTGATTGTAGAGCCTGGCGTTCGAGTCGGCTCGTATTCTGGAAAGTGTTGGGTTCTTCCAATGCTTCAACATAATTCACATCACACTTTTGCACTACACCAGCTCCGCTGTAATCAGGCGTCGTAGCACAACCGGGGGGCATTCGGCCACCCGGTTGGGACCCCAATGATGAAGCATGACACCAACCAGGTTGGTGTGTGAGGGGTCTTATTTATAAAATAATCATCTATTTTTCTGACCTTGCGTTTAGTCGTTTTGTGGTGTTTTTACTGTGTTACTTTTGAAGTGTTGCACAAATACTTTACACATTGCCTTTTACCAAGCTACCTCAGGGAAAGCACAGGATAATTTAGGGTGTGTTGTGACTTACCCTGACTAGGATTGTGGTTCCTGCTTGGACAGGGTGCATAACTCTGCCAACCAGGAACCCAATATCTAACACAAACTTACACTTTCGCGGAGTACATGCGCCCTTCCTTGTCAAATTGAAATATGCTGTGCATGTGTCCAAAAAAAAACTGGGGTTTATCTAGACAACCAACACTTCGTTTTCAATCCTCTTCTGTAACAGTAGAGCAAAAATTGCAAATTGGAGTAAAGCATCTATCTCTGTGTCACAGAAACACTCATTCAACCCAAAACATTAACTTATTTTATCGCCACAAAATCTGTCACAGCCTTCTTCTCTTTCCTACACTCATTAGGAAACTTTATGTTTGTCCTGACAGTCTTTTTCAAACCAAGCAAATGCAAACATTTTAAAATAGTTGCTGCTCCCTTATGTTCTGGAAGTGAAGTGGTCCAAAAGCAATAGCTGATAATAGATGAACAGGTGGTGCAGCTGCTAAGTAAATTCATTGTCTGGTTTAATTTATTGCCTGGGGGAAGTCAGCAGGACCACAAGCAGCCGAACAGCGCGCCGGGCTGCTTGTTGTTAATAGCTGCACTTGTGCCTCATAATCACACATTCAGGAAGGAGCTGTAATGCGTGACTAATGCATTTTAGTGCGGTGATGCAAACACTAGCACTAAAATGTGTTAGTCTGACCTCTGATGCGTGTTACTTGGCAAGGCTGACTACCTGTCTGTATTTTGATGATGACGTGAGAGAGTCCGATGTAGCTTACAAGCTACACTATTCAGCCTGTGTTGAATAAGCCAAAATGCAGAAAAACACTTTTGTATGAATACTAGCCCTACATCTGCGGTGGTGTGTTTTTCCTGCACAGAAAATTAAACATTTTATGAGCCGAACGCTAGGTAGTGCTGGAAACAGAGAATGCATTGTCAAAGTCACTAGGGTTTAATTTTAGGTTTGACGTTAGCGAAGACCTTTTGATTTTAGTAAAACTATTAGGTCTGGCCAATGCCGATGCCAAATTATATGTATAACATACTAAAAGGAGCTTTCTGCTTGCCATCTTCATCTATTGGTCTGTTATTGACTTCACATTTTATTCCGCCATTTACAGCACAATGGGGCAATGGTCAGGCCACTTCAGCCATTTGCTATCTTCGCTGTGAGTGACTGTAATCTGCCCTTTAACAAGGAACACATACAAGGTATTTCATTTAAGTGCCAGAGACTACTCCAGCACTGATTGCTTTTTGAGGCCCAAAATATTTTTGCTTTTAGTCATTTTTTTTTTTTAGATTGATGAGTGCCTGGCAACTTCCACAACAAATGTTTTTCAAAAACCATGACAAGACAAAACAAGAATTGTCAATGATTGTTTTTTATAATGCATACATGTTAAGAAACGTTTTCTGAAGGGCCAAGAAGTATGGTTACTTGTTCGACAGAATGCCAAATAATGACTGCTTGTTCCAGGTCCTCTGCTACTCCACAAAAAAGGTTCAACTTTTAGTGTCAGTGAGTTTCCTATAGTATTCTGATTAAGTTATATTTCCATATATGTTGTACCTTTCTTCTGTTCTTTCCTTCCTCTTTCCCTTATGTAGTTTTGTGAATCATGGCTTGTGTTGTTAAAATATTGGTGGGGGAACATTCTAAAGATGACAGAGCTTTCGTGACATAGCACTCGTGTGAACCTAAAAAAATTGTTATCCTCCTCACATTGCCTCATCACATGGATGTTTAGGTGACGCGTTTGGGGGCCCCTAATGAACGTTGGTCACAGTGGATAAAATGCATTGAAAAACACTTGATATCGATAGATCGTACTGGATATAGTGCAGCAAGGAAGCAATCCTTGTTATACAATTGCTTGGGGGAACAAGACTTTTTGATCCTATTGCACATGTGGAAAAAGAAGATGAAGAAAGTAATGTTTATTTAAGGCTAGTAAGAGGATGGCGTCATACTCTGATATAATATCAGATATTGTTATGAAGAGACATAACTTTTATTACTGATATCAGGTGTCATGTGAATCAATTGAAGTTTACACTACGAGAATGTTGGTAACCACATGTGCTTTGAAGGATGTGGTTGAAATAAGGGACTAGCTAGTAATACACACAATGTGTGTGCTGTAGCTCAAGAACAATTACTGTGTTACAAAGATTTACGTTTAGGAAAAGTGATTACATTCATCAAAAGTGTGGAAGATCAATTAGAGGTAGAAAACTACTATTAAAAGCATACACACAACAGCCAGAAGTGAATCTAATACGCAAGAAAAGTGAAGTAAATAGGAACAAGGCAACACATTTTAGTAGAGAGAAAATGTGCAGAAAAGACAAGGCATCATGCTATTGATGTGGATCTTGGAATCTTGCTTCGTCAAAAACACGTTCTGCTTTAGAAAGAGATTGCTCCCAGAACTGGTTTCAAGTGACCACAGGGGAGGGGTTGTTCATTTCCCTGGCCATCCTTCTGAGTGGGGCATAAGATCTCTGCACAGGGTAAGAAAGATTCTACCATCTTGGTTTTAGGTAAAGTGGGGCACTGTGGAATTGTTTGCAGAAGGGCACACAGCAACTGCTACAAAACTGGTGAGAGTTGCTCTTGGGAACATTTTCTCTATTGGTTAGGGAGGAATAAGTGATCACCACCACCCACATACATACATCTGGCAACCTTGGGCACCCTCTTTAGAGCACTATTGAACCTGCAGCACCTGCTGCTGAGACCTGTGAGGAGACCTGAAAGGCAGGGTATGCTCTCACTTGTACCCCGGACAAAGAAGTGGACTCTAAGGGTCAGTTGGGTGACCGTCTGTTAAGCTACAAGGACAAAATAAGCTGCTAGAAGCCATTTTCCTGAAGAGCCCAACTGACCGGTTCCAACTGGAGTCGCTCTAGACCCTGCTGGTGGCTTCTGCTGAAGTGAGCCTTGACCCCTAAGTGCTGTTGCTGTAGTCCTAGGAACCCTGGCTGTGTCAAAGTGTACTCCTCCTAACATCCTGAGAAACCTAAGACTTAGAAAGTTTTTAACTCCAAAGACCTCTGGAGGACCGGGACATACCTGCTAAGTCAATCCAATGAAAGTGTATTGCTGCTAAGCCAATGATTTAGGTCCCCCCCTCAGATCTTTTCTGCAACAGCACATCTGTTTCTGCAGGACCTTGTGGAGAGGGTAACCACCCTCAAGGAGCTCTGCTCGGTTACAGCTTGCCGCCTTGCTCCAATGGAGGAACATAGAAATCTTCACTGGGTGAAGGCACCAAAAGTATCTGGCTGGCGAGGGAACTTTCTGGGGTGCAGATTTTGAATTTCATCAACTCTAAGCTTTCCTACCAAAAGTCAGCCGCTTCACCGGGACCTCATCTGATGGCTATTCAGCCTCGTGGAGCTCATCTCAGCCACAGCCTGCTGCTTTGCCCCGCTGATGATTGTTGAGTTCCATTTCAGAGACTAAGGGTCTGATTTAGTGGTCAGCGGGCACACCGCCAGCCTGCGTCGGTGGTCGGGAAAATTCCCACAAGCAGGCGGCTTCCCGACCACCCTATTACGATATCACCACGGGGCTGGCAGTGTGCCTGCGGCGCAGTCATGGTGGCGGAATGCTGCTGCTCTAGTTAAGAGCCACAGCCAATGCCGGCCATGCTGAAATGCATCCCGGTGGTCGGGCGCACTGTTTCCCTGCAGCACGGTCTGCAGGAGCAACAGTGCACGCAACAGTGCAGATGGCATGCAGGCACACATAGGTGTCACCATGAACATGTCTCCATGGCACACATGCCCTGGAGACTTTTTTTCACCCCCTAAACCTGCTGTTCCGCCAACCTTTTCATGGCGGCATCATCCTGATAGCAGTGCCCATGCTGGCATCGCCACCATTGACTGTCGCTCTCCCCACCACTGCAGGAGTTCAGATCTTGGTTGTGGCGGCAGTCTGGAGTCGGTCAGATGGCGGTCTTAGCGCCCACACCGTAATCAGACGTTAGGACCGCCATGTGTGCGGGCGGTCAGACCGCCAAACAGCAACGGTGATCCCAGGACCGCCAACAACTAAATCAGGCCCTAAGTCAAAAGGTAAAACTTCCGACCGGGACAAATATGGTTTCTGTATCTTACCCACGCTTCAGAGCCGTCTTCTTTAAATAGTGCCCAGGTACCAGTCAAGTGCAACCAGATGGCCCCTGATGACACCTAATGCTTTTTGGCACCATTTTTAAATGTAAACTTTAAAAATTGATATCCAGAACTTGGGTTTAGCAGTACTAATCAGCTATCAAGTTGGGAATAAAATATCCCTAAATGGAACTGAAAGCAAAAATAGATTTTTGATTTTTAATTGGCATTAGATCTTTGATTGGGTCATTTTTGATTCTTCCAAATTATTTTTATTCCAATTTATGCACCTCTTAAAAGTCTATGGAAGCATGGAGTTGGATCTGGCTACCCTCACAACTCACATGATGGTGGAGAAGAAGGCCCTATGTAGAGAAAGACAATTGACTTTGAAGATGTCTCAATAAAAGCATTGGAGAGCTGTATGAAATGTGATACAGTAACTACTTACGACGAGATATAAGTTTAGTCATGTAGGAGCACATTTTGAGGAATTGTGTTTCAGCGTGGAGCAGAGTAATTTTGGCTCCACCCTTTCATGTTTGATTAGGCCACATATATATGTACGCATGGCCTTATGTACTCGTGTAATGTAACCATATTAATGTCATGTAGTGCACTTGAACAGTTACAGAAAGTGCATCTACTGTGTAATCTTGACATTTATATGAGTATGTATGTTAACGTTTTCTTTACAGTCACAACGAGTTGCAGTTCTCACATATATCTACATCTGTGTGGTTTGAATAACATTGCATTCCTTATATGTACACGTATTTCTTTAAATAATTCTCTCCATTTATTTTATAACTGAAAATGGATCCATTTGAATAGTGCTCTCCATCTATATTGAAACTGTATATGTATCTGTAATCATGTATTTAAATGTGTACTGAAATGCTTGCCGTACTAAAGTTGACCAAAGGCCTTAAGCTTTTGGATTTCACAATGTTTAACTTTTAACGTGAATGGTTGCTCTGCAGGTGCAGTTGCATTAGCTCATGGATAAAGAAAGGCACATTGTGTGAAAGAGATAGTGAGGTTCGAAAGGTGTATCACTTGGCAAGGAAAAGAAGATTTAAAGAAGGAAGGGAGGACTACTGTCTGAGTGGAATAAGGAGACAGGAGGAATCCAAGGACGTTCAAATGTGTAGACTAAAGGAAAACATCTTGAGATTGACAAGTTGACAAGTTTGTTGTTTGAAGATGGGAATTAATTGGACATGTGACCTGGAATTCTTGAAGGTTCTTTTGGTGGGTATAATTGGGCATTGCACTTTAGCTTGTTCAGATTCCCCTTTAGACTCTAAGAGGTACAGGCCTCTTTGCGAAACCTCTGTTGTGTGGCTTCATGCTATACAATATACTTTATCTTTGAGAACTTCTACAGAAGTTTTCTGATGCTGACACCTTTCTCTGCTTCCCTGACTTAATGGGTTTTCCTGATTCCCAGTTCGAATAGAGTTTAGTAGATCTCCTTAGACAACCTCATATATAGGCAAGAGTATCAAAACTTTCAATCTACTCACCAGACTTTATTTCTCATTCTTTATATGGCAGCTACCAAATTCCTCATTTGCTTTCTGTTATTCAGGATAAATTTTATACGACGTTTCAGATAGTGATTCTGTATTTTTATAGTATGTTTCTGTGACTGATTTATGATTTCTATCAGCTTGGCTTTGAATTTATAATAAATCCATGCCTACTTACATCAATCGACTCTGAGTTTTACTGTGTGGCCAAATGGGTTACACTGTAATTGTTAAATTGTAGTTGATCCTAACTCCTTTTATTCCTCATGCACCTATAACTTTCCATTGCAGGGGGCAAGGAAAAAGGAGTCCAAGTTCTATGCATTCTCAAGAGTTACACCAGCATCTAGTGGTTTCCAAGTTGTATTACTCCAGGCAGCTTGGTAAGGAAACTGATGTGTGGGTGTGCACTAGGGTGTCTAAGAAATCCCAGGGGAGTGATCCCAAGAAAGGGTGTTCAACTCTCCCACAGGGGAAAGATAGGAGCAACAAGGATAAAAAGGAGTTCTCCCATTTGCCCCAAAAGCCTGCTTAGGAGCGGGAGTCCAGTTTCTTTTCCAAACCTAAATGAGAAAGTACAAAAGTAGGAGTCCTTCAACCCTGTGAAGGCTGGGGTATGCCTGAACTGTTAGAAGCTACAAAATAAAAAGGGAGACTCAGTCTGTTCCAAGAAGCCCCCTACAGGTGGGAAGTACGAAGAGGTTGCAAATATAGGAACTGGGGTGGATGTTTGCCCAGGAGAGACCAGGGGTTGGACTGAAGCCACCTTAGTCTCTGTGGGTGGGATGGATACTGAAGCCCTGGCCACATTACCTCCATGTATGGTGAAGTGCAGGCAATAGCTAATCATCAGCGGTATCAAGGTAGAGGCTCTGAGGGATACAGGAATCAGCATGACCACAGTGGTGTTCCGGTTGGTTTCCCCAGAGCAGGTTATCCCAGATGTTCTCCATAGGGTAATCAATGCCAACATTGAGATGAAATTTCATCCCATAGTAATGGTCACCTTTGAGTGGGGAGGGTTTACTGGCCTAAAGAAGGTAGTTGTAAGCCTTGCCATTCCAGTGCAGTGTCTATTGAGAGACACCTAGGAACCTCTGCTTGGGCTGAGGTGGAAAGGAAGACTTACACAGAAGTATTGGGGCTGTCTGAGTGGGAGTGTGTGGCTACAATGGCCCAGACAGCCTGTCAGGGAAGTCAAGGGAGCCTGGAGTCTGAAGCAGTGGCTTAGGATCACACAACCAAGAGAAAAGGCAAGAGGAGTGGGAATCCATCCTCAAACGTCTACGTCCCAGAAGGAATCTGACCGCAGGGGAAGATCTGGAGTCTAAAGGGGAAAAAGAGCCTATCCTGCGAAACCTGCCAGAACTCTCTGAGTTGTTTGTGGCATAAGTACCCTACAGTGAGGAATTCTGCCAAGTGCAGAAAGAGTGCCCAACCCTTGAAGGCCTTCAGCGTCAGGCTAAAGTCCAGGAACAGGAGGATACCAGTGCAACCCACAGCACCTACTGGGAAGAGTGTGTCCTGTACAGTGAGGCCAGGGAACCATAACCATGGGCAACCAGATGATTGGTGGTCCCCAAGCAGTACTGGGTATTCACCTTAAATGTAGCCTATGAGATCCCCTTGTCTGGGCATTTGGGGGCCGACTAAACCCTGAGACAGGTTGGTCAACCATTTTTACTAGCTCCAGATGTCTAAGAAGGTAAAGGAGATCTGTCTCTCCTGTGCCACATGTCAAGCCAGTGGTAAGACAGGAGGGCAACCTAAGGCTTCCCTAATCCCACTCCCTGCGATGAGGATGCCTTTTGAGAGGGTTGGGGATTGACCTTGTCTGGACCGTAGACCCTAACACAGCATCACAGAACAGGTTCATCTTAGTGATGGTGGACCATGCCACTAGCTACCCTTAAATCCCAGACCAAAAGAAGGGTAGCCCACGGGATCCTAACAGAACCTGGGCATATAACACTGTAGCAAAAAATTTGGTTCTCCTTGGGAATAAATTAAAAAATATATATATGCAGTCAGCAATATTATTAATGTATTGGACTAGCTGTGTTATTCGGCTAAAAATGTTATTTCTAAAAGATAATGCACACAATCCTTCACGACCATCCCTCAGAGCATCAGTATATATATATATATATATATATATATATATATATATATATATATATATATATATATATATATATATATATATATATATACATAAGGCATGTTTTGTTACATTCAGAAGCAATATATTTTTATTCATTACATAAGTGACACTTGACAATAGGAGCATGATGACCTGCTTCCAGGGACACAAAGGATGCCTTATTGGAGGATATAGGACCATTGTTTTGGGTGTATACATACCTCCAAGTTTGGTTGCTGTGCGATCTTCAGATTGGACCACAAATTAATAGGAAAAAGCATGGAAACAAGACTCAGTAGTGTTAAAAAAACTTCACTCCATAGGTAGACAACATTATCTAACTATGGCACATGCAGAGGGCAGCCGAGCAGGCAGCCTGTTAGCGTGGCTGGTTTGATCCGAGTGTAAAGGGATTCCCATCACACAAATAGCTGGGCCAACAAGAGAACTGCTATATTATCAAACGGAAATATATGACATCTTTATAGCTCACTATAAGACCTGATATGACCATGGTGCTTGTTTATTTGGAGAGGACTTAGACCTCTTCCTCAACAGAGCAACCTTGCCACGGCTCCCTTTGGAGGAGAGGGAAGCACTGGGTGCCCCTATATCAGAACCGGAAATTAGAGCTGCAATTAAAAGTATGGCTTGTGGCGAAATGCCTGGAATGGATGGCCTTTTGGCTGAATTTTACCACACGTATGCCTCTCAGCTGGTCCTACACCTAGCTGCGTTGTACGAGGGCATCTTGGACCATGGTTGTCTCCCTGACAAGGCCAGAGAAGGCTTAATAGTGTCCATCCCCAAACCCTCAAGTGATGCCAAAGACATGGCGTCTTACCGACCATTATCTATGTTAAATCTAGATTATAAAATACTCAGTGAGATCCTGGTCAATAGGCTCCAATCACATCTTCATGAACTGATACATGAGGATCAAAATGGCTTCATTCCCATATGCAACACCTCATACAACATTAGGCTACTCTTCCATGTTCTACAGGTCACGGATGAGATGAGATTCCCTAAGGCACTTGTACTTTCCATAGTTATCCGAAAGGCTTTCGATACCTTCCACTGGGACTGTCTGAGGTCATGATGAAGATGTCTCTGAGTGATAATTGGAAAAAATCGGTTGCTCTACTCTACATGGTGGCATGGGCATGAATGCGCATGGGTGGATACATCTCTGAACCCTTTGAGGTCGGCCGGGTAGCAAACAGGGCTGCCCCCTGGCCCCCATGTTGTTCGCACTGGTGATTGAGCCATTCTCATGTGTGCTGCAACAGGAGGGCTGGGGTGAGGGAAATCCCGGTCCGGGACAGAGAACATGTGGTTTTGCTGTATGTGGACGACAAGTTCATTTACCTGAGAAATGCAGGAATAGGAGTCCCATGGAGTGCAGTCCTTTTGGAGGACTCTGTCTGAGTCTCAGGCCTCCATGTGAACTGGCAGAAATCATGAGATTTTGCTTTGTCATCGAGGTTCAAGAGGCAGCCAGCCGCAGTAATGGATGCTGGGATCCAATGGGAGCCCATTGTCCTCAAATATTTGGGGGTCAAGGTATACCCCAAAGATGCTGACATAAGAGAGGGCAACCTTGTGGGAGTGATGTGTGAACTGCGGAACAGTGTGGCGTTTTGGTGGACATTGCAACTCCCCACCATGCCTAGCGTTGACTAAAATGGGGATACTTTCTAGAGTCTTTTATTACTTCGTAAATCTCCTGATTTGGGTACCAGGGGCCTAGTTCAGATCCCTCGATGTCCTGATCAGGGAACTGATATTGGATGGCAGATGCCCTCGAGCATCACCACGCACACTGCAGAGACCCTCAACGAGAGGAGGCCTGGGGGTCCCTGATTATGAACTATATTACCATGCAGCCCAATTGCAGTGACTTTCTCGCTGGTTGGCAGAACTCAATCTGACGGACCTGGACCTGGAACCTCACAGAGAGGGGACACTACTAGCTCTGCTCCTGGTGGTCAAACTTACCTTATGATACTAGAAACACTGGATAAAGTTGGGTTAGATGTTAGATTGTTTTGTTCTTAATCTTTCAATGGTTGGAATATGCATGGCTTGCACAATTGTACTGGAACATAGCACCTGGGAAATCAACAGAATAATACAGATGTATGTCTCGTACTAACTACAGACATTATATAGTAGATTTAATATGCACTGCAGAAATTATCGTTTGTGTGACTTTCATTAATGCCTGAAACTATGCTGATACATACCAAAAACTAATAAAGCTATATTAAAAAACGGAAAAAGTGGACACCTTAATTAACTGCAATGTGAATAAACCACAAGGATAAAAGTGTTGTTTGCACTTTTATAAAGTGAACTAATGCTTAGGTGGAATGCATACAAATATATTGTTTCTGAATGTAACATAACATGCCTTATGGACACTATTTATAAACATACTGGTGCTCTGAGGGATGATTATAAAAGATTGTGTGCATTAGCTTTTAGAAAAATTATTTCTAGCCAAATAATACAGCTTGTCCAATACAATAATAGCATTGTTAACTTCAAAATATTTTTGTTTTTGTTTATCCCCACGGAGAACCACCTTTTTTGGCTACTAGGTACGCTTAAGCCATACCTCTGAGGATGGTAACTCCACCTGTGGTAACAAGAGGCCTGCTTGTTGCCTTCATCATAGTGGGGTTCCCCAAAGAGGTAATCTCAGATAGGCGGACAAACTTCAAGTCTGCACACTTGAAGGCTATGTGGGATTAGTGTGGAGTTAATTACAAGTTCACCACCCCTTATCACTCCCAAATCAATTGGCTTGTGGAGAGATTCAGCAAAACCATTAAAGGTATGATTATGGGTCCTTTAAGTCTTGTCTGAGAAGGGTGGGATAAATTTCTCAAGGAACCCAAGCAGGACATTGTGAATTATGTGCCGGGCCTACATTCCCACATGGCTGATTTCATGAAGAGATTTAACAAGAACCTGCAGGCCATCCAGGAACTGATCATTCCCTGGTATGACTAAAAAGCAACCTTGGTGGCATATTAGCCAAGTCAGAAAATATGGGTTTTGAAGCCAGTGGCTCCCAGGGCCCAACAGGGCATATGGGGAAGGCCCTACACGGTACTAGAGAAGATGGGGGAGGCCACCTACCTGGTGAACCTTTGCACCCCCAGACACCTCCACAGGGTGATTCATGTCAACTGCCTGAAGCCTCACTTTGACAGGGAAGATGCGACCATGCTCATCGTCACAGATGGGGGAGAGGAAAAGGAGAGTATACCTCGTCCAGACCTCTTTTCTCACTATGCCAAGGATGGAGAAAACAGTGCTCTCTCCTATACTGACTGAGCTTCAGCAGACAGACTGTCACCAGTTGGGGCAGTTTGCTGGACTGTTCTCACTGACACCTGGACTAACCCAGTGGTATCTTCATGACATTGACACTGGTGACAGCGTACCTGTAAAACGCAAAATGTATAGGTGAGTTTTTATGTGGACTACAGATGACTTAATGCTGTCCCAAAGACGGACAGGCACCCCATTCCCTAAGCTGATGAGCTCATTGACTGGTTGGGGGCTGCCAAGTTCCTCTGCGCATTTGATGTGACTTCTGGGTCCTGGCAGATTGCCCTGACTGAGGGAGCTAAGGAAAGTTCATCATTCTCCACTCCTGAGCGCCACTTCCAATTTAGGATTGAAGAATACCTCTGGCTCCACTTCTTTCATCAGGGGGAAGGGGGTCATGTAGGAAAATTCCTCTTTTTGCATGCTCACCCCAATTTGTTCAAACTAATGCTACTGGTTTTTGTTTTTCTCTATGTACTGGGTCTCTGCTAACCAGGCCCCACTGCATGCGCTGTGACCCCTAAAACATGTCAAAACTGGGTAGGCTCCAAATTGCCATATTTGAGCATGGGACCCACGTCTGGGTATACCATTGGCCACTTAGGGCATTATATCAAACATACAAACAGTGATGGGAGGATTGCTTGCAATGTTCTAACCACTGGCAATCGCTCAGGTAGCTTTCCAAACCATTGTTCTTTTGTCTTCTATGCCACCTCAGTTTGGACCCAGCATATGCAATCAGTCTCAACCCTATTCCAATAGGAACAGTGGAGTCCAAACTGCCAGGAAAGGTCCTCCCTGAACCAGAACACAAGCAACCCAATACTGGTTTCGCCCTGATTGGTACTCTTCAGTTGGGTGTTCCTCCTCCTAACATCCTGAGAAACCTGGGAAGTAAAAACTTTTTTGCTCCAAAGCCCTCCGTACGACAGGGACAAATCTGCCAAATCAATCCGACAAAGGTGTATTGCTGCTGGGCCAAAGATTCGGGTTGCTCCTGCTTGGAGCTTTTCGGCAGTGGCAACTCCATTTCAGCATTCGTCGCGGTGAAGGTATCCAGCCTCGTGGAACCCTGTTCAGCTATAACTTGCAACATTTCCACGCTGGAGGAATCCAAGCCCCATTGATGTAATTTAGTGGTCGCCAAGGGTCACAGCTGCGATCCCTGGCTTGTCCCTTGCAACCTCTGGCACTGCTTTTGTGACTCATGCCCTCAGGCGTGGCAAAATCAGGCCCAAGAACACTGGGAATGCTCACCCTTAAAGGACTTGCGCTTCACCCTCCTTTTCTACCCATTTATTATTATTCTAATAGTGAATAATAGCATTTTATTCACTACAAGCATACTAATAAATGAAGCAGCAGGAGCTGGAAGGGGACCTTCTCTGGCAGCTGTGGGTAAGTAAAATAAAATGCATGTTGTGTGCATCCGGGTAAGAGTGTGTTTCTGTGAGAGAAACTTGTGCCTGCATGTGTGAGCATGTGTCTGTGTGTGCGCATGAAAGTGTGTGACAGGTAGTGACCAACACTGAGATTGAGGAGCGGTTTTATCAAGACTTTGCGCTGGTGCAAAGTCATGCAAAGTGTCTCAAACTGGTGGCAAACCTTAATAAACTCTTTGCTTTCCAGTGCAAAACTTTACTTTTTTTACATTGGAAAATAGCCTCAAAGTAGTGCATAAATTATTTGTGCTGCTTTGCACTCCTTAGCACCATGGGGACAGGACATGTGTGCTGCATGGGCGTTCTCATGCCACAACCTAGGGTTTTTGAAGCAAAGTCCAGTCTACTAAAAATGTTAGATATGGTTTTGCGCCAAAAAATAACACCACCTTGTGGTAGGTGTTAAGCTGAAGAAATGTTTTAATTTGTTCTAAGTTTTTACACACTGCATATGTGTTGCACTAAACAGCACACATACAATGTGTGATAAGTTGTAAAGTTTGTCTAGGCACAGTATTTTTTAACTTATACTGAAAGGTTAACTTGCAAGTACAAAACTTATGCTAGACATTATGCGCATACTTTTGAACCATGGTGCAAAGGAATGTGTGCATGGTGCTAGGCTGTCTGTTTGTGCACCAGTGCTGGAGAAGAGAGCAGAAGTGCCATATCTTGATAGATATGGCTCTGCAATGCTGTCTTCCCCTAGGGCAATGCAGCGTAGCAACTTTGGTTGCTGTGCTGCATGTTGCTGTTTTTTTAGTGTAATACCACAAATGGGGTACTTGTTCCTAGCAAAAGAAGAAGAAAAGAGAAATAAGAAAACGGTTGGACCTGGAATAATGTGGAGACTCTTCCTAATTAGGAAGTGATGCCCTCACACATCCATGTGGGTGTCATGCTTCATCATCAGGCTTTTTGCTCCTCGTGGGGCTGGCGCTGCAATGCCCCATTGGCCCCGCGAGAGAGCTCTTTGACGAAGCCATTTAGAAAGCAAAAGCTGTGTTGGTGCCTGCGGGTGTGTGGAGCTCAACAGTGGGGTGTGGGCGTGAATTTGAAATTACCTGAAGGGTACCCTGTGATAGGTTTATTAAGGGGCCCCTTTGGTAGGTTAAAAAAAGGGAATAAAAACTGAGCAGTCGGTGCAAGGTTAAGAAGCATGACTGTCTGGTGAATAAAGCATAGACGCAATGTGGTTTATGCTGGATTAGGTCCACATGTTTTACGCCCTGGTGGTCCAGATGGATCTGAGGCGTTTCTTCAGGACCAGTGACTGTGGTGAAGACTCTACTCTGTGTCCGAAAAAAGTGTGGGGACGTTGCGGTATGTCGTCTATTTTAGTGGAACAGCATCCGGTCTAAAAGTACATCAAATATGCTTTCCCTATAATATAACTTAATCCAACCTGGAGAAAAGGAAAGAGTAAAAAGAAATATAGTACTAATGAAAGCAACTGAAATGGCCACAAGAAAATGAATACTGTGTGCTGGTAGGGGAGCTCGTAATGGGGGATCACCCTACTGTATCATTCCCAAGTGCATAACATGCTTTCTTTAATAAGTATTGTACGTAGTTTTTAATATGCGGAGATCTCACATCTGTATATCTCAACATGGGAAGGTTTAGCATGCCGTCATTATCAAGACAAACCACCATGTATTGACACATAGGATTAGACAACATTATAAGTAATTGTTTTCAAAAAATGAATGTCACACACCTCTATTAAGATACATTCACGGGTCGAGTGGCCCGCATTTCTTACCCCCAAAAATCAGTCTATTTGCGCCTTAGGTCTAGGCAGAGGACCGTGTACACTGCGGTGAACCTAGAATTATAAACAAACAGGAGCAGCTGTTAAGAAAAGGGCTCCTCAATGTCATTACTCAGGTGTTTCTGATATTTTGTTCGGCGTGGTTATACTCACAGTCTGGTGCGCGTGATCACGCATTTGACCTACCCCTTGCCCTGCCTTCCTGGATGCCGGGGCTCCACGGTATGATCGATGTTTATAAGCATCTTTGTATGGAGAAACGGGTCCCATGGGCAGGGTCGGTGACCCAGATGTGGACCCGCCCAGGCGGAAGTGGAAGATCATCCGGTTGTGGTGGAGTCAGAAGTGACTCTCTCTGGCCGCCATCTTGGAGCAGGATGAATGTATAAATCATGGTTTTTCCACTATTACCTAAGGGTGTGATTCAATGATGTAATGCGGGGGGTATACCTCTCAAGAATCGACAAGGGCCGATCTAGTACCGTGTAGGGCCGGACGGGCATAAAGTTATTCACTTAGAGAATACTGCTTGTGCCTTCAATACGAGGGCAGGGGCAGATCTAGTGTAATGGTGCCGATCAAGCATCGAGTGATCCAATTTTGATGTAATGTGCAATACTAAGACGGGAGGGGTATGGTGGATAACTCAGCGGCCATCTTAGAGAAGGTCTATGTGGATATAAAGTCCCTCTTATTATTGTTCCGCAGACCCCTGAGTGGGATGTACTATAACACCATTATGTTAAGTCATGCACTAGGTGGTCATGAGTCAGGAGTATACGATCATGGTGTGAAGCAGGAGATGACAATCTCAGAAGGATATAGTGTTCTTCCTTGTTGTTCTTTAATGAACCCCTGTGTAGCTCTAATTCAAGAACGCAACCTGGTGAATTAGAAGTTGTACTGTAATGTCATGTATGGGGTTGTAGGGACAACTAGCCAAAGTGCTCAACATAGGAATGGCTAGGATTATGTAATACAGTCAAGCCACGGAATGCCATCATTCAGCCACTGTAGATGGCTCTTTAGTCGGAAGACCGATCGTTGTTCTTTTGTGAACGGTAACCGCTGGTCCCAGCGGTCATTTGCTTCTAAGATAGTTCATTGTAGGTCTTCTGGGGTGTGATTGTTGTTGACAAAATGTGTGGACATCTCAGTAGTGATGCGTTTGCACCTAATGTTACTGCAGTGCTCCGTGATCCTTGTTTTGATGGTTCTTGTGGTCATACCAATATAGCGTAAGTTGCATGGGCAGGTTATTAGGTAAATGCAATTCCTGGTATTGCAATTGGTGTGTTTCCTCTGTATCCAGGGGCAGGCTTCCCCTAAATTGATTTCCTTGCTCACTCTAGTTAAGTTGCACACTGTGCAGTTGCCACATGGGTGACGGCCTGTTACGCTTGGTAGGCCCCACAGGGTGGGTTAGTTCACCCTCGGGGTCTTCTGTGGTCGTGTGTGTATGAGGCGATCCCTAATGGTTTGTGTAAGTTTTTACTACCACGGATGTGCACCGCACTACAGTGAGTCAAGCGTGCTGGTCGGTCTCTGACCTACTCAATTTTTGAGCTAGGGTGGTTTGTTGTATT